>CM068583.1:49774789-50204789 GCA_035048485.1 Pteria penguin | reverse complement strand
CTCACTCTGTACTAAACTGAGCTGGTGGTAAGTTGCTGAGTGCTGTTCGGTACTCCTCCAAAGAACAGGATGATGTTACTGATGATGGTAGTTTATTCCAATCCCTGATGGTGCGTGGGAAGAAAGAGAACCGGTATACATTCCTCCTCATATAACCCTCCATTGTTTAACGACCACCTCATATAACCCTCCAATGTTTAATGACCACCTCATACATCCCTCCAGTGTTTAATGACCACATCATATAACCCTCCAATGTTTAATGACCACCTCATATAACCCTCCAATATTTAATGACAACCCTATATAACCCTTCAATGTTTAATGACCACCTCATATATTAATGTATAAGCCATATTGGCTAATATACCTTCCATTTAGAAAAAACATTCATAAAGATTCTTTCAAGATTATTTCTACAAGGTAATTTTTACATTATGATTGATTTACATTGGAATATCCATGTATATAAAACAAATCAGGGAACTGAAATCTCATCTCGGGACCTCAGATTTTACTGTCTCGTTTAAGAGACAGGACACCTACGGGACTGGTACTCGGAACTTCTAGTCCAAACACCTAACCTAATAAGCTGTTGTAATACAGTAGTTATTTCCCCCTGGCCAACCCCCCCCCCCTGAAATATAATTATATACTAGTGCCCCCCCCCCTTCCCGAAAACTACTAAATAGCAGGTTCCGGAGGAAATACCACCCTCATCGTAGTTTTTTCCCGTGGGAAAATCTGATGTAAACACTTCCCTTGAGGTATTTCGGATTTTTCAAACAATCCATGAAGATGATAAAACAAACTGAACAGTATTCTTTCTAGAAGGCCGTTTATGGCGTGTTTAAAATGTTTAAAGTAGCCAATAATCATAAGACAGTTACAGAAGTATGGAAGGGACATGAGGAAAAAAATATCTCGTGCGCACGACTTACTAAGTTGTGCGCACGAGATAGTTATGTCGTTCGCACAACATAATCAATAAAGTGAGAGAGAGAGAGAGGTGGCAGACTTATCATCTGATAATTAATTTACTCGACTTCTCCTGATTTTCCTATTCCATTACTATTTCAGTCTTTACATTGCCTTATTAATTACAGTATAAGTTCAAAATTACGGTGACTGGTTTAGGACACACATTCTTTTATTTTTGGGCGAGCGCTCGACTCAGTATCTCAAGTGCTCGATTTAGTATCTCGAACACTCGATTTAGTTTCTCGAGCGTTCGACTTAGTATCTCTCGCGCTCCATTTAATATCTCGAGCGATCGACTTTGTATCTCGAGCTCTAGACTTAGTATCTCGAGCGATCAACTTTGTATCTCGAGCTTTAGACTTAGTATCTCGAGCGCTCGACTTGGTATCTCCCGCGCTCCATTTAATATCTCGAGCGATCGATTTTGTATCTCGAGCTCTAGACTTAGTATCTCGAGCGCTCGACTTAGTATCTTGAGTAGTAATGGTAATAACGTTATTGTGTCTTCATAGAAATTGTTAGAAATGGATTGTAAAATGTGTCTCCGGTTTATTTATTACATTGTTATTATTATGGTTCATGTAGTATCAGAAATACTTAAATTTATATCATATAAGATATTCCGAACACAAAACGACCATGAAACTGTAGCACAACACAAAGAAACTGTCAGCATGACAGCTTATGAGTGTTTCAATCTGTTATATTTTCCAATTTATGCTTCTTAATGCATCTTATCTACAAAATTTTAGTGGTGTCAAAGATAATGCTCTATAAACCACGTTGCAACCATCTCGTTTATGTGTTTTCCTAACAAATCAATTTTTGATTGTGCAATTTGTGTGTTTTCGCTTTTCAACGAACTAACTGCAAAAACGCTATTTTCACAGTTGATAATGTGACACAGAACATTCATTGTAATTCATGTTTGGTCGCTGACGACCAATGTACTTGACTGGACAGAAAATGCACATTGTTCAAAGTCATATGAAAATAAAATATTTCATACCAATCTTAAAGTACTGATATTGCTTACAGTAGGTCGTAGCTTCCGGTAACATCCATCCGGCTTTTCTGATACTGATTACACTATTGGTTATAACTAAAGATTTTAGAAGTTGCTTTATTTTATACAAATATATATAATCCTAAATGCGTTTTCTTTGCAGCATAAGAGTTATACTACCAAAATAATCGACAAAGAGTGCGAACTGGTCACCTTTTGAACATCTGATATCATTATCATTTTAGATTACTCTTACGTTTGATAATGTGAAAAGACAATTTGTGATAATACGTTCGAAATATTTTAAGTCGCGCGTTCGAGATATTCAGTCGAGCGCGCGACTTAAAACTATAAAAATGTGTGTCCTAAACCAACCACCGTACAAAATGATTCATAATCATAAGTTCCTGTTTATACTTCAGCTTTTTAAAGGGGATGGGGGAAAATTAAGGAAAATGCTAGTGCAAAATGCGCTCCATTTGTGGAGGGGGAAGACATAGTGAGGAGGAGGGGACGTAAGGTAGGGAAAAGGACGTTTGAAAGTTTCGTTTACAATGCAGCTGAGGATGGTCAGTTGAAGTGAAATTTTAGACCCAAAAATTGCGAATTGCGAGTTTCCGAGAGGGGGGGGGGGGGGGCTGTTAGGAACCTAGGCGGTCCCCAGACCTCTCGCATGACTTCGCCCCACTCTAACTTCAAATCACTGGATCAGCCCCTGCTTTCAACAAATTCATGAAATATAGCTGAAGCACCATGGTTCTAATTTCAATGGGAACTATTGCTAAATCAGAGATTTATTTAACAATATCTCTGGTAAAGCAAAGGATCCCATTGCAATTATATGAGAGAAGTTTGCTATTGGCTGATTAATTCGTGCGCACGTCATTACTATCTCCTGCGTACGCAATAGCTATCTCGTGCGCACGACTTATAATGTCGTATGCACGACTTTTTATGTCGTGCGAACGACATAACTGTCTCGTGCGCACGACTTAGTAAGTCGTGCGCACGAGATAATTTTTTCCACATGTCCCTTCCATACTTCGTAGACAGTCGACAAATATATACAAATGAAGAAAGAAAAGTTACTGACTCAGCCGTATAGCAGAGGTCACCACGAAAGTATACTGTATACAGTATAATGATATGAAAAACACATAAGAACATCACAAAAATATTCGATTATAGTGCAGTTACGATATTTAGGACGGTCATTTGATATGACAATAGTCAATAAATTGGTGTTGTTAACAGGCCTACCTTCCCACTCACCGCAACAGCAGAATAATGAAAAGACACACATTTGAACATATAAATAACCATCTATGTAGAGATCCAGGATCAACAACTGTCTTAAGATGAGCGATCATAAAAGTACATAAACACGAATAGAAATACAAAAAACAACGTGACGGTATCAAAAATTTATAAAGCGACATCAAAATGAGGAAACAGTGCTCTGTCAGTCTGGAATCGAGTTCAGACTCTTGATCTGTAGGAGTTCCGACTATCAGTCAAAGGGGGTGAGGTTCAGGACCATGTCTCCTCTGAAGGAGGTTGCAACAAGACCCGTCATTCAGTCCCCACCGCCCTATTAGTCAGCGTTTAACGTTCCAGTAAAAGTCCATATTGTCTATGACGAAACCATTTAATTCAACAGACTCTGTTAAGCTTGCCAATAAGGCAAAATTGTTTCAAAATAGATGTTCTTATTGTCTTTATCTTTTTTTTTTTCTTTCACACTATTATTATGTATGTTCTTGGTATTTAAAGAAATTGATCGCTCAAGGTCACTCTTCAAAGGTCCTTGGTATGAAATGATAATTTTACACCAGTCAAAAGATTTTCTTGATACTTTACACATGTACTACGATTTACTGATGTGTGCAGCCAATTTTGACTAATTATCTTCTCAACCGATTCTGAAATACATTTCTGCATTCAGCGACTTCGTCTTGTTCTAGGTTAGGACTCGGTTATAAACCAGTAAACTGACAGATTTTATTCCGCATGCCCCATGAGTGTTAAGACACGCTATTAATTATCTTCATCCACAGAAGGTGGGATTCCAACGATTACACAGACTCAAGATGACATTTTTATTGAGTTTGCTGAAAGGGATATCGTGTTTTCGAAATATAATAATTACCCTATCTATCCACTGATGTTTTGTCGTAGATGCTACTTTTACCTTATCCCTATAGGTAGGTTAAAGGTGTGAAATTTACGGCACTTGTTGGTACTACAAACTCTTTGATTATTTAGGATATGTATTGGTTGGGAACTAATAGGTCCACTGGTATTATGTTTATAGAAACTAGAGTTATATCCTATCACATGCTTCTATTAAATAATTTCTGTCCCTTGTAGTTAACAAGGAGAAATGTGGAAATGGAAATGCAGACGGACAAACGAGCGACAGTACCACAGCATAATACGTCCGCATTATATGGCGTATATAGAAAATGTAAAATACAAACCGGTAACGGATAGGGGAAAATAAGTTTGGGGAAAAGACTACTATATAGCGCTTTTGTCACATCAGGTGAAAGACAACCAGTTATCCGGGGAGGGCTACAATGGCGGAAAATTTCTGTTTAACATCTTCTCAAAAATAAGTGATATACAAAATGAATCAGTTCAATTCTGTACGATACTGCATTAGTCAAAGTGCTAATCTTACCCTAAATAGTTTTACTATGGCAACCTTCTGTTCAGACAACGAAAGTGCACTCGAGAACAAATCGTCTTCATTTTGCATGTCGCCTTTTCTCCTGTTGGACAGCGCAATGACATGCCAAGGACGAATGTTATGATAGTTTCCTTAAAGACTGTGACTGATGTATTGAGAACGGGAATGGTGTTTGTTCATGGTTTAAAAAAGCACAGCTGACATAGTAATGACAATTAAAAAACACTCGACGTCCACAAAGTTGAGAAGTTCGGCATTTGATATGTCCATTACCGTTATAACTATAGTTACATAATAATGATCACTCTATACTGTAAATCTCGGGAAGTACTTTGGACATTATTATGCGTAATACTATCCAAAGCTAGTAGCATCATTTGACGGTTAAACTGAGGTTAAAAAGACTTCGGCACTCTGATGTCCAAAATCCAACAGATGGAGGATTTCGACGTATCCAAGCAAAATACTCACTTTGGTGAGTGGATAGCGTTTGTACCCTCGTAAAACTGTTAAGCATGAGTATTGATATCTTATATGACAACATTGGACTCAAATGCAAATTCCTAGGTCTGTTAATTTGCCTCAAGTTCACTATGTTTTCGTATATGCTATGATTATCACATAAGTTTTTAAATAATTTCTTTAATGCCATTTGTTTCTTTTTCATTATCAAATATCGAAAAGTTTTCAACTCGTTTTATTATTCTCTTGTTCACAAAAACTCTAAAAGAGGAATGACTTGCACGTTCAGCTAATTGACCTTGATATATTATAAAGGTCATGATATTGTTGAGCATATTTCTGTTAGAAAATGTACTCTATTTTGTAACCATAGACTGAATTATCTTTAAGAAATCAAGATGAATGAATCTGAGGCAATTTCATGTTAATTGCCATGGCAACTTTCGTTTCAATTAAAGATGAATATGTTTTAGTAGATATTTACTTTGAAAATGCTGAAAAAGAGTGGATACCATTATACAGTTCAAACAGAAAGGGTGGATATCGTTATACAGTTCAAACAGAAAGGGTGGATATCGTTATACAGTTCAAACAGAAAGGGTGGATATCGTTATACAGTTCAAACAGAAAGGGTGAATATCGTTATACAGTTCAAACAGAAAGGGTGGATATCGTTATACAGTTCAAACAGAAAGGGTGGATATCGTTATACAGTTCAAACAGAAAGGGTGTATATCGTTATACAGTTCAAACAGAAGAGTAACATTCTAAAAATAACAATTCTGTACTCGGCGTCTATTTTTTTTTTTCATTCTCTAATAAATGAATACACAAGTAAAATGCATGTATATTTACTACACGAGCATGTAAAACAAGAAAATTGTTCCAAGATACAATGAAAGGTAAAAACAAACGTACTGAATTCATTAACATGTCAAGACATGATTGTAATTCAGGTACAAAACACAGTGGTAAAATTAAAAAAAAATATGTCATAAACCTGAAGGCACCAATGTATATAGATATGTCTTTGTGAATTATCAGTATCTGTGGAACATACCTGCGGGCAATAATATATACCGGTAGTTCTTTCTGAATTATCAGGATCTGTGTCACAAAACTGAAGGCACCCATTTATACTGGTAGGGCTTTCTGAATTACCAGGATGTGGTCACAAGCCTGAAGGCACCAATGTATACTGGTAGATCTTTATAAATTATCAGGCTCAGTGTCACAAACCTGGACGGTACCAACGTATACAGGTAGGTCTTTCTGATTTATCAGGATCTGTGGTACAGAATTGTGGGCACCAATGTACACTAATAGGTATCAGTGAATTATCAGGATCTGTGGCACAAATCTGGACGTACCAATGTATACCGGAATATCTTTCTGAATTATCAGGAACCGAGTCTGCAGACACCAATCTATACCAGTAGGTCTTTGTCAGATATCAGGATCTGTGTCAGAAACCTGAAGACACCAATGTAAACTGGTATGTCTTCATGAATTATCAGGCTCTTTGTGAATTATCAGGAACTGTGACACAAAACTGAACACAGATAGGTATCAGTGAATTATCAGGATCCGTGTCACACATCTGAACGCACCAATGTATGCCGGTAGTTCTTTGTGCATTATCAGCATCCGAGTTTGCAGGCACTAATTTATACCGGTAGATCTTTGTGAGGTATCAGGATATGTGTAAGAAACCTGAAGGCACCAACGTATACCGGAAGGTCTTGGTGAATTATCAGGATCTGTGTCACAAACCTGAAGGCACAAATGTATACTGCTAGGTCTTTATGAATTATCAGGATCTGTGCCACAACCCTGCACTCTCCAATGTATAGCACCGATAGGTCTTTGTGAATTATCAGGATATGTGTCACAACACTTAAGGCACCAATGTATACCAGAGGGTCTTTGTGAATTATCGGGATCTGTGTCACAAAACTGCATGCACCAATGCATATTGGTAGGTCTTTGTGAATTATCAGGATCTGTGTCACAAATGATAATCCACCAATGAATTCCGGTAGGTCTCTGTGAAATATCAGGATCTGTGTCACAAAACTAAATGCACAAATGTATACCTGTAGTTCTTTGTGCATTATCAGGATATGTGTCACAAAACTGAAAGCATCAATGTATACCGATAGGCATTTGTGAATTATTAAGATCTGTGTCACAAACCTAATGGGACCAAAGTATACCAGTTGATCTTTGTGAATTACCAAGAACTGTGTCACAAAACTGAATGCACCAATGTATACCGGTAGTTCTTTGTGAATTATCAGGATCTGAGTCAGAAAACAGAAGGCAACAATACAAACCGATAGGTCTTTTGTGAGATATCAGGATCTGTGTCACAAACCTGAATGCACCAAAGTATACTGGTAGATCTTTATAAATTATCAGGCTCAGAGTCACAAACCTGTAAGGCACCAATGTATACAGGTAGGTCTTTGTGAATTATCGGGATCTGAGTCAGAAAACTGAAGGCACCAATGTAAACCGATAGGTCGTTGTGAATTATCAGGATCTAAGTCACAAATTTGGACGCACCAATGTATACCGGAAAGTCTTTCTGAATTATCAGGAACCGAGTCTGCAGGCACCAATCTATACCAGTAGGTCCTTGTCAGATATCAGGATCTGTGTCAGAGACCTGAAGACACCAATGTAAACTGGTATGTCTTCATGAATTATCAGACATTTTGTGAATTATCAGGATGTGTGTCACAAAACTGAATGCACCAAAGTACACAGATAGGTATCAGTGAATTATCAGGATCCGTGTCACACATCTGAACGCACCAATGTATGCCGGTAGTTCTTTGTGCATTATCAGCATCCGGGTCTGCAGGCACCAATTTATACCGGTAGGTCTTTGTGAGGTATCAGGATATGTGCAAGAAACCTGAAGACACCAATGTATACCAGATGGCCATGAAGAACTATCAGGATCTGTGTCGGAAACCAGACGGCACCAATGTATACTGCTAGGTCTTTATGAATTTTAACATTATCTGTGTCACAAAACTGGAGGCACCAAAGTATATCGGTAGGTCTTGGTGATTTATCAGGATATGTGTCACAAACGAGAATTCACCAATAAATACCGGTAGGTCTTTATGAGTTATAAGATATGCATCAGAAACCTGAAGGCACCAATGTATACCGGCAGGTCTTTGTGAATTATCAGGATCTGTGTCACAAACTTAAAGGCACCCATGTATACAAGAGGGTCGTTGTGAATTATCGCTATCTGTTTCACAAACCCGAGGGCACCAATGTATGCCGGCAGTTCTTTCTGCATTATCAGGATCTGTGTCACAAAACTGCAGGCACCAATATATACCGGTAGGTCTTTGTGAATAACCAGGATCTGTGTTGCACACCTAAATGCATCAATGTATACTGGTATGTCTTTATGATTTATCAGGCTCTGTGTCACAAAACTTAAGGCACCAATGCATACAAATAGATCAGGATATGTGTCACAAACTTGAATGCACCAATGTATACTGGTAGGTCTTTATGAATTATCAGGATCACAACCCTGCAGGCACCAATGTATACCGATAGATCTTCGTGAAATATCAGGATCTGTACCACAAACCTGAGACACCAATGTATACAGATAGGTCTTTGTGTACAACGGGAGCTATGGCACAAGTCTGGAGGCATTATTGTATACAGGTAGGACTTTGTCAGTTATCAGGATCTGTGTCAAAAACCTAAAGGCACCAATGTATATCAGAAGGTCTTTGTGCATTATGAGGATCTGTGCCACAACCCTGCAGGCTCCAATGTATAGCGGTAGGTCTTTTTAAATGATCAGGATTTGTGTCACAAACCTCAAGGCATCAATATATACTGGTAACACATGAATTATCAGGCTCTGTGTCGCAAACCTGAAGGCACCAATTTATACAGATAGGTCTTTGTGAATTATTGGGATCTGTGGCACAAAACTGGAGGTATCATTGTATACAGTTAGGTTTTTGTGAATTATCAGTATCTTTGTCACAAACCTGAGGTCACTAATATATACCGGTAGTTCTTTGTGAATTACCAGGATCTGAGTGAGAAAACTGAAGGCACCAATGTAAACTGATAGGTCTTTGTGAATTATCAGGATCTGTGTCACAAATTTGGACACACCAATGTATACTGGTAGGTCTTTATGAATTATCAGGATCACAACCCTGCAGGCTCCAATGTATACCGTGAAATATCAGGATCTGTGTCACAAACCTGAAGACATCAATGTATACCGGAGGGTCTTGGTGAATTATCAGGATCTATGTCACACAACTGTAGACACCAATGTATACTGGTATATCTTTGTGAATTATCAGGATCTGTGTCACAAACTTGAAGACACCAATGTATACAGATAGGTCTTTGTGAAAATCGGGAGCTGTGGTAGAAATCTGGAGGCATTATTATATACAGGTAGGACTTTGTCATTTATCAGAATCTGTGTCAAAAACCTAAAGGCACCAATGTATACCGGTAGGTCTTTGTAAATTATCAGGACCTGTGTCACAAAACTGAAGGCACCAATGTACACCGATAGGTCTGTGTGAATTATCAGGATCTGTGTCATAAAACTGGATGCACCAATGCATACCGGGAGGTGAAGTATCCGGATATGTGTCATAAACCTGAAGGCACCAATGTATACTGGTAGGTCTTTATGAATTATCAGGCTCTGTGTCACAACCCTGCAGGCTCCAATATATACCGGATGATCTTTGTGAATTATCAGAATCTGTGTCACAAACCTGAGGTCACCAATGTATACCGGTAGTTCTTTGTGAATTATCAAGATCTGAGTCAGAAAACTTAATGCACCAATGTAAACCGATAGGTCTTTGTGAATTATCAGGATCTGTGTCTCAAACCTGAATGCACCAATATATACTGGTAGGTCTTTATGAATTATCAGGATTACAACCCAGCAGGCACCAATATATACCGGTAGATCTTTGTGAAATATCAGGATCTGTGTCACAAACCTGAAGACACCAATGTATACCGGAGGGTCTTGGTGAATTATCAGGATCTATGTCACAAACCTGAAGGCACCAATGTATGCAGGTAGGTCTTTGTAAATTATCAAGATATGCATCATACAGGTTTCAAAGTATACCGGAAGGTCTTTGTGAATTATCAGAATCTGTGTCACCAAACTTAAGGCACGAATGTATACTTGTAGGTCTTTATGAATTATCACGATCTGTACCACAACACTGCACTCTCCAATATATGCAGGTAGGTCTTTGTGAATTATCAGGATCTGTATCACAAATGATAATCCACCAATGAATCCCGGTAGGTCTTTGTGAAATATCAGGATCTGTGTCACAAACCTAAAGACACCAATGTATACCAGAGGGTCTGTGAATTATAGGGATCTGTGGCACAAAACTGGATGTAGCAACCTATACACGTAGGTCTTTGTGCATTATCAGGATATGTGTCACAAAACTGAAAGCACCAATGTATACTGGTAGGTCTTTGTAAATTATCAGGATCTGTGTCACAAAACTGCAGGCACCAATGCATATTGGTAAGTCTTTGTGAATTACCAGAATCTGTGTCTCAAACCTGAAGGCACCAATGTATACTAGTAGGACTTCGGAATTATCAGGATATGTGTCACAAACATGGAGGCAGCAAAGTATACCGGCAGCTCTTTGAGAATCATCAGGATCTGTGTCACAAAACTGTTGACAATAATGTATACTGGTATGTCTTTGTGAATTATCAGCATCTGTGTCACAAAGCTGAAGACACCAGTGAATACCGGAAGGTCTTTGTGAATTATCAGGATCTGTGTCACCACACTGCAGACTCCAGTGTATACCGATAGACTTTGTGAATTATCACGATCTGTGTCAAAAACCTGAATGCACCAACGTTTACATGTAGGTCTTTGTGAATGATCAGGATCTATGTCACAAACGATAATTCACCAATAAACACCGGTAGGTCTTTGTGAATTATCAAGATATGCATCAGAAACTTGAAAGCACCAGTGTATACCGGCAGGTCTTTGTGAATTATCAGGATCTGTGTCACAAAACTGAGGTCACCAATGTATACCGATAGGTCTTTGTGACTTGTCAGGTTTAGTTTAATAAACTTCGAAACGTGTCGACGAATCTGGGAAGAAATAAAGTTCTGAGAGTCACCTGCAAGTGTTGTATTTTGATTA
Organism: Pteria penguin; assembly: GCA_035048485.1. NCBI lineage: Eukaryota > Metazoa > Mollusca > Bivalvia > Pterioida > Pteriidae > Pteria > Pteria penguin. The sequence goes on along the minus strand of CM068583.1, from coordinate 50,193,416 downwards.
GTTCTGGTTAAGAATACATCAAAATTTGGGTCAATTTTGGATCCAGAAGGGTATTATCCTTATGAAAAGAAAATTCAATAAGTTTAATAGAATTTTTAAAAGCCAACAGATATATCACAGTGTTTAAAGGGATATGGAGTCGTTCTGAAGGGAACACATACGGTAACATATATGTACAAGGAGACGATAATATCACAGTGCAAGACCAAATAACACATCTGGATCTCATATGAATCAAAAGTAAGTGTAGGAAACCAAATTAGCTCTGCTAGAAGGACCCTATACTCGCTTATAAACTTTGGCTGTCATGGTGTCTGTGGGTTTATGTTGTCTCCTCAAAACTTTATCAAGTGTATGTATTGCCAAGGCTCCTTTCTGGACAGGAGACGATTCATTTTACACAGAGTGACTTGTATGAACTTAGTACATTTCATAGGAAAACACTGCGTTCCATTCAGTCGCTGCCACAATACACTGCAAACTCAGTGGTACATCTACTACCCTGTGTACTACCTCTAGAGCCAGAAATCCATAGGAAGCAACTTAGCCTCCTACATGCAATTATAAGGGGGGATACCATACTTTTAGCATTAATGGATCGACAATTAGCCACCGAGGAAATTAACAGTCACAGTTTCTTCACCAAAACAGAAAATCTGTTGAATATGTATAGCCTTCCACATGTTGTCGTATTACGACAACTTAACATCTCAAAAAATCAATGGACAAAAATGCCGGGTTAAAGATAATATTCAATCACGAAAGTACGTATGCTTACGGGTACATATTTTCTGGTATCAGTTGTGTAGATTAGGAAACGAGGATGTTACACGATGCTCAGAGACCTATCAGATTCGAGTGGAGTGTACACGTGAACTAAAATCTCTCACAGGCACTAGTTTAGGGGAAGGATTCTGGATGTTGCACGTCATGACGGACGTGGATCTTGTGCGCCTAATCTTAGATAGCTCATTCTTCCTCGAGGACATCAGGACAATAAAAGGAGAATCTGAGACATAAGATAGAATTCATAACACGAACAATGTGTCACAGGATACACACACACAGATTTTTCCTGATAAAAAAAAAACTGTTCATAAAACATCATAAAATCAGTCTTAAGTCATTAAACGGAATTTCCAGAACGTACTACTTTTATTATGGCAAAGTTGTTGTTCACAAAAATCACATCAATACATATCCCGGGAACAAACCTATTTTTGTGGTACAATCTACTGAAATGAAATTAATAACACCACACATTATTATTAGGATTTTTAACATGGACTATAATAAATCTTATAATCAGTCTACAAATCAAAATCTTTGAACACATCTTTAGAATCAAAGGCTTTGAGGTAAAAATACCATGAGCCTGATGCCAAACGTCATATAAAAAATACACTAGATTTATCAAGTTACTTCGAAAAAATAATGGCTCAAAGTACACTCTAGGTTTACAATGTACCCGGGTAACTGTAATATGATGTGAATCAACAACAGATCTAATTTTAAGTTAAATGTGTATATTATTACTCTGTATATAACTGTATCATATTCATATCAATGATCATTTTATAATGCTGCCCCCTTTTTATATGTTCTTAGTGCTTGCAGTTTTGTTTTCATTTGTTTTTTACAGATGGGATATATTACCTTGACAGAGGGGAAAATACCAAGGAAGAAGAAGAAGAATTTAAGCTCAGGTTTGTTGATGTAAATTATACACAAAAATAAATATTGACTGCATCTTCTTTTAAAACAATCTTGTTTCTCGTTAAATACTGGCGTTGACGATCCGAGAGAGATACGTTACAGGACCTGCGAATAGTTTCTGCGTAAGCACATCCGTTTTTGTGACAAAACGTAAAATTTTAATGAGGTGTTGTATTCCAAGCAGTTTTACAGCATTTTTGGTCTATTATCAATATATTATGTCATACACAAGTTAAAGTATGACGCAATGGCTGAAATAAGAGGAGTAATATTTGGTCCTGCTTACGAATCTTGGGTCAAACTGTCGCAGAAATGGGGGTCTGCTGGTCAGGTTCTATCACATCTTTTCGAAGTACATGAAGAGCATTGCAAGCAATGTCGAGAAAGGTACTGTAATTGCCACGTCTCATAAATCCCTTTTTTGTGAGCAGATTTAAATTCAGCTTATTTTGTTTTAATGGTAAAAATACAAATTTTGTTTTGTTTTTGAATTTGGATAAATTGAAACTGCATGCTCTGCACCTCTTTCCTTTTAAAGTGCCGTAAGAATATTCGCACAATTTTTCTATATAATGTTGGTATCTAACATACACAATTTGCTGCCAAAAAGATATTTCTGCATAACTAAGATTATGCGATGTATGCCATAAAGCATAATCCATAAACAGCTTGATGGAATTTTTTCAGTCCTTTATCTCCTTAATATGATATTAGAAGTTGTGCAAATGCTATTTTTCCCAGGGTTTTAATTATAACGTTAATGTTTGAAGTCTGACGTCACAGTATATAAATGATGTTAACCAGAACCAGAAGTCTATATTACTCGAGTTTTCATGTGAAATGGGGCAGATGGGTATTTTCAGATATCTTTCTTACATGAATGTTATATTTTCTTGACATTGATGAAAACACATCAAATAATGTGTTCATAAAACTTTCATCAACATTGGAGAGAATCGCTAATTACATGTACATCCCTGTACAGAGTTTACGAATGAGCATAAAAATCCACAGGACATTGTGTCTTGTCGATTGATGAAATTTCCCCAAATCCCCCGGACAAGGCCCAAATCTACCGGACATATTTAAAACAACAAATTCAATATACAACTGGTTTAATCATTATTATTTGTTAGTGCAGATGTTTTAAAATTTGCGGTACCACTGACAAAACTGCCAGTATAGTTACCTTTGTTTTTACCACTTTTCACGTACTCAGTACACGGATCACAAAACATTAACTGATTATTATTATCGTATCGCAGCCACTTCTTGTCGATTAACCACTGGGGATTAAATTTTCAAGCAGGCTTTTTCCTTTCAGGAATTTCAGTATCATTATCTGGCGTCCGTTTTACCTGCTTACCAGATGATGAGGCTTTAACTGACCATTTAATCGGCCATGACATCTTGCGATTTTAATTAAGATAAGAATGACAGAAGGACAAATTCGTATAACGGAAATGAGTACATGAAATATAAAACAGAAGTCTGGTCCAGATTCAGTTGCTACAATCCAATAAATACCGCGTATATCGAAGACAAAAGAAATCAGCTAAGAATGATTTAATACGAGTTTTAGTTTAATAAAAGAAAAATATGAATTAGAATTTTATTATTCCCAGTGTTAAAAATCCACAGGACACTTTGTCCAGCTGAGGTCTTAAAACTTCCGGAGATCACCGGCAATCCGGCACTTTTCGTAAACTCTGATGTAAATGTACAAAATAATGAAATAATTGATAAACTGAATTTTTATTTAGAACTTTATAAATAAGGACATTTAAAATGAAGAAATAGTTGACACAGTTTTTGGGTAACTTAAACTGACTGTGTGATGAATTGTCCACTGGGCTTCTTAACTTTGTGGAGATAAGCTCATATACCATGTTGTTAGCAAAACATGAATTTAACATGCCTCAAAGACCAAATGCCAGGCAACTACTTTTCGCTTGGATTTTCATCATAATTAATGTTAATACTTGGACTGAGAAAAAACCATATGTCAAGGGAGCAAGATATATGTGAAAAAGTTGTATCAGTTATAAAGTTACATACCTTCAATATTATATATGCTTACCATATACTAGGTAAGTGTTAATATGTTCGTCTTTTACTTGGATAGTCATGGGTTCAAATCTCAACAAGTCCATGGTTTTACGTATATCTAGTGTAAATCAAGTGGCTTGGATGTAAAACTTAAGCTTATTTAATGAATAGGCCTAGAATGCCCATAAACTGTATGTTTCTAAACATTGAAAAATTATATTTTATCATTTCAGCCCATTTAGTGGAAAAACTTGTCATTCCCCAATACCTCAAAACAGTAACTTAGGTCAGTATTTGTAGCTTATTAGTTTTTTTTTACTGGAATTAATATTGTTATTTATTAAAAAAAACAATAATGCATTAAATCAGTTGGTAAATGTTTATACATGTCAATGTCAAGATGTACAATGTACTTTGATCCTTGAAATTAACATAACTTGACATGCATATGATTGTAATGTACTCATCTTTGAAGCTCCTCATTAACCCCTTGCACAATTTGTTGCCTACAGGATATACAATGTAGAAACATTGCTGTGTCTGTCCTGGAATTCCTTTAATTGAAGGTTTATTTCTCCTTTCATTAAGTAGTTCAGTCATCTATCATGTTCCCTTGTGGACAGTTTTTGTAAAGTTTATTAAGACATACCGGTATGTACTTCTTTTTATGTACTGGTGATAGATGGAAAAACTTCTTATGGTCAACAACCTAAGTCCATGTGAGTAGGTCACAGATGGGATTTACCCAGTATTAAATGGAAATCCTTGTGAGCACTCTCCACTTCACAAATTTCCTTGGAGGATTTTTTTACTTTTATTTTTTTCTGATGATGTGAAAAACTCAAGTGATTTTAAAAGACAAAAGTCAAGGTCATGTGAGGGGGTGCTTTACTTTGTGGAGTCTTTGGTTTCACCAGTTTTGATGCATAATAGGATTTGGATGACTTCCCCATTTCTTACGACATCCAACCATTGAGGTGATTTTTTAGGTGTAGCACATTTTGTACTTAATGGTATCAAGGCATGAATGTTCTACATGTACCTTAAAAGAATAAAAAAGTTGTCTTTATTTAATTATAACTAGCTTAGTTCAAATATGTTAATAATTTCTTTTTATCTTTTAAAGAGGAAACAGACCATAATTCTTATGGAGAAATATTCACAGAAAGTGATAAAGAAACATTTTATACTCCAAAAGAAAAAGTTTGTGAAATATCAGTCAACGTTGCAACAACATTGCTGCCTGTGGAGAATGATGTTACAAAAGTAGACCAAGTTTCTTCACCTGGGAAAATTATTGGAAGTGGAAGAAGAAAAGTGAAAGCTAGGAGACGTATAGAGTCTGTGTGTCATAACCTCTCTCAAAAGCAAAATGTAATCATAGATATGAATACAAAAGTACTTTAAAAAGTTTATAATATTACTTCATATTTAATTATTATTCACCCCACAAACTAAATATGGGGATATATAGGAATCACAATGTCCATCTATTTAGCTGTCCACACCCATTAAATGTCAATCAAACTTTGTGGGGTGGGAAGGATGATCATCATGTGTAGGTAGTTTTGTAGGAAAGGAGACTGTTGTAAATTTTGCAAGAATTATGGTCCTGGACATATAGAATTTGTGTTGAATTACATTTTGTTAACCTTGTCATCACAACTTCTAAACACTGTACAGATTTCAAACAAACTTAGCACAAAGAGACATCATCATATGCATGAAGGGAAATAATTGTGACACTTAAAATCTTCAAGAGTCGAGGCCCTTGATGTTTAGAAATTTTTAACCTCTTTATCGCATCTCCTCCTAAATAGCTACAGTACAGTCCAGGTGGAACTTAATTTGCCCACTGGTCACAGTGGGCATTTTTAGAGTGGGCATTAAAAATGTCCACTGGACACAGTGGACATTATTGTAAGAGTCAGTTAGAATTAACATACAGGTAAGTGGACAGCTTGATAGCTCAGGTAAATATCCACTCCTAATGCCCACTGAAATTTTAGGTGGACTGCCTACTGTGGACAGTGGGCATTCAAAGTTCCACCCGGACTGTACTGTATAAGAATTTCAACCAAACTTGGCACAAGAAAATGCCATTGTGTAAATTTGCATGAAGCGAAATAATTGTGACACCTAAAATTTTCCAAGAGTAACAGCCTTTGACACTCTCTGTATACAGCTGAAGGTGATACAGTGGCACATTCACAGATACAGTTGTAAGAGGCATTAGATGATAAACTGGAATAAATTTTGGGGGTTTTTTATTGTTTTTCATATTATGGCTTTATCTTCATGTTAATTCAAATACTTTCTAGTGTATCTTTACAGTACAGTAGGAAAATGTCTGTGTCATATTTCTAGAAAAGTAAAATTATTTGAATCTTTTATAAAGTTTTTGATTTAATGTACATGAATCGGTATTTTAAAGTCCTGCTAAGATTTAATGAAAGGGCAAATAATTCCAAAACATACACAATGAATTAAATCGTCTCAGGCTTTCTTGTTTATTTGATGGTGCACAGAACTACTAGTGTACATTAGAAATTATCCAACAAAAGCAACGCCTGCTTTGCATCAGGGTTCCACTTTAAGGCACATCAGATTGACATTGTTTAGTAAAAATCAGTAGTGGATGGATAAAAATTTCCATAGATAGCCCGACTGGACAGGTTGCTGTTGAGCTTTTACAATTTTTTGGCATATCTGAATCATTTCACTGTGAATGCTATCAAACTGCTATTTATCAGTTGATGAACATAAGCTCAGTAACTAGTATTCAACAATAGCAATTAGTATTACGGGTTGTATGAACAAAACAACAGTGCATCGTAATGCCAAAAAGATTTTAAGAGAAACTATTGAAAGCCACTTTCATAGATATGAGTGATGTGAAAAAAAAGTATCGTTTGAACATACCCAATGATAACTAGATAATATTCTTGTAATATATATTGAAATCAACCAGTGTCATAATGCTGTCAATCATATCATTTTATGTTGCTGAAATTAATGGCAACAGATGAGTGATGCTGTTTTGCATTTGGACCGTTGCAGTGTTTGGATATGGATATTACCTGCAGGTTGTTAGTAGTGTAACAAGTAACTGATATTACTTTTCAATTTTGGGTTTACGATAAAGGGCCACAAGGGGAAAGAAGGGGATATAAAATACCATTTCTGATAAGTTGTGACAAGGTTTCACACCAACTTGACCTGCCTCATGTACCTAATATTCTGTGATGATTTACCACAGTTTTCTCATGATTATTTGTTATTAAATTGTAATGTGTAAATTGTGAAATTAACAGTTATCAGTGTGTATACCAAATCTTCTGTGTTGGGATGAGGTTTCATGCTAACTTGTCGTACATGCTGCAATGCAGCTATTTTAACTGATACTGTGAAGATTTACCACAGATTTGGTAGTTTTCTTTCTTATTAAAACATTACTTAATCTTTTGTAGTCTATTATAGCATAACTTGAATCACTTCAGCTACATGATACAAAAATGGACCACTCAGATTTGAAATTGGACAGCCATGATTTCCTTGAGGCTGTCCAACTGGACCACCTCTTTCAAAAGTTAATGTCAAACCCTGCTTGCTGTCACAAATTTTAGGGAAACAACTTTCTAAAAAGGGCAATGACTCTTGTAGAATTATGTCAGACACAATAAAAATTGAAGTCTTTATTTTTTCTTAAGGAAATCTCCTGATGATTTCAGTTCACTATCTCAAAGCACCTTACAATTCACCTTATTTGATAGTGACCATGACCCATAATATATCACCTTTCTTTAAGGTCATAACACTAGTCTTTCCAATCAATTATGTTTCTTCCAAGCATGAACTTCTTTTGATGATCCTTGTAAATATCATGGGCCAGACAAAACGATTTTATCTACATGTATGTTGTCATTGATCTTGACCTTCAGTAAATGGCCCTGAAATGAAGATCTTTACTCTCTGCCTTTCTGTACGAAAATTTCAGCCTTTCCATTGGAAACATTTGTACCAAATATGAAGTTATTCTTATGAAATATAAGGAAATAATGGGTCATGTAAGTAAATATTTTCTCTGTAGACAGTGACCTTAATCTTAGATAGAGGTAATGACTCACCACAACCTATAAGAAACATTCTTCAAAGTATGAATTAATTCTGTTGAAGTATGTAGCAATTGTGAGTTGGACAAAGTATCCCAACAATATCTCTGTTCTTAACCAGTGACCCATGACCTTGAAAAACAGTAGGCACCCATCTAACACCATGGGGAACATAAGAATCAACCAAGTATGATCTTTATGTTTAATCAGATACCTCACATTAATCTTTTAAATCAGATTTTACCATTTTGATATTTATCAGTATTTGTTTATATATGTTAACAATCATCTTAAGATTTAACATTTGCAGGAATGCATGGTTAATAACATTGATGCCAACATTAAGGAAGAAAAGACCGACCTTGAGCCAGTAAGAATGCTAGTATTATAGTTTCTGTTACAAAAAAAAAGATCAAACAAACAAAATGTACTATCCTGTTAACATAATTGTCATTAATAAGGAAAATCATAATTGACTGTGAGATTTTTGTAAAATAAAGCTGATTACATTTTAGCCCAGATCTACCACAGACCATGTAGATGTTTATATGGCAGAAGAAGTGAATGATCCAGATTCTGCTCATACAAAAGTCAAAGTAAGTCTCAAGACTTAACTTAGTCTTGTAAAAGATTCATTCCTACACTATAGATTAATGTTTGCAATGTGTTATTATCATATAATGTCATGTTAATCGTTTAACTAATTAAGAATACAAAGAGGTTTTAGTGGGGTTTTTTTATGATTTCTGTTAACATGATAGATATTTTGATTCTTAGGAAATTTTGGTTGATAGAATAGATGTTTCAATAAAACAAGAGCCAGAAGATTCAGATATGTCCAATACGTCCAGCATGGAAGTGACAGAGGTAAATATTCTTACAAGTAAAACACCTTCAGTTACACATATGAAGATCAAATTCTCTAACTCAGATCTTCTACTTGTACAGCTTCTTACTTTTATTATACCCAAAGTTTGGGGATGGGGTAAAAAGGAATTACCCTGTCAGTCTATCCATCTTTCTGTGTGTCTGTTGGTCCAATTAAGAAGTTCTTTAAGCATCAAATGCTTTGGTATCAAAATGTAGTACTTGTTATGATGAAATTGTCTGAAATATGAAAGACCTATCCCTTATACTGTAAGAGGGATCTACTTAAAGATCTTATTAACCGAAATATTAACACAAGACCAAATTCAAGGTCACAAGATCAAATGTCTTTCTTTTTATGTGTAACTGCTGGTTAGACAGATTTCTCTTTTAGTATAAGGGACAGAGCTTTCATATTTCTCACACACAATTACCATAACAAGTTCTACATTTTGATACCAAGTCATTTGACCTAGTGTCCTTGACCTTGAACTTTGACCTTGTAATAATAATTTGGTTAAGAGAGCAGATTTTTCTTATAATGTATGAGACAACGGTATCATTTTTAGCTTGCCAGGATGAATGTGCTTGTTCACACACACATTATTATGAATCAAGAATTATTCACCATAACAAGTACAACACATACACATTATTCTATACCAAATTTGTTGTCATGGTTATAATAAGTCCAGGTGATGGACAAACATCTAGTTTTTATTGGATTTATACTAATAAGCAGTGTAAGCACAATTCTATTTCATTCAGAATTCACAGATAGAAATATGTTCAAATATATAAAGAAGGATAATTGCACTATTTCAAAAAATATCATGAAATTGACAATCGGCTATCAACACTGAAATTTGGCTAAAATACACAAGCCTTGATAAGTCCAGGTTTTATTTGTTCCCATCTATCTTTTTTATTAAAGCTTTACTGCAACTATCAATTTAAAATTTGTGTGTTAGATACAGAGTACAAACATTTTAATACATGTAAGACTGAGCTGCATGACTCTCATATGAAACAAAATTTCTATTCTATTTTTGTATGATAATATGCTGCATATTTTGTAGCATTTAATTGATGCATTATTGCAACATTTTTAGAGAACACATCCCATGACCTTCCTGGATAATGGTTACACTGGAACCATGTCATCTGAGGCTGACACTGCATATATGCAAGGATTAGAAGATGTTCCACAGGTAATGATAATTCAAGAATAACAATTAACTTACATGTTCTTGAGCAGTTGTATAAAGTTCTGATTATAATTTTTTTTTTTACTTTAGCTGGATACATTACTTTTTTATGAAAAGAACTTTTATGCATTCCAATATATTAACACTGAAAGTTCAAAAAGTAGTTTGTGTATTTTTCTTAGGAAAGTCAATACTCATATATAGATGATGGGATATCTGTTGATAAGGCACCAGTTGCAAGTGTTCGGAAAAAAAGAGGTTATTATGAACAATATTCACCAGAGGATAAAGCCAGAATTGCAAGATTTGCTATTGAAAATGGAATTGCTAAAGCTGTACGACATTTTTCCAAAGAATTGAATAAACAAGTCAGAGAAAGTACTGTGCGCGAGTTTAAAAAGAAATATGTATCACAGACCCAAGGGAAAAATGTTGACTTCCTTACCGAAATAAAATCAAAACGAAGAGGAAGACCAAAAGTACCTACTCCACCAAAACCTGAAACCCCTCCTTTACCTCCAGGACAAAGAAGAAAAAGAGGGGAGTATCAAAAATATACTCCAGAAAGTAAAGCAACTTTAGCAAAATATGCAATAGATCTAGGATGTGCCAAAGCAGCAAAATATTTCTCCAAATTAATGAACAGACACATTAATGAAAGTACAATCAGAAGCTTTCGGAAAAGTTACTTAGAACAATTGCAAGCCAAGAACGGTGGCAGTATGAGTATAGTAGAGAGACTGGAGAATAAACCCAGAGGTAGACCGAAACCAAAACCTTACTCCACTCGGGTTATAGATCATCTCATAGAATATGGATCATTTCCACCCAAAGAGTGTAGCAGTAATTGTCAAGAAGAGACTTCAGAAGACTGTATTGAAATATCTTCTGATTTAGAGGAAGGCACTTTGAATGAAATGAGAAACGTGTTAGAAATAGCGAATCAAGAAGGTCAGAACCAAGATACTCAAGAGAGAGATAGTAGCTACCCTGTAGAAATCTCAACTGAAAAGAACAGCTCTGTACAACAGATCTGTAATGTGTCTATTAAGGAAACAGGGGATATCATTAAAAGAGAAGTTAAGACTGAATCAAAACAAAGTGCTTCACATACTGAGGAATGTTTATCACACAGTGAGACATCATTAGAAAGTTAGCCTGTGTCACATGTCTTATCTTGATTCCAGTAATTGTGCAATATATATTCAAGTGTGTGTATATATACATTTACATGTATATCTAATGTTCTGCATTAATTTATTATAAAACCTACAACCAGACTGTGATATCTCAATTCCTTGATGGATACAAAACTCTCTGATCTTGAAGTATATTTTAAATCTATTTATATTCAATCCTTAATCTTTTTACCTTTCAACCCAAAATCCTTTTAATCTTCTATTGAAAACATTTTGTACATGTACAATACCTTTAATCCAAAATCTTTTTTTTTTTAAATTCTATCATAATTTTTTTTTTATATTCTGTAGTTGAAGATTAGATATCTCTGATAACCATTGCCCAGCTTTACATGATGACAAGATATCACAGTTTAATTGCTATATAAATGTAAAACAACAGTCATATTATGAAAGGTCCGTCTGTATGTGTAATTTGTTCATCATTTCCCATTATCATCTGTGAAGTTATCTGAATTTGTGTCAGTCATTTTGGAGATTTTACATCCCTCCTTTTGTCCGAATAATCATTGTTTTCTGTTTAATAGACAGGAATCATGCCTTTTGAAACGGACATTTTTGTGTCATATTGAAGATGAAATTAGATGGCTGTCTACCTCAAACCCTGGTAAAATCTATGGATCAATTTATGAATTTATGTCATACTTTATAATGTACAGTATCTGGGAGAAAAGTATACAATTAAAGAATGCAATGGTATTGTCCTTTATCTGTACAGTAATTGTATCATTTACAATTAGAGTTTCCTCTGTCTGTATTACTTGTGTGTATATTGTAGATTCCAATACTTTGTTGGGATTTGAATGTGTTGTAAAGTATCCCAGTTGGACCAGTTTTCAAGAGAGTATGTTTTGAACCAGTTGTAAAATGTATATGAGGATAAAATCTTCTGACTTAAGTTTCTGTTTTATCACATGCATTTTACCATACACATTATATACCATACACATCATATCTTTGTAGCAATTGATATATCGATGTGCAATGTATTAATATTTTAATGTTTATAAAGATAAACTGCACAGCAGTGTATAAATGATGGATTTACAAATACAGGTTGTTTATTATTTTTGACGCATTTGTCATTCTGTAATGTTTAATCAGTTTAGTTCTGTTCTTAGTTTTAATTGATCTCTAATTTCACATAAACAAAGGTATCAGGATATTGGATCATGCAGATATTTTCCTTACTCCTTTTGGAACAGGGTAGAAAATCCCTGTAAGGTCATGTGTCAAATTTCAAGGTCATCATAGTATCATTAAATTCAGATCTTGGCTGCATTTCAAACATTTATCAGTTAACCTTGTCATATATACTCCCCTTTACTCAGATATGTATCTTGACTTTGGCTTAAAGCCTCTTTGGCCTTTCACCATAAAAAGGCGAAATATTTCGAAATTTTTTTACGGGAGCGAGGTCGACATAAGTCAACCTCTCTCCCGTATGTTTTATGAATACTAAATGAACGTCTGACCTAAATGCTCTCGCTTACCACAAAAAAGAAATGTCAAATCGACAAACCGTGACATTTAACTGGCGGCGACCTGCACGGACGGTCAGCATGGCTGTACAAACCGTATGAAAACTTTTTTTCCTCACTATGTACTTTACTTAGATATTTAACACTTACAGCACTTTATTTACATTTTTACATTTATATAATTCCTTCACAAAAATTTAGTTATGTGTCTATAATTTCATTTTTTACTGATCTTATACAATACGGATGCAAGTCTACATGTATAGTGTAAACATGCATATGTTATTGCACTTCATAACATGATCCACTGCAAATAGGAGACGCAGGGTTCTGGTCTGACTAAACTGCTTCTTGCCTTATCCTTTAAACCCGTCTTCCATATTCTACCCGGGTTGCATTCAGAGTGTTCGATTATTAGTATTTTTACATTTACAGAGACAGAAATGATGGAGAGAAGAAAAAAGCTGTTTGTTCTTCAAACAGCATAAGTTCTTTTTTTACCTAGTCTTTCCTTGGGGGAGGGGGAATGGGATAACAGTGATGGATGGGTTAGAAGCTCCACAATGTTTTGTATAATTCTATGAATGGGGATCCATGTCAAGTCGAACAGTTACAAACAAACAGCATTATTATTAATTCTAATCAATAAATGACTTTTAAACATTTTTCGTTCTCTTAACACCTTAAACCCGTCTTCCATATTCTACCCGGGTTGCATTCAGAGTGTTCGATTATTAGTATTTTTACATTTACAGAGACAGAAATGATGGAGAGAAGAAAAAAGCTGTTTGTTCTTCAAACAGCATAAGTTCTTTTTTTACCTAGTCTTTCCTTGGGGGAGGGGGAATGGGATAACAGTGATGGATGGGTTAGAAGCTCCACAATGTTTTGTATAATTCTATGAATGGGGATCCATGTCAAGTCGAACAGTTACAAACAAACAGCATTATTATTAATTCTAATCAATAAATGATTTTTAAACATTTTTCGTTCTCTTAACACCTGCGCTTGCCCCTTCCGCTTTTTGTACATGTCTGATCTTGGGCAAAAAAGCGTTCGGTCGTTCCCGTCCGTCTGTATGTACCTCCGTAATTCTGCAGTGCCTAATAACTTTCAATAGAATGTTGTTACAGTTACCAAAATTCAACAGTTAGTATATTCCCTAAGCGTCATCGTGTGACCCCGGGGGTTGAACATTGACAGCTATATTTATTTGCAACTGGGGCATTCGTGTCTCAAAAACGCAGGTTGTTTAGCTAAAAATGTTACTAGTTCTTGAATTTGTATGAACACCGTACTAGCCGTAAATAACAATATAAATTATCACAAAAGTGTCATATAGTTTTCTGTTTCCGTACTATTATTGATGAAAAATGTTTGTACTTGAAATAAAATAAATAAAACAAAATGAAATAAATTAAAATAATACCTTTGTGAATCCAGACGTCAGAAGAGTCTTATAATTTACAAATAACATTATTCAGTATGCACCCATTATGTAGGATCGTGAACAGAATCTTGTGTATAATTTTGAAGAGTTTTTCTTCAATCTATACCATTTCCTGTTTGTATGTTTCTCATTCGAACACTCCAAAAGATGTGTGTAAACTGATGTGTATTTAATTTACAGTAAAGTATACATGTATAAATAATATTATGCTTTCCAAATGTGTGGTCTGTTGTGGAGTATTGGAATTTGGCTCTTGTTATTTGGAGAAAAGATAGTATTACCTGAATATCGTCAGTTTTCAAATTACTTACCGGTATATCTTATTGGCCTTTTTACATTTGCACGGAGAGGGTTGGGTTCGTTACAAGTACAACTGAACACACGATACTATTTGTACATTATGATATATGTAATACCTGGTCATATTATAATATCTAAATAACTAGAACATGTAATATAATTTGTTCATTCAACTTTAAAATTTGTCTATTTACGTTACGCACGGTGGCCTTTTCGTGGCAAATGCATACAACATTGCAGCATCATGTGATCTTTTGTTATAACTACCTTTGTATTATTTATGTATGTTACTCAAAAAAATGAAACAAAAAAGGAATGATATAGAGATAATTACATGTACTTCTGTTTGTGACGCCATGTTGCCTTTGTCGTGTCTTCGATGGAATGTCACGGTTGCATGACTACGCCTGTTTCTTTTATACCGTGGGAGGAAGCTCTGTTCGAGCTTTTTGGTCAGACGTTAATTTAATATTCATAAAACATACGGGAGTGAGGTTGACCTATGTCATCTTCGCTCCCGTAAAAATTTTTCGAAACACCTCGGCTTTTTATGGTGAGAGGCCAGCTTTAAAGTTGAGCTCTGACTATTTAAACATGGGTGACGTGATAAAAAATTTTGGGGAACGGGAATTGGCAGAAATAGATCTGGCAATCTTCTATATTTAGTTGGGAACGGAGATTGCCAGATCTATTTCTGGCAATTTCCGTTCCCCAAAAATTATGTTTAAATAGTCAGAGCTCAGCTTTAAGTTTGATTGTTATCTTTCAAGATCACCATTGAAGCATGGGTCATAAATCAAACCACAGTGAAATGGTCTTAGACTTTACATGAAATTCCTTAGGACCTAAATGTGCATCATCAGCTTTGGGCCAAATTCATGTGTCAAATTTCAAAGTTACCATAGAAACAAGATTAGAATTTGTATTCATTACATGTAAATACCAGATCTTGTGACAAATAGTTTCAACCTCAACTAATGACTTACTTTCAAGATTTGTATATCAGGTAGGTCATTTTAGAACAAAGATCAGATTATTGGTCATTTGGCTGGTCAGATTTCATGCAGGGCCATCTACAGATCATACATTATCATCAAATCCAATTAAGTAAGAAAGCTCGGGAATAAAACAAATTCAAGATGGCAATTACGGTGCCATTTTGAACAAAACTTCCAATACTTGTTGAGAATCAACAACAGTGAATATTCTATCATCCAGTCAAGGCCCCATATTAAAACTACTGTTCAAAAGGAACTGCAATAAAAAGTGTATGGATGACAGATGGTAACCTACAGGATGGACTACACCCTTCCCTTAACTATTCTGAACTTTGACCTGTAGAGCTTTATATCAATTACCTAGTGTAGTGAAGCAAAATGCTATGATACTAAACATTTAACTGATTTTATACATTGTTGATAAGAAAACATGATTAAGATACGGTCTTAATGTTGCGAAAAAAAGTGCTTCAAACAGGGAGAGTTTTTGTTTGAGGAATATTACAAAATAAAACTCAAAAGACCAATGTTTGTAGATATATTTGTTCCTTTTCATTTGGGTATTAAGATGGAGTAATATAAATGACTTCAAGAAATTTGATGCAAAGGAATTAGATCTCTTTTAGTAGGTGTTTTTCTTACAAGGCTTGTGACCAAAGGGAAATTGGTTGTACTCGCAAAAAGTGTTGATGAAGGGCAATAATGTTATATTACAATATATATGTACTTATGAAATAACATCTTTTTGGCCCAAATCGCCTCTGTCCAAATTTTCAATTGTTATTGTTGCAAAAATAAACTAGAACTGACCTATCGGGACTGCAGCAGCAAAGATAAGTAACAACAAATTTGTTCATAGATTAACAGCAAGTCTAGGTCAAGGTCATGATATACATTTGTACAGTATATTAACCCTAACTCTTACTGTTCAAAAATATCAAACCCTTGTCTCATACATTGTAAGAGAAATCTTTCTTAAACAAGAGCAACGCCTAGCTTGGCATAATACGCCCATCGCTTACTTTGGACGGGATCAATGTGAACATATGGTTTTATTACCCCCAAACATGGGTCTCTGGTAATACTTTTATGAGATACTGAAATCCAAAAAGAGGGATCCAAGTCACATAAATCTGTAACAACAAAATGGATTTTTTTCAAAACTGAAAAGTGGCTTCCCCTACACAATTTAAGCATTATGTATAAGTTTCATAAAAAACAACCGAGGTTTACTTGAGTTATCACGTTACATAGCATCTCCATAGCATCTTATCATAGTAACAGAGTTTAATTCACTTTGCATGATGTAACCTTAACCTTTGACCTATGACCTTGGGTCAAGGTCATGACACACCCTTGGGTCCTAAGTAACAATTCTGTGAAATATTATTGAAATCCATGCACAGGGGAAGAAGTTATGGCCCGATCAAGGTTTTATTCACTTTGCATGTTGTGACCTTGACCTTTGACAATCAAGGTCACAACACACCCTTGGGTGCTAAGTAACAATTCTGTGAAATATTATTGAAATCTATGCACAGGGGAAGAAGTTAGGGCCTGAAAAAGGTTTTACTCACTTTGCATGTTGTAACCTTGACAGATGACCATGGGGTCAGTTGTAACAATTCTGTAAAATATTATTGAAATCCATGCACAGGGGAAAAAGTAATGTCCTGGACAAGGTTTTACTAACTTTGCATATTGTGACCTTGACCTTTGACCTATGACCTTGGGTCAAAGTCATGACACACCTTTCGGTCCTAAGTAACAATTCTGTGAAATATTATTGAAACCCATGCACAGGGCAAGAAGTTATGGCCGGGACAAGGTTTTACTCATTTTGCATGCTGTGACCTTGATCTTTGGTCTATGACCTTTGGTCAAGGTCATGACACACCCATGGGTCCTAAGTAACAATTCTGTGAAATATTATTCAAATCATGCACAGGGGAAGAAGTTATTACCCGGACAAGGTTTTACTAACATTGCATGTTGTGACCTTGAGCTATGACCTTGGGTCAAAGTCATGACACACCCTTGGGTCCTAAGTAACAATTCTGTGAAATATTATTGAAATCCATCCACAGGGCAAGAAGAAATGGCCTGGACAAGGTTTTACTCACTTTGCATGTTGTGACTTTGACCTTTAACCTATGACCTTGGGTCAAAGTCATGACACACCCTTGGGTCCTAAGTAACAATTCTGTAAAATATTATTGAAATCCATGCACAGGGGAAGAAGTAATGGCTCGGACAATGTTTTACTCACATTGCATGTTGTAACCATGACCTTTGACCTTGGTTCAAGGTCATGACACATCTTTGGGCCCTAAGTAACAATACTGTGAAATATTATTGAAATCCATGCAGAGGGGAAGAAGTTATGGCCCGGACAAGGTTTTACTCACTTTGCATGTTGTGACTATGACCTTTGACCTATGACCTTGGATCATGACACACCCTTGGGTCTTAAGTAACAATTCTATGAATATTATTGAAATCTATGCACACGGGAAGAAGTTATGGCCCGAAAAATGTTTTACTCACTTTGCATGTTGTGACCTTGACCTTTGACCAAGGTCATGACACATCTTTGGGTCCTAAGTAACAACTCTGTGAAATATTATTGAAATCCGTGCACAGGAGAAGAAGTTATGGCCCGGACAAAGTTTTACTCACTTTGCATGTTGTGACTATGACCTCTGACCTATGAACTTGGGTCAAGGTCATGACACACCCTTGGGTCCTAAACAACTATTCTGTGAAATATTATTGAAATCCATGCACAAGGGAAGTAGTAATAGCCCTAACAAGCTTATCCCGTACGCCAGACGGACAACGCCATAACATAATACGCCCCGTCTGATGACGGGCGTATAAGAATTATTACAAGGTCAAAGTTCCAGCTAAAGGTCACTAGGTCAAATGACTTGGTATCAAAATGTAGGACTTATTATGGCGAGATATGAATGCACAATCCCTTATACTGTAAGAGAAATCTCCTTACGAAACTTATTAACCAAATTATTGATACAAGATTGAAGTTTAAGGTCACTAGGTCAAACATTATGACATTAAAATGCAGTACTTATGGTGAATGTGTGAGTGAGTTATGAAAGCCCTATTGTTTATACTGTAAGAGAAAATTGCTTACAGAACTTCTTATTCAAAGTATTACAAGGCCAAAGTTCAAAATCAAGGTCACTAGGTCAAATTTCTTAGTATCAAAATGTAATACTTGTTATAGTAAATGTGTGTATGAAATATGAAAACCCTATCTTAAACTGTAAGAGAAATCTGATTACAGAGCTTCTTAACAAAAATATTATTACAAGTCTCAAGGTCGAGGTCACTAGGTCAAATGTCTTGGTATCAAAATGTACTACATGTACTTATTATGGTGAATGTGTGTGTGAAATATGAAAGCCCTATCGATTATACTGTAAGAGAAATCTGTTTTCAGAACTTCTTAACCAGACGTACAGGTGGTCAGACAGAGAGGGTGATTCCTATATACCTTTCAAACTTAGTCTGCAAGGATATAATTAGGCTGATTACCTTGTTAAAGGAATCTGTGAATGTTTCACCTTTACCAAGTTTTAATAAATTGATTTTTTTTAGAAGAAGTTCAAAATCTGAAAAGTTAACTAACATTGGACTGATCACAAAGACTTTTAGTTCACTTGCGCTTCTGACTCTTGTGAGCTAAAAAGAAGACAAATAAAATTAAGTCTAATATATTCTTTACTAAGTACAATGACATCACATATAACAGACTTTCACAAAGAATTTCGATAACATGTACATAAAACTAAAATCTAAACCTGTTGTATTATATGTGAAATATACAAATAAAAAAAATATACTGGTACATGAACAATTTCAAATTTTAAGGGTATTTGATGATTTCTATTTTCATTTGACTAGATACAATGATGGTTTATACATGGAGCAATAATAAAAACACTCTGTACACTTAATTCAAAATTCAAATTTACTCAAGCTAAGGGAAACTAGGTGCAGGAAATGTTTCCATATCATCGACATACATCAAACATCCTTATTGTGAATTAAAACTTAATCAGAGATTTAATTTGGATGAAGTACTGACCACTGACTATTAAGATGTTATACTCGGTTGAAACAGCTTCACTATTCAAGCATACATGCAAAAACTAAAGGTTTTATAGCATGATACGCTCTCAGTCTTTGGGTCATATTAACATGTTAAGATAGTGAAAAAGCTCACCAATGAGTTAAAAGGAAAACTTAAACCCGGTGGATGTCATACAAAGGTCATCTCATTAACTCTCTCAACATTCATTCTGATGAACTAAAACAAGAAAGACTTCTACAAATGTGTATAAAACTGCATATGCCATAAAGACTGATCCCAGTTATTTGAAAAATTTAACAGTTTGCAATAATCTTCATATACATATAGTGATCATTTAAGAAAATCAGCACAGGGAACCACACCATTTATTCCTTGAAATATTGTTTTCAATAATGAATTTTGACTAAATAAATGTACCCAGATGGAATTGGGCAAGAGCTTACAATACTATAGAGGAGCCTTTATCATCAAGTTTATGCCACCATTTGCATGTAGTATCCATAAGTGGTGTTAGAGACAACTAGATATGGATCATGATTCATAAATACCTACAAAAAGTATATCATAATCATCAATATAAGATCTGTTCGTGAAATTATTCCTGTACAGTGAGATTTTAGAAAGATTATAAATAAATATATTTCAGAAGTGGAAAAACGTCTTTACAACCTTTATGATGATGTTAAGTTATTTACATATCTGTGCACCTTTCCTGGAGAAGAAAAGTGTCAAACTGTGATTACAAGTAACACCAATATGTACAATTGGGAAATTTTCAATTTAGTTGAATTAGAGCCAAATAATTGCTAGTTTCATATTCTGTCAGAATCAAGAAGCAGGAAAATAATCCTGTGTTCACAATCCTAATAATATCCCTTATTTATGCGCCATATCTTCTTCATCAAACTTTAATTTGACAAACTTTCAGTAAATTTTTTATATATATTAAGCCAAAACAAAAAATAGCTGTGTAATTGCTAACTTGACGGACCCTTTATTTTTACCATTGACCCAATATGTTTTCTAAACATTTTCACGTTTCACTTATCTGGAATTTGCATGTATCAGGCTTTTCTGAACAAAAAACACGTAGGTAAATAAGGTTTACATTTTATAGAGCAAGAATTAGTTAAATCCTTTTCTTATACAAAAGTATGAACCTGTTGGGTATTTTGAAATCATATATGATATTAATGAATGACCAAATTACAAAAAAAACAAGAGGCCCAAGTGGGCCTATATCGCTCACCTGAGTACCTAGATTATCAGTCATGCATGAAGGAGAATTCATTTATTTTAGCATTAATGTGACTAAGTCAACACAGATGTTGAAAATATGTCAAATTTTATTTCAGGCTAGAATAAAAAACAACACTTTTTTGCACATCCATTCAGGTTATTTTGATATTAAGCATTTCCTTTGTCTCTGCAAGAAGTCATTCAGGGCAACAAGTTAGTCATTTTCTTTAGGTGGGGCCTTTTGTTGACTGATTTCAAGTCTGGGTCATGAACAACAATTGTTTCAAATATTGTCCAGATCTAACTTAAAATTGCCTAATTTCATATGTTGAGTGTTGAGAAACATCTGAAAACTTATTTAGATGTGTAAAGAAATGAAAAAAAAATTTTGACCACAGCTGGATTTGAACCGCTACTCTCCATATTTCAATTACCAAGTGGTATATGTACTATTGTGAGAACTGCTTTTTAGACATGGTGGCATTATCTGTTAACCAATTTGGATAAAATTTACCAAATTGATAGAGGACTTTTAGTACTTCATGTATTCCATGTTTCATTAAAATCTTTCATGTGGTATAACAGCAGAAGTGAAAAATGTGATTGAATTGTTCCTATTCACCCTCATTTGGAAGTCTTAAAAAATTCATAGAAAATCCAAAAATTGAGATATTGACAAAATTCTTTCAAAGTAACAATCCTTACCATAATTATGATCACAATAGTCCATAAGAAATCATCATTATCAATTAACTAGGAAATATGACACTTTTTTCTGCATTGAATCACCAAGTCCAAAGAAATGTCGAAAAAAATTCTATAATTATATTTTGGAAGGGAACCAAAATGACAATACATCTTCACTCACCCCTATAGATCATTTCTATGCATTCTGTTTGTCTCTGTATACAGCCCGTATGAAAAAGAATATTGTTACACGAGGGAACTCTTTTGTGACCTACTCTTGACTATGGTGGCGCCACCTGTAAAGAGGTCTGGACGAAAACAACAGAATTTGAAGAGGATCATAAGTGACTTATTTCTACCAAGATTTATTAAAATCCTTCAAACAGTTTTGTAGAAAAAGTTGAAAATGTGAAAAATGGCCAAAACACCCCCCCCTTTTGTTTTTGGAAGTCTTAAACGTAAAATTCCTAATTTCATATGTTGAGTGTTGAGAAACATCTAAAAACTTATTTAGATGTGTAAAAAAAAAAAAAAATTTTTTTTGACCACAGCTGGATTTGAACCGCTACTCTCCATATTTCAATTACCAAGTGGTATATGTACCATTGTGAGACCTACTTTTAGACATGGTGGCATTATCTGTTAACCAATTTGGATGATCCGCACAAAAAAACAAAACCTTTGAAAAGGACTATGAGTACTTGCATCCTACCCAGTTTTATCACAATCCTTCAAGTTGTTCTGTAGATCAAGTTGAAGATATGAAAAATTGTCCCCCCCCCCCCCTTTTCTTGGAAGTCTTAAAAAATTCATAAAAAATTCAAAAATCGAGATATTGAAAAAAATTCCTTCGCACCAGCATTCCTTACCATAGAAATGATTAAATGAAACCAAATGAATGCATCAATGTTTACTAAAAGAAAATAATAACTCTTTAATGCATTAAAATAACAAAGTCCAAAATAAAAATGAAAAAACGTCAAAAATTTGATTTCGGAATGGAACCAAAAATATCAACACTTCTTCCCATATGCCTCTAAATCATTCCTATGCAGTCGGTTTGTCGCTGTATGCACCCGATCTGAATAAGAAGTTTGTCAAAGGAGGGTACCCTCTGTGACCTACTTTTGTCTGTGGTGGTGCCACCTGTTCATGGATCCTGACAAAAATGACCACATTTGTCGGGGACCTTGAGTATTTGATGCATGCCAAGTTTCATTGAATTCCAGCAAGTGGTTCCAAAGAAAAAGTTCAAACTGTGAAATGTTTACACCAATTATCCCACCCCCCTTTTTCTTTAAAGTCTTAAAAAATTCATAAAAAATCCAAAACATAAAATATTGAAAAATTTTCTTCGCAGTAGTATTTCTTACCATCAAAATGATCAAATTAAACCAAATTAATGCATCAATGTTTACTAAAAGAAAAAAATACCTCTTTTCTGCATTAAAACTACCAAGTACAAAAAAAAACGTCAAAAAAAGTCAAAAATTTGATTTCGGAACGGAACCAAAAATAACAACACTTCTTCACACATCCCTCTAGATCATTCGTATGCATTCGGTTTGTCTCTGTATGCCCCCGGTCAGAAGAAGAAGTTTGTCAAAGGAGGGTACCCTCTTTGACCTACTTTTGCCTGTGGTGGCGCCACCTGTTGATGAATCCGGACGAAAAACAACAACACTTGTAGGGGACCATGAGTACTACATGCTTATCAAGTTTCATCAAATTCTGTTCAGTGGTTCTGGAGAAGAAGTCGAAAATGTGAAAAGTTAACGACGGATGACGGACGGACGACGGACGACGGACGGTGATTGATCACAATAGCTCACTTGAGCCTTTGGCTCAGGTGAGCTAAAAACCAAGAACAACACCTAGCTTGGCATAATACGCCCATAGCTTAGTTTAAATCGAGAAATTATAAGGTATGGAAACATTCCCTCCCCTTGCCTATTAATGAGGATCTGGAGATGACATGAATTGGCTACCTTTTTTCATTTCATGGAGAAAATCAAATGATACAGAAGAAAAAATATGTGAAAATTGAAAAAAAGAAAATAAAAATCAAAGTCCATAATTCTGTAATGGCTAAGCATTTTTTTTTTCAGAATCAAAAGGGCTCTTCTTCTGCACTATTTGAGCATTCTCTATGAGTTTCATGAAAAACCACTGAAATTTTCTCAAGTTATGTTATCCCATAGAAATTGCCATTATCTTATCAATGAAATAAAACCCAAGTGCCATAACTCCGTAACCACTGAATAATCAAAAGAATCTTCCTCTACACTATTTAAGCATTCTTAGAATTCTATTCTTCTTCAGTGACGTAACAGAATAAATCATAAATAAACAAACAAAACAAACTTGCACATAAACATGATAAAATCCTTGAAATTTTCAAGGGTCATAACTCTGGCAATACCAAGTCAATCATACCAAAATGCAAACTGGTACCTACCTCATTGATATAAAGTTATATACCAAGTTTCAATCCAATACTTTGAAAGACTGCAGGAAAAAGTCTGGAAAACATGACCTCAGATAGTGAGGTGGACAGACAGACATACAATGCCATAACATAATGACGGCGTACAAAAAAAGGAAAAGCCTTCTAACCCACCCCATATTTTTTTCATTTTGTTAGTGTAAACACTGGTATTTTTATTTTTGGCCTTAATACAATTACAAATACACAAATCACAAACTACCTTTTGATACAACTACAGGAGAAGCTGAGATTTCGGATGAGTTCACAAATGTGGGAAAAGCCACAGGTAAAGCATTCAATGCCTGAGGCAAGAGTGGTCGTGGATATGGGGCACAATCCTTCTCTGATGCTATTGAAATATCAGCTTGTGAGGAAGAAGCTTGAGTGTCATGCACAGTTGTAAAAGCCTTTTGTGTGGAGGCATTTTTAATTGCTGAAAATGGTTTTGGTGCTGTATTAAGTGAAGTAAAAGAGTCAGCAAACGATGTTGCTGGAAGATTCTTTTCTGGAACTGCAGAAGTATTGGATTCGTAAGAATCATTAGAAAAATCATTCTCGGTTGTGGACATTGAAGAGTCTTGTATCTCAATACCTGAATATGATGAATTTAGAGAGGTATTTGGTAAATCATATATACCCAATGACAATGGCACCCCATCTGAGTTTAGCTCTGGCATCATGGAATTTAAACCAAGTTTAGCTAATTTTCTTTTTATTCGTTTTTGTGCTGCATTTCGCTGTCTAACCAGTAGTTTTTGATCCTCTGACATTTCCAGTCTTCGTCTTTTTATCCGTTCACGATCTCTCTCTCTTATCATTGCCTTGTAATCGGGATTCAGTTTTGCTCTGTAATTCCTCATACGTTCCCTTTCACGGCGTTTACGTTCTTCCTCTTGTTCTGGTGTGTTTTTCTCTTTCTGAAGTGATCTTTGTTTTCTCCTTTCTTCTCTCCATTTCATTCTCTGTCTTTCTTTCTTCAAATCTTCTTCTGTCCAGTTAAGGGTCAAGGAACTCATTTCCAGGTCATTTTGTACATTCAGAATTTCATTGTTGAACATTATCATTCTCGGTACAATTTCTTCCTGTAAAAAGTGATAACATTCTTTCATTAGTGTTATATTACTTCCTGCCATAAAATCATATGATCTTCATCAATTTTTTTCAACTTGAAGTCCATGAAAACTTGAGGTATTTTTTTCATTCCAAACAATAATGGCAAATTATATTTGAAAGAAAACATGTATAAGAACAGTATTTGTATAGATTTAAATAAAAGAAAACATATTGATTAATCTGCAAATTTCTGCTCATTAATTTACTATTACAAAATAGTAACAATAGTAAGGAAATGACATTAAATTTACAATATGAACTTGAAGAAACCTGATCTTACCCTGTGAGATTCAGAATTATATATTGAATCTTGTTCATCATAATCTTTCGGTTCTTCCTTTATTACAACTGTGTCATCTATCTGAGATAACTAACGAGACAACAAAATCATTAACAATGTAATGCTTATTAAATAATGTATTAAAAAATTTTCATGATTCACCTTTTTTTTTTCTTTTAAAAACAGTAAAAATTCAGGGTTTTTTTAATCTCTGAACATTGAGTGGGTGGATTTCAATTTTTAAACATCAGTATTCAAATACAGAAACAAGAGGCCCAAGTGGGCCTATATCGCTCACCTGAGTACCTAGATTATCAGTCATGCATGAAGGAAGAATTCATTTATTTTTGCATTAATGTGACTAAGTCAACACAGATGTGGAAAATATGTCAAATTTTATTTCAGGCTAGAATAAAAAACAACACTTTTTTGCACATCCATTCAGGTGATTTTGATATTAAGCATTTCCTTTGTCTCTGCAAGAAGTCATTCAGGGCAACAAGTTAGTCATTTTCTTTAGGTGGGGCCTTTTGTTGACTGATTTCAAGTCTGGGTCATGAACAACAATTGTTTCAAATATTGTCCAGATCTAACTTAAAATTGCCTAATTTCATATGTTGAGTGTTGAGAAACATCTAAAAACTTATTTAGATGTGTAAAGAAATGAAAAAAAAATTTTGACCACAGCTGGATTTGAACCGCTACTCTCCATATTTCAATTACCAAGTGGTATATGTACTATTGTGAGAACTGCTTTTTAGACATGGTGGCATTATCTGTTAACCAATTTGGATGAAATTTACCAAATTGATAGAGGACTTTTAGTACTTCATGTATTCCATGTTTCATTAAAATCTTTCATGTGGTATAACAGCAGAAGTGAAAAAAATGTGATTGAATCGTTCCTATACACCCTCATTTGGAAGTCTTAAAAAATTCATAGAAAATCCAAAAATTGAGATATTGACAAAATTCTTTCAAAGTAACAATCCTTACCATAATTATGATCACAATAGTCCATAAGAAATCATCATTATCAATTAACTAGGAAATATGACACTTTTTTCTGCAATGAATCACCAAGTCCAAAGAAATGTCGAAAAAAATTCTAAAATTTGATTTTGGAAGGTAACCAAAATGACAATACATAATCACTCATCCCTCTAGATATTTTCTATGCATTCTGTTTGTCTCTGTATACAGCCCGTATGAAAAAGAATATTGTTAAACGAGGGAACTCTTTTGTGACCTACTCTTGACTATGGTGGCGCCACCTGTAAAGAGGTCTGGACGAAAACAACAGAATTTGAAGAGGATCATAAGTGACTTATTTCTACCAAGATTTATTAAAATCCTTCGAACAGTTTTGTAGAAAAAGTTGAAAATGTGAAAAATGGCCAAAACACCCCCCCTTTTTTTTTTGGAAGTCTTAAACGTAAAATTCCTAATTTCATATGTTGAGTGTTGAGAAACATCTAAAAACTTATTTAGATGTGTAAAAAAAAAAAGAAAATTTTGACCACAGCTGGATTTTGAACCGCTACTCTCCATATTTCAATTACCAAGTGGTACATTGTATATGTACCATTGTGAGACCTACTTTTAGACATGGTGGCATTATCTGTTAACCTATTTGGATGATCCGCACAAAAAACAAAACCTTTGAAAAGGAGTATGAGTACTTGCATCCTACCCAGTTTTATCTAAATCCTTCAAGTTGTTCTGTAGATCAAGTTGAAGATATGAAAAAAATTGTGCCCCCACCCCCCCTTTTCTTGGAAGTCTTAAAAAATTCATAAAAAATTCAAAAATCCAGATATTGAAAAAATTCCTTCGCACCAGCATTCCTTACCATAGAAATGATTAAATGAAACCAAATGAATGCATCAATGTTTACTAAAAGAAAATAATAACTCTTTAATGCATTAAAATAACAAAGTCCAAAAGAAAAATGAAAAAAACGTCAAAAATTTGATTTCGGAATGGAACCAAAAATATCAACACTTCTTCCCATATGCCTCTAAATCATTCCTATGCAGTCGGTTTGTCGCTGTATGCACACGATCTGAATAAGAAGTTTGTCAAAGGAGGGTACCCTCTGTGACCTACTTTTGTCTGTGGTGGTGCCACCTGTTCATGGATCCTGACAAAGATGACCACATTTGTCGGGGACCTTGAGTATTTGATGCATGCCAAGTTTCATTGAATTCCAGCCAGTGGTTCCGAAGAAAAAGTTCAAACTGTGAAATGTTTACACCAATTATCCCACCCCCCTTTTTCTTGAAAGTCTTAAAAAATTCATAAAAAATCCAAAACATAAAATATTGGAATTTTTTTCTTTGCAGTAGTATTTCTTACCATCAAAATGATCAAATTAAACCAAATTAATGCATCAATGTTTACTAAAAGAAAAAAATACCTCTTTTCTGCATTAAAACTACCAAGTACAAAAAAACGTCAAAAATTTGATTTCGGAACGGAACCAAAAATAACAGCACTTCTTCACACATCCCTCTAGAACATTCCTATGCATTCGGTTTGTCTCTGTATGCCCCCGGTCTGAAGAAGAAGTTTGTCAAAGGAGGGTACCCTCTTTGACCTACTTTTGCCTGTGGTGGCGCCACCTGTTGATGAATCCGGACAAAAAACAACAACAATTGTAGGGGACCATGAGTACTACATGCTTATCAAGTTTCATCAAATTCTGTTCAGTGGTTCTGGAGAAGAAGTCGAAAATGTGAAAAGTTAACGACGGACGACGGACGGTGATTGATCACAATAGCTCACTTGAGCCTTTGGCTCAGGTGAGCTAAAAACAGTGCATCTTGACTCTGCCCTACCTGAAGGTCTGTATTTCCATAATGTTCTGACTCACAAGTGTCATTAACATAAAAAATTATCTATTTTAATTCAGTACAATTTTTATTGACCAGTGAGAGTTAACAGCTTCACTGTAACAACATTTTAAGGATCTCTTTGTACAAATACACATTCTTTTTAAATGGAAGATAATCTAGAAGAAAAGGAAGTGTCTGTATATACAGATGTAGACCTTAACATATTTCTAATTGATAGGGAAGTGTCTGCACTTGAAGATGTAGATCTTGAGATATTATAGAAGAAAAGAATGTGTCTGTAATGATAGATGTAGACCTTAATGTAATTCTAATAGAAGGCAAGTGGCTGTACTTATAGATGTTGACCTTAATATAATTCTAATAGAAAGGGATGTGACTGTACTTATAGATGTAGACCTTAATATAATTCTAATAGAAAGGCAAGTGACTGTACTTATAGATGTAGACCTTAACATAATTCTAATAGAAAGGGATGTATCTGCACTGATAGATGTAGACCTTAATATAATTCTAATAGAAAGGCAAGTGACTGTACTTATAGATGTAGACCTTAATATAATTCTTATAGATAGGCAAGTGGCTGTACTTATAGATGTAGACCTTAATATAATTCTAATAGAAAGGCAAGTGGCTGTACTTATAGATGTAGACCTTAATATAATTCTAATAGAAAGGCAAGTGGCTGTACTTATAGATGTAGACCTTAATATAATTCTTATAGAAAGGGATGTGTCTGTACTTATAGATGTAGACCTTAATATAATTCTAATAGAAAGGGATGTGTCTGTACTTATAGATGTAGACCTTAATATAATTCTTATAGAAAGGCAAGTGACTGTACTTATAGATGTTGTCCTTAATATAATTCTAACAGAAAGGCAAGTGGCTGTACTTATAGACGTAGACCTTAATATAATTCTAAAAGAAAGGGATGTGTCTGTAATTTTAGATGTAGACCTTAATATAATTCTTATAGAAAGGGATGTGTCTGTACTTATAGATGTAGACCTTAATATAATTCTTATAGAAAGGCAAGTGACTGTACTTATAGATGCTGACCTTAATATAATTCTAATAGAAAGGGATGTGTCTGTACTTATAGATGTAGACCTTAATATAATTCTAATAGAAAGGCAAGTGGCTGTACTTATAGATGTAGACCTTAATATAATTCTTATAGAAAGGGATGTGTCTGTACTTATAGATGTAGACCTTAATATAATTCTTATAGAAAGGCAAGTGACTGTACTTATAGATGTAGACCTTAATATAATTCTAATAGAAAGGGATGTATCTGCACTGATAGATGTAGACCTTAATATAATTCTAATAGAAAGGCAAGTGACTGTACTTATAGATGTAGACCTTAATATAATTCTAATAGAAAGGGATGTATCTGTACTTATAGATGCAGACCTTAATATAATTCTAATAGAAAGGCAAGTGTCTGTACTTATAGATGTAGACCTTAATATAATTCTTATAGAAAGGCAAGTGACTGTACTTATAGATGTTGACCTTAATATAATTCTAATAGAAAAGGATGTGTCTGTACTTATAGATGTAGACCTTAATATAATTCTAATAGAAAGGCAAGTGACTGTACTTATAGATGTTGACCTTAATATAATTCTAATAGAAAAGGTTGTGTCTGTACTTATAGATGTAGACCTTAATATAATTCTAATAGAAAAGGATGTGTCTGTACTTATAGATGTAGACCTTAATATAATTCTAATAGAAAGGCAAGTGTCTGTACTTATAGATGTAGACCTTAATATAATTCTTATAGAAAGGCAAGTGACTGTACTTATAGATGTTGACCTTAATATAATTCTAATAGAAAAGGATGTGTCTGTACTTATAGATGTAGACCTTAATATAATTCTAATAGAAAGGCAAGTGACTGTACTTATAGATGTTGACCTTAATATAATTCTAATAGAAAAGGATGTGTCTGTACTTATAGATGTAGACCTTAATATAATTCTAATAGAAAGGCAAGTGGCTGTACTTATAGATGTAGACCTTAATATAATTCTAATAGAAAGGCAAGTGGCTGTACTTATAGATGTAGACCTTAATATAATTCTTATAGAAAGGCAAGTGACTGTACTTATAGATGTAGACCTTAATATAATTCTTATAGAAAGGGATGTGTCTGTACTTATAGATGTAGACCTTAATATAATTCTAATAGAAAGAGATGTGTCTGTACTTATAGATGTGGGTCTTAATATAATTCCTATAGAAAGGGATGTGTCTGTACTTAAGGATGTAGACCTTAATACATTTCTAATAGATAGGGAAGTCTCAGTAAGTAGAGATATAGAACTTAAGACAATCAGTCTGAAGCCTAAAGAGGGAAAGTTTGTCAGTATCCCCTTTTAAGGTCAGTGATTTACTCTGGAGAATAAAGTTTGTCAGTACACTATAAACATGTTTAATTTCTCTGGGGGAAAATGTCATAAATATACTAGTCTGACATTTCCTGTGGGGGTAATTTTCACTGTACCAGAAAATTTTTATTTTTTACAGACACCTCTTTCCTCCTCATAACACAGGACACTTTCCACAATTAAAACGTATAAAATGTTAATCAGAAATGCTGTTTGTATATCACTGTTAAATGTAAACCAAAGCGTAAACAGTCAAAGTTAACCATGGTTGGAAGAGAAGACAAAAGACATTATGCAAATGAATAAATCCATTATTGAAGAAAATATATTCTTACTTTCCTTCATATATAGAAATTTCCTGCATCATAGATAATCTCAAAGATTTTCTGTCATAAACCTTAAATGGAATGAGCTGTATGCTAACAAAAGCTTTGCAAAAGCTGTCCAAAAAATGACAAACAGTTGATTTTACTCCTCATAATGCTACATGTTCTCACTTACTGGTTCTGTTTCATGTGATAAGCTGGCTTTTTTTATATTGTCTTCCTTCTGAATGCACTGAAATTCAATATCTAAGCTTTGTAAGTTAAGTTTTAGTGATATAAATATCAAAATAAGATGAATGATTGGGCAAAATAAGATGAATGATTGGACATGATACTTAAAGTAACAAATTACATGGCATTACTGAAATCCATATCCATATTCATGGAATTATATTAAGGTTAACCATCATGGAATCAAAGAAGTAATTGAGCCACGTTTGTAAAACATATGTCCCTGCATGGGGTTAATTCATAGCAGCAACAAAGCTTTCCTAAATTATAAGTTTCATGAGTCATAACTCCTATAAATATTATCAGTAACCTTGCCTTTTGACATATTAGCCCTCAAATCTATAAGCATCCTTCCCTTATCATGAAATTTTAAATTTTAAATGAACAATTAATGATGTATAATAATACATATAGATGAAAATCAGCTAGAAACCAATAATTTCAGTCTATTTTAACAGCTGTGACCTTGACCTTTGGACCCCAACATCAACAGGGTTCTTCCTCTCTTTATAAGTAAACATACACCCAAATTTGGTTTCAATATAATGAAAGGCACTTGAGTATTCATCCAAAAACCAATAACAGTCTATTTTCGTCAGCTGTGACCTTGACCTTTGACCTTTCGACCCCAAAAATAAATAAGATTTTTCTCCTTTTGAAAAGTAAGCACATATCAAAATTTGGTTTGAGTATGATAAAAAGTACTTGAGTTATCATCTGGAAACAAATAATTACAGCCTATTTTCATTAGCTGTGCCCTTGACCTTTGACATCAAAATCATTAGGGTTCATCCTCTCATGGAAAGTAAGCATATATCCAATTTTGCTTTGTTTTATAATGAAAGGTGCTTGGGTTATCAAGAAACCAGTGTGTGACAGAAGATGGACAGATGGAAGGACGGACAAAGCAAACACTTAATGCCCCCTGCCATACCTGGTGGGGAAATAAAACATCATAAATAAAGCATGCATTAACTCCACTGGTAGTTAAATTGACAGGTAATACATAAACTTTTTTCCATATTATTAACCTTTTTGATAGTGAAGGTAATAAATCAATAATATAATTCACTCAGATGTTATAATGCATCCTTAAGTATTTTTATATCTTTTTTTTAATATATTCAAAGAATTCTGTAACAAATATGAACTTCAAATGAATAATTACAACTCAACTCAATATAGAAGCACAACTTTAAATATAATGTACCTAAAGCAGACATTTTCTTGGTAATCCTCAAAAAAATATTTGCAAGAAGAGATATACAGTATGTTTATCCCATTTCTTTATGTAGAAAATTGAAAATAAATTTTTCATTGCTGAGATACACTTATTACATCAGATATATGTGGATCAGGCTGGTCATGACTAAATATATCTTTTTATTGCATTAATGTTTCCTCAATTGGATGTTATTCCCCTTTATTGTTCAAAATTTTGTTTCCTATGTTAAAAATCTGTATCATTTTTATGACATTAGCATATAAAGATATATTTGTAGAACTTTATGTTCCATTTTGAAAAAGAATTGTTCTGTCGCCATGGGGCAGACACAAATATCCACTGCCAGCAAAATGATTCTTTGAATATGGCCTTGACCTTGTGCAGATAAGGTCAAGGGCATGACAAAACTCCAGGTGAGAGGGGAAATTGTGGGTTGTATGAACTTGTGCAGTTATTTTCCTTGAGAGAAGTGTGTGTTGTGATGATGTTGACCCAACCATAGAGGCCTTTGTTGAAGGACTTGTCACTCACACACACCTTTAGGTGTCAGGCAAAGGTTCAATATATATGGGAAATTGTACAGAATTGAAGAAGATCAAAATTGTGAAACACGTGAGAACCTAGAAACCATTTACCTATATCAATGTCCAGTACACTTGACCTCTGAGGAGTCCATATGTGTGATATGGCAACTCTAAGTTAAAAAAATAACACATAAGAGCCCGAAAATGATGTTGCTTTATCAATGTCCAGTACACTTGACTTTTTGACCCAAAATTGATAGGGATCATCTTCATCCCATGAAGAGTCTGTACGTATGGTATCTTGACTCTAGGTGAAAAGGTTAACACTACAGAGCCCAGGAACCATTTACCTATATCAATCTCAAGTACACCTGACCTTTGACCTTTTGACCCTAAAATCGATAGGGATCCTCCTCATACCATGGGGAGTCTGTATGTATGGTATCTTGACTCTATGTGAAAAGGATAACACTACAGAGCCCAGAAATCATTTACCTATACATGTTTCAATGTCCAGTATGTTTGACCTTTGACTTTTTGACCCCAAAATCAATAGGAATCATCCTCATCCTATGGGGAGTCTGTATGTATGGTATCTTGACTAGGTGAAAAGGATAACACCATAGAGCCCGGAAACCACTGTGTCTACAGATGGACAGACGAACAGACAGACAGACAACCTGATTCTAGTATAGCCCAACAATTTTGTTGCAGGGATATAACTGGTTGTTTGCAATTTTTCCACCTTTATTGCTGTATTAATAAACTTCTTTGTACAAACAATGACACTTTAAGAGACAATGATTATAATATATCTAAACTAGAACTGTCAAGGTTGGATGAATACCCCCATGGCATCAAAGTTGAAACAAAAAATTCATCCCTAGAAACATCACTGGTATAAGTGTAATGGATGTCCCTCTTGTACATTTTGAGGTATAATTAATGAAAACAATCATGTATGTGAACAATCTTGTAGAAATGACCTTGGTTCAAGGTCATGACACATCCTTGGGTCATGGACAACAAATAGAATCTCCCTAAAATGTATAAATAAGAACCTATGGCCCATACAGGAATTGTGGTTTTTGGTGCACTGTGAGCTTGATCTTGAAGACATGATATTGGATCAAGGTCATAACACACCCTTGGGTAATGGACAACAATTGTGCGAATTATATTCCCCCAAACATTATAGGAAGAAGTAACAGCCCAGAAAAGAATTCTGGCTATGTGTGCACTGTGACAATGACCTTGAAGATATTATCTTCCTTCAAGGTCATCACACAGCCTTGGGTCATGGACAACAAATGTACAAAATATAATCTCCCTCCAACATAACAGGAAGAAGTTATACTCCGGATAAGATTTCTGGCTAAGTCAGCACTGTGACCTTGACCTTTTAGATATGACCTTGGTTGAAGATCATGACACTCCCTTGAGTCATAGACAACTATTGTGTAAAATATAATTTCCCTGCAACATATCAGGAAGAAATTTTGCCCCAGACAAGAATTATGACTAGGTGTGCACTGTGACCTTGACCTTGAAGATGTGACCTTAGTTAAAGGTCATGACAAATCCTGGGTCATGGACAACAATTCTGCAAAATTTAATCTCCTTTGTAAATAACAGGAGGAAGTGATAGTCCTGACAATAATTATGGCTATGTAAGTACTGTGACCTTCAAATTGCATTTATGACCTTGGTTCCAACGTTATAGGAAGAAGTAACAGCCCAGAAAAGAATTCTGGCTATGTATGCACTGTGATAATGACCTTGAAGATATTATCTTCCTTCAAAGTCATGACACAGCCTTCGGTCATTGACAACAATTTTGCCGAATATAATCTCCCTGCAATATAACATGAAGAAGTTATAGCCCAGACAAGAATTCTGCCTGTGTATGCAGTGACCTTGAACTTGAAGATATGACCTTGGTTCAAGGTCATGACACACTCTTGGGTGATGGACAACAATTGTGGAAAACGTAATCTCCCTGAAATGTAACAGAAGTTATGGCCTGCAAAATAATTCTGCCAATCTGTACACTGTGACCTTGACTTTGTACATATGACCTTATTTCAAGGTCATGACATCTCCCTGAAATGTAACAGAAGTTATGGCCTGCAAAATAATTCTGCCAATCTGTACACTGTGACCTTGACTTTGTACATATGTCCTTATTTCAAGGTCATGACATACCCTTGGGTCAATGACAACAATTGTGTAAAATATTATCTCCCTCCAAAATAAAAGGAAGAAGTAATGACCCAGACGAGAATTCTGGCAATGAGTGCACTG
This sequence comes from Pteria penguin, assembly GCA_035048485.1. Lineage (NCBI taxonomy): Eukaryota > Metazoa > Mollusca > Bivalvia > Pterioida > Pteriidae > Pteria > Pteria penguin. The sequence goes on along the minus strand of CM068583.1, from coordinate 50,158,245 downwards.
TGACCTTGACCTTGTAGATATGACCTTGATTCAACGTCATGACACACCCTTGGATCATGGACAACAATTGTGTGAAATATTGTCTCCCTCTAAAGTAAAAGGAAGACGTTATGACCCGAAGAATATTCATGGACAGACAGAATTTCGACTAACCGTGACTTTGACTTACCGTAACCAAAGTTAAACTGTAAAGAAATTAAAGGAAACAAGATGTGTTTGAGGAACATGAGTGCCCTTGGCGGCAACAAAGTCGAAATTAGGCAAATTTTGAAATATAGATCACAGATCAAGGTCACAAGATCAATGAACTTGGTGTATTTGAAAGGGCTTTATTAGTGAAGCATGCATGCCAAATATAAAAAGAAAATGAAAATGAAATGAAAAGAGAATGACATATTTAAACCTTATGAGTTACCTGCTCTGTGCCTGCATGTAAACGAGGAGGAGTTACAGGTCTCACTTTTGAGATGAAGAGCGGGGTAGGTCCCTGTGCATTAGAAATTCCCCCAGTTGGAACTGGAATATGAAGATCATTTGATACAGGTGGAATAACTCCTTCGCTTTCTTCCTCATCCACATAGTCTGGAGCTTAAATTGATTTAAATGGAGTTTCAATACCGGTATATTGTTTACAATCAAACATTACACACTTTCATATAATGATGAAGTATAAAACAACAATTATTAATGTACCTATCTAACAAACAAGTACTGCATCCTTTTAATATTATTAATGTAAATTAAATAAGAAATTTCTCTTTATGATTTTGATTCATATTATCCATGAAAAATTTAATTAGCAAGAACTTGAATTCAGTTTCTCACATACCTTCTAATTTAACTGAAAATTGTTCTATATTTTCTCCATATTCCGTACCATCCAAATCCTCAGAATATGGAGCTTCATCAATCTTTTTTCTTGCCATGACCACAAGAGGTTTACGTCGAGATTTAGTCCGGACAGTTTCTGGTTTCTGATGTTCTAATGTATGAAGGGAAATCATATGAATATATGCATTCAATGCCCTAACCAGAGATTTTATCACAAAATATCACCACCAACTTCATTACATAAACTGAGATTTCAATGTTTTCATTTAATAACAAATTTTTCATGCGATGTATAAATATTGTGATGGAACTGATAATGCATATAAAATTCACTTTTAACACCAAGAAATACAGATCTCAAAGGATCAAACTGTTACATACCTTTAATGGTTTCATTACTTTTTTCTCTGCAAAAGGAACAAAATTATATTATGATTTTTATTATGTTTTTTTTTTTCAACTAACTATGAAGCACAGACTTTCTTAAATGTAGATCAATGGAACACATACACATAGTAAATCTCAAAACTAGTGTCATTAACATTAATAAACTTTTTTTTCGGTATATGATATTTCTTTGGCTAGGATCGGTGTATTATGCTTTAAAAGAATACTTTTACTTTAGACATTAAAAGCAAAGATTTATAAATCTGTAATATGTTTTGAGAAGTAGGACAAAGTCAAAGGTCAAGGTCATGAGATAAAAAGAGATGGCACTAAATGAAAGCTTTGGTCATGAGGAATGTACTTAAGAAATATCCAAGTCCTATCTCTTATGGTTTAAAAGTTATAGCCCAGGTTAGAGTTTTCCAGAGGACGGATGCAGACGCCAGGATTATGACATGAGCTCTCAGACATTTGTCCTGGCGAGCTATAAACCAAGGTCCTGTGTCTCTGAAAACTAGCACTTCAAAGATCCCTCATTGTTTTGGGTACCTTCCGAAACCTTCTGAATTCATGTATTATGGGGTAATTTTCAAAGTTTAGTGAGAACTCTATAATGCCTTTGGTTTAAGCGTATGACATGGTGCAAATTTTCACTCATATATTATTAATGTTATTGTAAATACAGTGATGCTCTGTTAATCCGGGCTCTGATTATCCGGGAAAATCTGTTTATCTGGACAACAAGTACAGTAACAATTTCCTCCATGTTATTTTGCACCGATAATCTGGAAATACACGTTCCGGATCCAGAAGAAAACTTAGGGAGTACATTTTAACAAATTTACCTTTTTAATTGATTACTGAAGCCATGTTGTTTATTGCTTGGCCCCAGCTTTTGAATGCTTAACGCGTCAACACTAAAACTATTTTGTCACCCAAAAGTCTGGGGTATAGTCAAATGTGATCTTAGCTGTCATTGATGATTGCTTTTTAAAAGGTCAGTACATGCTCATGTAGGAGATAAAAGTTATTTGCTGATTTCACTTCATACAATGTTAATCTATACCAAAGGTTTGAATAAAAGTAAAACATTCTGAAGAGATCCTAAATTTATCATGCTTGTTTATTCTTTATTTATGCCACGCCAAGTTTAAATCATGTATCTGATGGCAAAATGTGATTTAGTATGCATTACACGAAAAATTCAATGTTTACAAAGGGCACATTGGTGCTTTGAGCATCTTCTCTAAGACACTGGGACCACTAAAGTAAAGGCTTTCATCATAATTTTTTTATCAATCTGAGTAGTGTATTTAAGTAATGAAATGGAAACCTTGTATAAATGTAACATATCTTGCTAGCTAATTTAATACGAAAAGACAACAGTTTTGTGAATAATAATCCCCAAACTGGCAATAGCTGGAGAAATGGAGTGTACATGTATTTCAGGGTTCTGGGATCATTCGTATTGATACTTTTTCATACTGAGATTTTTCGTATGGGGATTATTCATACCTTGTATTGAGAAGGTTCGTACTGGTATTTTGTACAGTTGAATAAATTTATAAGTAAATGTTTCGAAAAGATAGGAATTTTTTAGTTATATATCATTCAAAAATAAATATGAATGTTGCATTAATAATCATTTAGTTGGATAACACAGAATTTTTCATCTTCTTCCAGTAAGTGTGTAAAGAGATGTGGACCTTGAGTGTACTGTGTAATGTATATAGCGCTACTTTTATAAGTACTGTCAATTTAATGCTGTTAACATAGTTATCATCATAGATCTTAGTACTGTATAACTTTGCAGTGTGCTTATTTACCGGTATATAGAATTATCATCAATTGTTATCATCTACATTTTTCATGTCATGTTGATTGTTTCATGTATTTCATAATACTGCAAAAAATGATGTATCGTACTTATAAATAATAAAAATATAATCTCTTTTTGTCCTCTACTATAGTGGTGATCATACCTATTCACGTATATATTTAATTCATTATTCAATAATGAAAATTTTCTCATGATTTATTTGCGGTTTTACATTTCACTTCTGGAAGCCCCTCTTGATTTTAAAATGAAAACAAATTCTGTGTCCTTCAAATGGAAGTATCATATTAAAATCCAAAAACACTTTTCATATACAGTATAAAAATTTTAAAGTCCTCCAAAGGGAAGTATTTATAAACATAAATTTGAAAAAAAAATGACAAACACTCCTTTTTTTTTTGGCACAAAAGACTGATTTCCAAATCTTACTTAATAAAGACCAAGAGACTGAAATTTGAAAGAGTGTTTTTGTTGTTTTTTGGTTTCAGATGAACAGTAAAGTTACCTGTCAGTAAACATAAAAATATAGTTGTGTGGAAAACAATGATTTATTTACCTTTTTCCAGTCCTGCGCTCCTTAGCAGATGTCCCTAGACTCTAAAAACAAAATGGCAGTATAGCAGGGCATGCAGTAATATGCATGAATCTTAACGTTCATTAAGGATGTGTTTTTATAAATCATTGACTACTTAGCATAGAGCTGTTAATTTGAATTATTCATATGGTTGTGTCTTACATGTAGCTTGTAGTGCTAACAGACATTAGTAATTTTGGTCAAATTTTGTGACAGGTGTAAAGCATGTTGGTCACTTTTATCCCCAGGTTCCTCTGGCAAAAGTCTATTGCAACATTCCTTAAACTGCCGTCCATATTGTGTTACATAATTAGCTTACTGGATACAAGTCGGATGTTTGTCTTGACGCTCTGTATTTGTTAGTATAATGTGATACCTTTGTGTGGATTGGGGCAACTTAATTACTTAACAGTAAACACAGATGTACACGAGGGCAATAGTATTTAAAGCTTTGCATGGTTTAAGCAATACCATCTTTGATGATCTATGGACTAACTTCACAAAGCCATATACCACACTAGTTTGTCAAGCTTTGATTAATTTATCATCATGAAATTATAAATATACATATATGTAGTTGTTCCAAACTCTGTAATCACCAATATTACCTAAAAATTTGTCAAGATATCAGAGAAATGTTGGAGATATAGCTGTTTAAGGAATGTTGCATTTGACTTTTGCCAAAGGACCTGAGGATACAGTTGGCAAACCTGCTTTACACCTGTCACAAAAATTGACCAAATCGACTAGTATCTGTTACTGTTAGCACTACAAGCTACAACTCTTCTGAAACATGAAAGACACATCCATATGAATAATTTTACTCAATAGCTCTATACTGACAGAGACATATATACACAGAGACTGGAAACTTGCCGCTTCGTCAGAATATGATGCACGTCCTTTTGTTATGCTAATTAGGTGACCGTGCTCTACTATACACCGATTTTAACCTGTCGGTTATCGTACGGGGACGCATATCGCAGTTGGTCTTTTCCTGCCAATGCATCTCGGCCCAAATTCTACAATCACCTATTACTTTATTTCTTTATCTTTTAGGTTGATTTTATCTGTATTTTTTCTTTTTTCTGTCTTAAAAAATCAAGTCTCATTTTATCATTTAAAATCATTATAGAATATTTCTAAAAGCAGGATTTTCTACTTTTTTTTCTACACTTTTATTTCTCTTTATATATTTATTCATTTAACAGCATCTGTTGCCATTTACGAGTTGTTGATATAAGCAATCAATGCACCTGCCTTTACTACTGTTTGTTTAATAAATAAGCATTATCACACCAGGGGAAGCACCAGTGTCTGTCATTCTTGGGCAGTAAATAACAATTTAGTGTTTAATTGAAACTTTCAGATGATAAATAACAAAACAAAGTAATGTTTTATCTTATATGCACACTCAACGTGATATGAACTGCTATACTCCCTCCTATGTAAAGAAGTAAAAAGAAAACAGCGATCCGGGCGGCTAAAGAAAATTCACATTGCAAAATGTCCAATTATGTGTTGATAACTTCTTCGATTCGTACTAAAATGGCAACTTTTATTTCTCTAATGTTTATAAAATGACTTCCAATATAAAACAAGTAATATATTGACAGGTAATAAGATTATTTACTATCAGTTTTCTGGTTTAAAAAAAGATAGAAGATTTACTGCCTATTTTTAAATGGATTAAAATCAAATAACAAACAAAGTTTTGCACACTCAATGGGATAAAATGTGTCTGAAAACCTTTCTGAACACAAACATGTGAATTTAGTCACGCGGAGGATCTTATCTTTGTTGTTTTAACAAAATTTCTCTCTGTGGTCGTATCTCAACGGGGTCGGTAGTAAGGAGAAAAATGTCCCGAGATCTTCACACTTGGCTGGGTAATTATGCATGATTTATAGAAAGTTCAATAAATTTTCGATTTCGATTCCGATTATCCAATTCTTTATTATCAATTGTCGCTGAGAGGGAAAACAAAAGAAAAGATTGTTCAAAATGGACTAAACTGTGCATGAATTGTTTCGCATATAAATTATTCCGCATAAAATGTCTATTAATAACAAGATGACCATTCGGAACAATCTCACCCTTTACCCATGCCTTTGTAAAAAAAACTTGCCCTTTACTTTTGCCTACGTAAAAAGATTTGGACGTCACTCGGCGGAATGACTTACATTGAGTCCATGCATCAATCGGTTTCTGCCATTGTACTCAGTAAAATGTAATCTGGTACACAATCTGTGTCCAGGAAAGTAAATAACGCTGCAATAGTTCAGGATTAGTGTTTAATTTGGTCCGTTGAATTGTGAAAGTCTTCTATACCGTCTTCATTACATGCCAAGCACAGACTTATTTGTCTGGTAGTCGTGCAAGCGTCCATAATTACAGTCTACAGGAACTGTTTTCAATAATTGCTACGAATGGCTTCCAAGCCGAGGGTTTTATTACGTTATGCAGGAAAAGGCCGAGGATGTACAAATGCAAGATGGCAACTAAAACCAATGACGACACCGAATTGGTCAAATAATAATCAGATTTGCTATGTGGTCTATTATTTGTCAGCCTCAAATTTCAAAGAATATGGATTTCCAATTTAAATCGATAATCGATCTGTTTACCTTTTCCGATTATCTTCCAATTACACCAATACACTTCCAATGTACAACACTAACTATAACTTAAATAAGCATTGAAAGTGCTATAAACGAAAAATGGTCACACGTGCTTCAATATTGTGTAAAATATTTGACTGCAACTGAAAGAATGTTTTACGGGGGTATCACCATCAAATGGCTTCTGATAGGGGTTATGGTTTCACATTGAATGTACCATAAATGGAATGCTTAATGATTCAAATGGTTTGTATATTGCCTTTTTTACTTAACGGAACTACCTTTGTTTGAAGATCACTATTAATTTCTCTTTTTCATGAGCTTAAAAGTTTCAGGTGAACCAACACTGAGAACAATATGGTGGACATCCGGTTTATCGGGATGCCTGTCGGGAAATGTTACCTATGTGAGAGAGCTATATAGCTTTCAACGGGAGTTTCTAGTCTCTGTGTATATATGTCTCTGATACTGAGCAGACAATAATTCATCAAAAATTTATAAAAAACACATCCTTAATGAACGACGAGATTCACACATATTACCACATGCCCTCTTATACCGCCATTTTATTTTTAGAAATCTCAGGAACTGGAGATAGGTCAATTAGCTATGACAACTGTAAGACATTCTTACTCATACCGTCAGGTACAAATGTTCCCAGTTATAAATATTAAAGATACCAATTATAAATGCAAAAGGTACGTAATGTCTAAGTACGAAACGGCATCATTGGTCGTTACGAAAAGTTTGAGCATTCAGAGCATCCAAAAATTCGAAAAAAAAACGTAAAAGGGGTGAAAGAAAGCACAAAAAGTTATAGCTATATCACAAGTTGATATAATTTCTATTGAAACGGTCGGCTCATACCTTCACCACCATTTCTATTTCACCATTCATATTTTGTGTGGGAAAACTTTGCTGATAGAAACTGGGTCATTGCATCCAAAAAATGGAGTAACATGCACAAATCACTTACCTTTTCAGCTAATTAAATCCTTAACTATTCATATCTATCCATTTTCTTATAAAACAATCCATGTATACTCAAATAAATACATTCCAAAATATTTGGTGTATTTCTTGTTTTACAAGAAAATGGATAGATATGAATAGTTAAGGATTTAATTAGCTGAAAAGGTAAGTGATTTGTGCCTGTCACTCCATTTTTTGGATGCAATGATCCAGTTTCTATCAGCAAAGTTTTCCCACACAAAATATGAATGGTGAAATAGAAACGGTGGTGAAGGTATGAGCCGACCGTTTCAATAGAAATTAAAGTTGATATAATTAAGATATTACAATCAGTAAAACACAGACTTTGTTTTTATCTGTATTTTACCTGTTAATGCAGCACTGAGCACATAATTTTTCGTGGACAGTAAGTAGGTGAACGGCTAGGTCTGAATGAGAGATTCCAAGCTCAGTCAACACCTTCATCCATTGTTCATAGACATCATTCACAAGTAGTATATTCTTATACTTAGAATCTTCTAAATGGACGGCCATTGTGTCGATATATATACACATACATCTAAAAGTCTTTGTAAAATTATATTCAGCGACGCCGCTGCAGACAGCGGAAGTCCAACTACACGAATTAAAGTTTGTTCATATAACGGATAACATTGTTCCGTGGTCTACGGTTAATTCACCCCAAAGTTAAGTCGCCCCAACGTAAAGTCGCCCTATATCAGTTAAGTGGCTCCAAAATGTCAAGTTAAGTCGCCCCGTCGAAAGAGCCTTCTGTTATTTTGAAATTATTTCTTAACATTTATTGTTATAATTTTTTATCTTTATTCTTAGCATCAGTCACTTCCATTTTCTGCGAAACGGATTTATCTACAAACTTCATTTTTCTGTTACTGAATTATATCTTGTCAAGTCACCCCATGTGGAGTCGTGTCTATCCATATTGATGTATGACTCTTTTCTATTGTAATTAATAGAATAACTTGTTATTTCATAAAGGATGAGAGTTGACACATACATAGCACGCTGCCTCCATATGGGACACTCACACTAGCGGTCAGAGCAACCAGATAGAGAAAGTCCAACGTAGAGCAGCACGATTCGCTACAAGGAACTACTGGGATAGGAAAGCAGGCAGCGTCACCAGCATGGTCAACTCCTTGGGATGGGAACCGCTACAGATCAGAAGAGTAAAGATCCGCCTTCTGTTGCTATTCAAGATCCAGCACAATCTGGTGGCCATTCCAGCAGAACAATACCTAATCCAGACAGACACCAGGACAAGGGGACAACATACCTTTCGCATCCCAATAGCGAAAAAGGATGTATACCAGTTCTCCTTCTTCCCGCTTACCATCAGGGATTGGAACAGACTTCCATCAGCAATGACATCAGCATGTTCCTTGGAGGACTACCGGACTGCAATGGGCTACATATCACCTGCCCACTTCAGCTTAGGATGAGGATCAAAGATTTTAACTTTTTAACTGTATAAAACTGCCCTGCGAGGCTTTTATCTTGACTGCCACATGAAGTATAACGCTCAACTTTTGAGTACACTTCGTATTGGAAGAAGAAGAAGAAGATTGTCATTTTATTCGCCGGGATGTTTTACAAGAGAAACAATGAGAAATGCAAGTACGATACAACAAAAGCATTAAAATATTCACACACAATTACAACACATTCAATATCCATATACAAGGAGAACAATAATGCATAAATATAAATACATAAAATACATACTGGGTATAAAAATTAACACACGATTCACAATTAATAGACATATACAGAAGGAAAATACATCCGCTAGAATGATATTTGACTCTGCACACTGGAGAGTAGATCTACATCTTGCTACATTTGCGGAGGAGCTGGTAAACGGTGATGTCTTCTGTCTGATACCCGTCCCATAACCGGAAAATTTTCCCTTGGAGCGTCTTCGTGGATTTCCTCTGGTACCGGAGCAGTTTACCCCACTGACCATCTTCATCCGTGTCGGTAGTAGAGCAGACTCTTGGTGCAGCAGCAACAGCAGTGTGTAGAATGGAAGTCTGGGTTTCATCGCTCTTCTGTTGATTCGGTAGTGATACCCCTCTACGTCGTTGTTGGTTCGGATGGTCCTTAGAAACAAACTCCAAGTTGCTGGGTTCCAGATCGCGTTGTAGATCCAAGTGCTGTCGACATACGTCAATGGTTAATGCATTTTTATACGCCCGTCATTAGACAGGACTTATTATGTTATGGCGCTGTCCGTCCATGCGTCCGTCTGTCCGGGGTCATGTTTTCCGGACCTTTTTTGCCGTCTTTCAAGATATTGAGTTGAAATTAGGTATATAGCTTTATTTCAAGCGGCGTTGGTACCAGTTCGAGTTTTGTTAGGATTGACCTACTTTTGACGGATTTATGGCCCTTGGACTTATAAATTTCAAGATTTTTTCAGAAATTCATTAAAAATCTATTTTTTGTCAAAACATTATGAAATTTCTCATGAAACAAGTAAAATGTACCGACTATCACATATGTTACGGGTTTTAATATCTTTTTCTTCATTTTTGAGAAATTTATAATTTAAGGGGGGGGGGACCATATGTCCTAGGTCATGTTTTCCGGACTTTTTTGCCGTCTTTCAAGATATTGAGTTGAAATTCAGTATATAGCTTTATTTCAAGCGACGTCAGTACCAGTTCGAGTTTTGTTACGATTGACCTCCTTTTAACGGATTTATGGCCCTTGGACTTATAAATTTCAAGATTTTTTTCAGAAATTCATTAAAAATCTATTTTTTGTCAAAACATTATGAAATTTATCATGAAACAAGTAAAATGTACCAACTATCACATTTGTTACGGGTTTTAATATCTTTTTTTTCATTTTTTAGAAATTTATAATATAAGATTTTAAGGGGGGATGACCATATGTCCTAGGTCATGTTTTCTGGAATTTTTTTGCCGTCTTTCAAGATATTGAGTTGAAATTTAGTATATAGCTTTATTTCAAGCGGCGTCAGTACCAGTTCGAGTTTTGTTAGGATTGACCTACTTTTGACGGATTTATGGCCCTTGGACTTATAAATTTCAAGATTTTTTCAGAAATTCATTAAAAATCATTTTTTGGTCAAAACATTATGAAATTTGTCATGAAACAAGTAAAATGTACCAACTATCACATATATTACAGGTTTTAATATCTTTTTTTCATTTTTGAGAAATTTATATTTTTAGGGGGGGGGGGGGTGACCATATGTCCTAGGTCAGGCGAATTGATCCTGTCCGAATTAAGCGACGGGCGTATTATGCCACGCTAGGCGTTGTTCTTGTTTCTGATGTAGTGGTTTCTTTCATCTTGAAGATGAAGGGAATCTGTTCGGCAGGCAGAAACGGTACGGCCAACAGCCTCCTAATGAACTTGTGGGCTGAGTATCGCTGATTGTAGTCACACTGAAAAAGATAGACAATTTTACTGACAAAGTTACATTATATGGATATAAATATACAAACTTAAAACGTGACCGTGCATTATGCGTTAGCGCATTATATCTCATAACTGCATCAGACATTATACTTTATGGGTGACCATATGTCCTAGGTCATGTTTTCCGGACTTTGACTTGGACTTACAAATTTCAAGATTTTTTTCAGAAATTCATAAAAAATCATTTTTTGGTCAAACCATTATGAAATTTATCATGAAACAAGTAAAATGTACCAACTATCACATATATTACGGGTTTTAATATTTTTTTTTTTCATTTTTGAGAAATTTATAGTTTTAGGGGGGGGGGGGTGACCATATGTCCTAGGTCATGTTTTCCGGACTTTTTTGCCGTCTTTCAAGATCTTGAATTGAAATTTGGTATATAGCTTTATATCAAGCGGCGTCAGTACCAGTTCAAATTTTGTTACGATTGGTCACTTTTGACAGATTTATGGCCCTTGGACTTATAAATTTCAAGATTTTGTTTTGAAAATTCATTAAAAATCTAATTTTTGTAAAAACATTATGAAAATCATGAAACAAGTAAAATGTACCAACTTCCACATATTTTACAGGTATTGATATCTTTTTCTTCATTTTTGAGAAATTTATAATTTTAGGAGGGGGGTGTTGGGGTGTTGGGGGGGGGGGGCTGCTTGTACTAGAAAATTTCAAGGTTTTTTTTTCGCAGGTCAAGTTCCAAGATGGGTTCGATAGGACCATTTCTGCAGGAGTTATTGCCCTTGGACTTATTCCTATGATAAAATGCTATGAAACGCAATTAATTTTAGTAAACAGATGTTTTTCATGAAAATCATGCCAAATGCGAATTGATCCCGTCCGAATTAAGCGACGGGCGTATTATGCCACGCTAGGCGTTGTTCTTGTTTCTGATGTAGTGGTTTCTTTCATCTTGATGATGAAGGGAATCTGTTCGGCAGGCAGAAACGGTACGGCCAACAGCCTCCTAATGAACTTGTGGGCTGAGTATCGCTGATTGTAGTCACAATTAAAAAGATAGACAATTTTACTGACAAAGTTACATTATATGGATATAAATATACAAACTTAAAACGTGACCGTGCATTATGCGTTAGCGCATTATATCTCATAAATGCATCAGACATTATACTTTATTCCTGCATGAAAATACAAAATAAGACACTAATTCTATATATTTATATATATATGCGCTTTAACGCCAAAATATCATACTGGAAACTTCCATTTCCTATTTATAAACTGAACCGTCAAAAGTCTGCCAAACATCGCTTTCTGTGTTGAAAAGTGGGTCAAGTATGGGGCGTTATGACGTCATCGATCAATGATTGATTGATTTTTGTTTTACGTCACACCACGAATACTTCACGAATATGGTGACGGCATCTGCCTGATGCGAGGCATACAAATTTTGACCTTTGCAACGGACCCACCCGAAGCAGTGAGGGATCTTTAACGTGCCATGCATACCACGACACGGGGCCTCGGTTTTTACTGTCTCATCCGAAAGACATGACAACGGCATGACCAGAGCGGGACTCGAACCCCGGCCTCCCGATCAGGAGTCCGACGCGATACCACTAGGCCACGCCGGCTTCATCGATCAATGTACTTTATACAGAAATAAAATACATAGGTCTTGCGTAGTTCCTAAGCCGGCGTGGCCAAGTGGTATCGCGTCGGACTCCTGATCGGGAGGCCGGGGTTCGAGTCCCGCTCTGGTCATGCCGGTGTCATTTCTTTCGGATGAGACAGTAAAAACCGAGGCCCCGTGTCGTGGTATGCATGGCACGTTAAAGATCCCTCACTGCTTCGGGTGGGTCCGTTGCAAAGGTCAAAATTTGTATGCCCCGCATCAGGCAGATGCCGTCACCATATACGTGGTGTGACGTAAAACAAAAATCAATCAATCAATCAATGCGTAGTTCCATTGTGGCGTCATAGTCAAATTCATGTTTGACGGGCCATTTATTTATGACGTCATAATGAACAAGTGTGCCAAAATGTGTGATGTCGGGCACTTGACGATCACTCAATTACAGTCAGGCACGGATCCAAAACTTCATGTGCCCGGGGGGGGGGGGGTACCTCACAATTGAGGCCTGAGGGGCCAAATGGGGAGGTTATGGGAGGGGTCCGCCCCTCCACAGGTGGGGATTCGGGGGACCTCCCCCGAGAAAATTTTGCAAAAATGAGGCAAAATGGTGCAATCTGGTGCGCTTTTTTGCATTATTCATCGACATTTTCTTGACTTCAAATATTCCGCAAAAACTCTGAAATCGGATGAAAACTGTCGTAATATTTTCGGTCAAAAATTATCATGTTCACACCTCCCTCCCTCCCATAGGTAGGGATGGTATTTCCCTGAGAAGATATGACAAAAATCTTGCAAAATCGTGTGTGCCGTATTAGGCCCCTTTTGTTCTAATTCACGGAAATTTTATCAGGCATGGATCCAGATTTTCAGTTGGAGGAGGCGTAAAACTCGGCGCAGGGTCTAGGGACTGCCTATATGTCCCCGGTGGATGCAGGGTAGATCCTTGGTAGGGGGAACAAGGTACAAAGTCCCCCTCCACGGAAGCCTGGCTGGATCCGCGCCTGACAGTAGTTGTGCAAATATATAGTAATAATTACATTCATGTTTGTTTAGATTATTTAGATCCATACGTTATATAAATCATACCTGGTCCCTGGTAGTAGGTCCAATATAGCTTTGAAACCTAAAACAATAAAGAATATACATGTTATGATTATGAAGACATAATTATTACATCTGGACCTGAAGATATAGATTCAATTAACACATCAATAATTAACGAGGAATTGATACATATGTAATATATAACAAAAATAAAACATAGTATAATTTACTTATAACATTATTATGATACTCATGTTAGAATTCACCTTTTTTATAACCTCGCTTACTCTTACCAGACATAAGGACAAAAATACCAGGTAACTGCTTCATATCTTCTCCAGAGCATACGAATGAGTGAATAGATAGAAGTTAGTAGAATTGTCTGCTGACTATCTTAAAGGTACCATCAATATACCAGGTCTTGGCATTAGTAAGTAGCTGGCGCTGTCGGTTGGTGGCGAATAGTAGATGGCGTTTAGTCCCCGATCTCACATTTCCACGGTAGAAGTTCGTCTCCATATATTTGTGATGAAATCCTCGTCAACCTAAAACAGAAAATAAGTAAAGAATGAATACGATTTGCTCTCGATAAACCGATTACCGATACCACTTAAGCGTGAAAAGCAATATTGACATATTCCATATTACTTCAGATATGAATTAAGCAACATTAGCATGTGAAATCAATATAAAATTTCTAATTTCATTTAATTTTCAATCAAATCAATATCAAATTTTTAACAAGTATCTTTTATAAATATATTTACCTGAAAAGATAGATCTGTTGGGTTGTCTGGTTTGGACTGTTGTCTTTTCCTGTTTGCTGTCCGGGCTAACTGGGTGGGGTTTGGTCTGGCATGTTCTGGTTCCTTCGAATCAGCATACTCTTGAAAGATCTGGTCCACGATTGTAGGTGCGGGTACGAATAGTTCTTTCATGGCCTTGTCGCATACTTTCTTCTTAATAGTGATGACACGCAGGATTCCAGGTTTGGATTGGTGGGTGTGGTGTTGATCATAGGTGGAGAAGACATCTTGATGTGGATGCACAATCATGGGACATGTTTGAACTTTGTTTCTAACGCTGCATCTCCACACTACAGAGTTATCTTTGTTCTGTCTCTGAAAGCAAGAAGAAATGAATTAGAACACAAAAGGCGCCATTTTCCGCAAGATACTATCATCTTTTGGAAATGTCACCAGTAGATATTCAGATTTCTAGATCTGCCTATGCTATAGTAAAATATGCATATACTAGTATCTCATTTATATGATGCAAAATATTATCGCTTAAAATGTATTACAATATAATTACCTTAAACACGTATTTAAATATACCTCCCTGCCATATTACGTATGATAATAGATAATAAGATAATAATAATTTTTTAAAATGTTAAGGTTAAGGTATCTGTTGACAGACAGAAAGACAAACAGACAGACTTAGACATGACAAAAACAATATGCCCCGACTTATCGATCCGGAGGCAGAACAATTAAAATAGTTACATTATAATACACAGGAGCCGATCGACTGGTGTACAACTGACTCAAAATGATACTGACTTTGGAATGTTTGATCATACCTTCCATTATATATTACACTGGGGCCACGTAAATTATAGGCTATATTGGGTCATAACTAAAAACAAAAAGGTGAGCGGCGTCCAAGGGTGTCTAACCTGTCGCACTCAGGCTGTCGCACGCCGAATCGTGCGACAAATAGGCCTAAACGTGCGACAAGCGATTCGCTGTAAAAAGTCGTGTAAAGAGATGAAAAAATCGCGATATGATATATGAATATATGCATAGTTTAACTGCATACCGATATCTTCACTTTGCTTTATTTTTTATTTTTTATTTATTTATTTTTATTTTTTATAGCTCAAGGCTTGACAATGATAAAATTATGTGCATATGTTTATAGAAACGATTAATTTTGTAGTACACACACCTGTAAATTCGTTAAATTTATATTACATTGTTTCTTGAAAAAAAAGAGATTGTTGTGAATAATTACAAATGTAACATAAAACTACGTAGCGCTTGTTATGCATTCTTTGTGGTACTGCACTGGGATAGTAATTAGCATTGCAGTTGATGAAATTTTAAAGCACAAATTCAAAAGCCAAGATATGTCGTGAAAAGGAATACAACTTCAAATGTATCCATATGTGTAGACAAATCAAGTACAAAAATTAAATGACCAAATTATGATTTCAAGATTGGCAGATTGCGCTCTAAACCCGGTGCTCCAGCAGACTCGAAGTGTGTTACAGGGAGGAAAAAGACTGTCACCGTTGTAACACACCAGAGTGCGCTAGAGTACGCAAGAATTCATTTAATGATTATAGACAACAAATATTGTGAGTAATTCCATAAGATAAATAACTTCAAATATGTTTAGAATAATATATTATAAAATGATATGACATGGTAAACGAATATTCGTGCTACATAGTTACGTTTGATCAAATTCTTTCAAAAATGAAATTTCTAGTAGCACCTATAACTGTCATGATAAACATTTGCAAACATCGGCAGGGAGCGGTACATGCATGACGCTATTTGATATCGCCAAAATGATAAAAGAATGCAATTGATACGGAATGTTCTAGCATAAAATCTATATAAATGGGTTTGATTTGGAGACGGGGTTGAACTTGTATTTCACGGGGATTTGCTTAAATAAATCTTCACATGATAAAATGGTGTGCACGTTGAAATGTATACTGTCTTATCACAGCCGTAACATTAGAAGTTGGAAATGCCATCTGCTTGCAGATTGTTAATTTATAACTACAGTGAAAGAGAGGTTGACAATCAATAATATCTATATTAAATTTTTATTTAAAATATGAATCTGAATAAAATTTATCTATCAACAGTTTTATGTGTAAGCACAATTATAGCAGTCATATGTCATTCACAATGCACGAAACTTATGTATAATCAATATTCGATATTTATTTGTAAGTAATGTTTTTCTTCTAACTGTTAAATAAAACTAGTCTACAGAGATGAAAATACATATGCAGAATCGCATTTGTCCATTTTGCAACACAGATACTGAAGATGAGTTTCATTTTATATCGAAATGTCTTTAGTATCAATATTTGAGTTTAAAGTACTTCAAGAAACCTTGAAGACCCTCTTTCTGAATTTGAATTATTTTAATGGTTATGTACAAACAACACTAAAGTCCTATGTAGTATGTAGTTACTTCCTAGAAAAGCTCTATGAGAAAACCATGCAAAATTCAAAATCTAATGATGTGAGTGCACAGATACTGTTCTGTTCCTTTATACAGTAATATATACCATACAGTTATAGACTGGACACAAGGGTTATAGTCAATCCGGACAAAATGATTACGTCTAGACTTTGAAAGTAAGAATGTGAATTAAGAAATGACAAGGCGACAATTATGAAATTCAAATTCTCTCTTGACATTGAAATCTGACTGCTCAAAAGCTTAGATATTAATAGAAAACTTATACCTCAGTTTTGTCTACCCAGGAAAATACAGATTCCTCCTTTTCTTTCGAATGAAGCTTATTTTCACCTCGAAACGGCGCATGCAACTCGAAAAACAAACAAATATACACGGAATGTTAGGAAGTGTACTTGTCGAAGTTTAAATGACATTTGGGTTGAGGTCACGGAGGATGGAAAACAATCAAAGGTAAGATGAGGCGATATGAGGGATAATTTGACATGTCGACTGCAGTGAGTTATTTACTTTTGTTTATTGATACTATTGAGGGGGGGGGGGGGGGGCAACGAGCCGAAAGCCATGTGGTGGGAGATATATGGCGCGGTATTAAGCAATAAGTACCACAAGGAACTCACTCACTAACAAGCTATGTGATGGTGCAGCAATAGCTGAGACTACATTTGAAAGAAATTGCTGAACTTTTTAATAAATTTGACACGAAATTGTGAGATAAATTCATGAAAGATGATATAATAGATTCTGTGAATACTTTTAGTTCCCCTAACGAATTTACAGACACGAAAATTATACCAGCCCAAACATTTAAAATAAGACCAATAGCAGAAGCTAATGTTCACTATATGTTAAGTAAATTACATGATGGCAAATCAGCAGGTATCAACTCACTAGGATCCAAGACAATTAAGCTACATATATCTGAAGAATTAACCGCAAAGCCCATCGCGCAGATGATAAATTTGAGCATCGATACTGGTTATTCCCGGAAAAACTTAAAATAGCTAATATAACCCCGATTTATAAAACAGAAGAAAATCAAATCCAGTGGCAACTACAGACCTATTTCTATTTTACCTACTATCTCAAAGTTGTTTGACAGACACATTGCTTCACAACGTCAGGATTACTTATTAGAACATAATTTACTTTGCGTGCGCAATCAAGTTTTTGCAAGTTGCATTCATGCCAAACAGCTCTTATCAAACTCACTGAAAAAAGGGATAGCTGATATTGACAGTGGTAATGTAATATGGGTAGTTCTGCTAGAACTAAAAAAAAATAAAAAGCTTTCGATCTTGTTATTCACCAGATTAAAAAAATGAAAAGCGATATAACTATAACACAATTTAGAATGGTTTCAGTCATATTTGACGAACACAGTGCAGACCGTCAACACAGGAAATACTCAATCTAGCCATGCAGCTTGATCTTGTGGAGTACCCCAAGGATTTGTTTTAGGCCTTCTATTATTACTAATGTATCTGACGCACCATCCCAACCATTATTTGATAAACTAGGTTGGTTGAATGTTTTTGAAAGATGTGATCTCAATAAGGGAATTCTTCTTTACAAAATATTGAATAATTTATCCCCTCCTTACCAGGGACGTATATAACACGTGTTATATACGTCCCTGTCCTTACTTAAAAGATATGTTTACATATAACCAGGGACGTATATATCTAAAGGGATATGCAACTACCCCCCTGCCCTATCGTAGCCTCGTTTTAAATGTGTTGAAAAAGTTGCGCATGCGCATTTAATTATTCTGCTATTTCGGACATTAAACAATCCAACAAAATGACAATTCACACCAGTACAATGCAATATAACGTATCTATTCTAAAATTATGCAATAAAATTTTACTTATTAATTATGTCATTTATGAGTATTTAAAATAACCACTTAAAACTATATGTTTACTTCATAAAGCGGTGTTAAATGGGACGTATAGAACTATCCCTAGTGTTAATTAATATATGACGACATTACGTAACGGCTTTGATTGGTTTGTTGTTTTAAACGATTACATTTAATACCCAGGTGAATATCTGGGGAAGGTATTGTTATTCCTATTGTTATATCGTATATGGCGTACGTTCATAACAGAATTATTAGTAGAGCGAGAGCATGCAAGATGTCCGATTGCCTTCACTGGTAATTATATGCCTTTTTGTTTGTTTGTTTTGTTTTTTATTTATTTTTTTTTGGGGGGGGGAGGGGGGTTGTTTTGTTTTTGTTGTATTTTTTTCACTTTTTTTGGCCCCTATACATGTATATCTGGTTTCCGACACAACAAAGCAGTATAAGCAGAAGAATAGAAAGTCTTTATAAATTCTGATTAATTTTTAATTTCTCCCTCCCTCTTTCGTTCTTTTTATTTTTTTAACTTCTGCTTTGTTTCATCTTACTTTTCCGGGGTTCGAGTTTAGGGGCATCATTGTGAGAAACATGACCAACGATCATTGTCCCGGGAGATATTTTAGGTTTTATTTCGGTTGTCACATCCGTATGTAACATTTCATCCATATTAACAATAATATAATCTACCATCTGATGAAATACTTTCTGATAATAAGTGTCTCCAGAACCTCTAATATATAAAATCTAAGTCAAATAATGAGAAAAATTATTTTCGAAAATATTTCATTTCATAAATTTGCCTATTTAGTGAGTTAAATACTATATTTTATTGAATGTGCACTTTTGTACATAATTGGAAAATAATAAAACTTTAATGTCACAATCCATGATCTACTGCCCGGAATCCACTGTCCACAGAAAACCTGCAAATATATATATAAAAAATCAGTAATATAATTATTTTAATATCCATTTTCACACCTTATTTCATTTTAATAACTTTTTTGTTTACAATGGGACAATAATCATTAATAATGACCCCTTTTATTTGATTTAATGGACTAAACACTATATTTCCTCTGTACTTGAAATCATTACCGAGCCCGTCTTGGACGTACATATTTACGTGCCCTAATCCATTTAATGAAAATATAGATCGAAAAACCATGACCCGATCGGTGTTTAGTATGATAATATAAATCAGAAAAACATCACATGAAAAAAAGTTATCGACGCGTTAGGGAGGAGTTTCATGTAAAAGTCGGGCTATTGATACAACAACAGAAACGGGTAGACCCATACCTTTGTTATATATTATCGTTATAGTAATCGCATGCAGCATAAGCATTTCGAAATATTATTTTTTTCTAAGTCACAATACTTTCGTTTTCATTGTGTTGTATTCACATTCACGTTTACAAGGGTTTATGTCACTTATTTTCGGTTGCCGTTATGCTGCTTATTTTTAACATGTACTCCACGACCGGCACGAGAGGCTCGCAGAGAGGTTGCTTTGAACACTAAAAACAATGGTTCATTTTAACTTTACAAGAAGTGAACAATTTCAAACATTAAACTCACCTTAATTTAAGGATACGGCATTAACGATCTCTTCTGAATATTGTTCTATGAAGACAACAACTTTCTCAGGCGACGAATAAGGAAAAATATGGCGGACATTTCTTATCGCGCATGCGCAACTTTTTCAACACATTTAAAACGAGGCTATGCTAGGATAGCGGGGTAGTTGCATATCCCTTTAGATATATACGTCCCTGATATAACCAAGGACGTATACGTCCCTGATATAACACGAATCCGTTGCTAGCAACCACTAATAGCTAGATTCCCCTCGTCACAGATTGTGACAATACGTACGGAATTTTACAAGTAAACATATAGAATAGGCTCCCGACACCCATCCCGACATACATACAAAACTCATGCTCTCTATATATACCTATAAAAGTTCCTCTCAAAAATATTTAATAGAAAGGCAAAGTTAAACTAATCTAAATGAAACGTGTTGTGTTAATACGTTCAACTAGTCTGATTTGATTATATCATTCATATAATCATATATTCATCCTTGTGTATATCCATGTTTTGTGAAGGCCTATTATTATTATTAAAGGCCCGAGATACTGCGATTGACAAAATGTGTCCCCGATTATCGTTCTTAGTTGTATTTTTTTGTATAGGTGGCGCTTTCTCTTTTCATTGATTGGTCATGCGCATTTAAGAGGCAAAATTCGAATAAAGTATTGTTTACAATATTTTCAAGTCAATAATTATTCGGCCTACAAATGAAGCCACAGTAAGTATGTTATTATAATACGGGAATGTATGATCTCTGCACGTAATAACGTATGACGAAAACAATTATTTGCTTTAAATGCATTCGAATTTCCTCTGTTTGCAAGAAATTCTTCTATTACGAATACGATTAATACAAAGTGCATTAAACATAGAGTGTTATACTTCGACGGTAGAAGGTAAATTGTCATTACTTACATGTAATTCCATTCAGTTAGTGGTTGTCTTTTCATGGAAATGTATCCTACATTGGGTGCTCTTAAAGTCTAAAAGTAAAAGACACAACTTGTAGATCTACGTGTTGGGTTTTTTTATTTGTTTTTGGCCTTAGTTGAGTTTAGGGGACCAGGGTTATAAAACTTAAAAATAAAGATTTTTGGACCGGGTTCTTCGTAAAATGTGTGTTGAGATGTGTGTTCTGTAGGTTCTCAGGGTTTGTCTTTTAAGGCAAGCGATCGCTATCGTGCACCATAGCGTGCCTAAAATCTGGAATATGTGCGCTATAAACCGCTCACCAAATGTCTAATATGTCGCTTGCCTCAGTCTGTCATTTTCAAACCAATCCTCTGCAATTACGATGTTTATTCTTAGGCCCTTATAATGTGATGAAATCGCACATTGAAAATGCGTCTATCATGTTGTCAAGGGATGTTACACTGTAAACTATAATCATCATGGCGGAGTAAGATTCTGACAAAAGCACGGGCACTGGGGGAAATGGAGTGCGGTTTTCAACATTCCTTAAATGGAATGTAAGGGAAAAGGGCATAATTCCCAGAACGAAAATATGCAATGGAGTGGAGATGGTTGTCGAGGTTTGTTGTCCTTGTCTACGTTACTCCCTATACTCTACTGTGATAGAGTTCATCTTGAATGTGCATTTACACACGCCAAATATAAGGTTGATATTTCCTAATCATATTTCCTTTATCATTTATCCGTGGCCAGTCTTTTAAAACATAGCATTAAGTTACTACGGAGACATAATTTCTTTCACTAAAATGTGTATTAGAATACATTGAGACCGCAGACGTCTGACGATCTGAAATTTTGACAGGTTGTAGGCCTATCTCAAATGGGAAGCACACTAAAAAGTCACTTTGCAGTTTTCCCAATTTGGAGTTTTATTTAGTTAGAATTCTCAAAGAAAATAAATCTTGTGAAACAAACTTATTTTAACCATCAATTAATGCTTTAAAAACAAAAAACCAACTAGTTTTTTTGTTTATTACAGTTGATTTATTATTAACATTAAGTGAATATCTGAACACTTTCATTGGGGAAAATCACTCGCCTAAGCATACTAAGGTGCCTTATTTTTCACTCACCTGGGTTTTTCAAAAGACAAGCCCTGGGTTCTGACAGTGAAAATAGTTAAGATGTTTACTTTTGTTAACATTCAGAGAATTGACTACTTTTCGAAGAAATTTGCAGGCCCTTAAGGACCGAGTTCCTCTGCTGGAGTTACAAGTGATTACAATCTGCCGTCATTGCAGTACTTGCCTTTCTTCACACTCTCCTTGCTCCATACAAACATCCAATTGTGGTCCATGGAAACATGGTCCTTCAGGGAACCGAATTATTGTACGGTATCCATTCTCAGACATCGAAGTGAAGTATAATCAAGTCAGAAAGGATGTCGTAGAACATGGTCACATGCTTTTATGTCTCGAAAAACGTCATTATGACGTCAAAATGCATTGTGACGTCGAGAAAGCGAAATGGTGCTCCTTAGATACGTCACTTATTCTCGCACGTGCCTAGATTAACAAACGAAAATAGCAGACGATTAGCCTATCTTTACTCTGTTTTAAACACAATTTTCCCTATCTCCTCTATCCCATCCTTTTTGGCATTGGCCTGGGGTGCAGAACACTTCAAAATAGTGCTAGCAAATAAGGTATGGTAAAATTTCTATGATATATACAATATTTTAGCCTATATAACCCCGGTCCCCTAAACTTAACTAAGGCGTAAGGCCAATACTAAACGGGCAATACACTTACTACTAGCACTGTACCAGTCGCCGGCTAAAATTTGCGGTTTTCTTTACAATTACTTCAGTTTTTTCACGAATTTCAGTGTGAAACTTGCACCAAAAATTGTAAAAAAAATTCGAAAAAATAAGGCTTGTTATACGCAAAGTAACGTTATAGCCGGTGACTGGTCTTATCTGGCTACTGGTACAGTGCCAGTAGGTGTTTCATACATGTATATAGTCTATACAAATTACAATCACTATCCAAGAATTTTACTGAAAATAATATTGTTTGAAGTCGCATGCATGAATAAATACGAATAAAACTAAAGGATTTACGCACAACTGCGCATTGCCGTATTGAATCAAGGAAAGAGTTCTAGTTTAGTGGTTCCCCAAAATTTAGGGGCAGGCTTGGTGTAGTGGTTAAGTGCTCGGCTTGCGGCACCGACGATCCGGGTTCGATTCCCGGGTTGCGCCACTATGTTTAAGAGGTTGGTTACCTCCTGCTTCCATGTCGCGATATAACTGAAAAATTGTTGAAAGCGACGTAAAACACCAATCAACCAACCAACCAACCCCAAAATTTATTCATTATTAAATGAGGGCTACTTCCCCCCTTATCCCCATTAAATTGTTCAAACGTCACAGGCCAAATTCCTTTTTCAGAACTAATTAGCGGATACCAACATAGACATGTGCAGTAATGATGTAAACTTCTGGGGACTGCTAAAGTAGAAACTTCCCGAATCGGGAATGATATTGATTTATGTACAAGATTGACATAATGAACTTTCAATTTATGTTTGCTTTCAAGAATTTTTACATTGAAAAATAGATATTAAAGAAATATAAGAAAATAACAATGTTAGTGTATATATACTGTAATGTTATCCAGTACATTCTTCAAATTTAGAGATTGATGGTTGTTGTTTCTAAAACAGACTTGAATCCATCTAAACTACATTGTTATTTTCTTACATGTATATTTTTGAATATTTTGTTTTTAATACACCAATCCATTTGTTTTAAAAATGAAAGTAATTAATGAAAAGTATATTGGTAAGAACTAAGATATATTTAATCAATATACATTTAAGACTTTCTGTATCATACCGACTTGATTACCACATACAGTAATGCAAAGCCTTAGGTGTGTCTATGCTTAAAATCTGGCTCTAGACTTAAAGTAGTAGGACCCTTTTAATTTACCAATTTAGAGTTGCACAAAGGTTGCAGAGATAAACTTTAAAACAATAAGTGAAAAAAAACCCTTTTTTTGTAAACTATATTCTGTGTTTTATAAAGAAGTATCCTTTCAAATTTCAAATCATAGTTCTATTTTATAGTGTTTGATTTATGCATGTACTTGCAAGTGAGTATTGAAAACAGAGGTTGTTACACTTTTGAGTGATTGTCTCTCAGAATCAATGAGAGGTTGTCCCCAAGAAGTGACTGTGTGTTCTACATGTATGTTTCACTTTGGGAAACTCTAAATTTCTCATTCTTTGATTGAGAATGTCTACATTCTCCATAGAAATTGTTCAAAGAACAATACAATAAAGTTTTGCACTTTCAAATATCAGACTGATCAGATTCCAAGTCTTAATATTTTGCATTTGAAAAACTTTAAAAATTATATTTTACTATTTCAAACCTGAGGTCTACATTTTAGTTCTCTTGTGCATAGTCAGTAAAAAAGTAGAAAATTTATTGTTTTCTTTTATCAAACAATTTATATGTCTATGTACATCATGATCATTTGAATTTCGATAGACTATAATTCCTTTCATAATTTAACAATTGTTTAATACAAGACAAAGATATCTTTACTTGCAATAGTGTTCTCCTGAAGCATATTATTTTTTCCACATTGACTGATTGAGTCTGGTATTTGGAAGCTTTCCTTTTGCTGAAAATTCTATACATACATGTATCAACTCTAACTTCAACTAGCATTTGCACATCTAATCATGAGGTCTGATGTAAGTATATGTTAAATGCACTTTTTAGGAGAGGCAAAACGCCAAAGAAGAAGACTCATCCATCAACTTCAGAAAAAGATCCTGTGGAGGTAAATCCATATTTAAAGTAGAACTAGAAACTGATTGAAAAAGGAAAATTTATCATTTTAATACCATATCAATATATTTTACTTTTCATACTTTAAATGCTAACTGACCAGCTAACTAGCAGTAAGCTATTTGCAGAATACATTGTATTAAGTAATTGATGAATGCAAATATTTCTTGCTTTTCTGGGAACATATATGTACTGATTACTAGTTAACTAATTTGTCCCCCATGGGATCCTTAATTAAGTGATTTTTAATCTCTTATTCTCAGGGGACAGTGGTCCAGGTTCCTAAAGACTAAAAAAATATCAAGAAATGCAGTTATTTTGCCGGATTTATTGTATATAATATTTTTATGATTTTTGTCAGCTTAAATTTTCCTCTCTTCGATTTGGATTAGCTGCTGCCTGATTTATTACAGGGATTTTCCTCTCTCCTTAGAGAATGGGGTCTGGGCCTTTTGAATTGGGTATTATGGCAACAGTTTGCCCAGATTTAAACTCATATATAAATATATATATATATATTATAATAATTTTCATAAATATTACAAGTACAGTCATTGAAATTCTTTTTCTACATGTATATCTTTATAATTATTAGATATCTCTATTTGATAATCAATATTTGAAATCATTCAAATTTCACATTATGGCGAGTCACAAAACATAATTTTTTTTCCATATTTGTATACCTCCCCCAAACTGGAATATATTGAAGTCACCTTGTCCATCTATCTGTCTGTCCAGAAAACTGTAACCTTGGCCATAATTTTTGAACCAAAAAAGCTGGGGCCTTCATACTACCCGGTACATTTGTATTCCTTGTGGCAAGACCTTTCTGTTAATACTAAAATTTTTACCTCTTGACTTGATGTTTGACCTACTTTTGAAAAACTTTAACCTTTGCCATAACTATTGAACCAAAGAGATAAAGTCTTCATACTACACATGTGTATTCCTTGTGACAAGACCTGTCTGTTGGTACCAAAATTTTTGACTTTATGACCTTGACCTTGATGTTTAACTTACTTTGGTAAAAATTTGATTTTAGCCTTAAGTTTTGAACCAAAAAAAATTGGGCATTTGTGCTACACATGTGTATTCCTTGGGACAAGACTTTTCTGTCGGTACCAAAGATTTTGACCTCGTGATTGACCTAGTGACCTTTACCTTGGTCTTTGTCCTACTTCGAATTCTGTTGCCACAGGGAGTATTTATCCTGTTAGGACAATTCTAGGGTTTTTTTTTTTTTTAGTCTACTAGAAATTATACATCTTGATGTGAATTTTTGATGAGCAAATTGGGGAAATGGTTGATTGGAAATGGTGCTGGAGTTTTGGTCCCCTACAACAAGGTGGAAAATCGTTGTATTGAATTCTTGCATATCAAATTTAGGGGACGTTGTACAAATTATGGCCATTACAGCTCACATTGTCTGTCTGGGGTTGTCTGTTCAATTTAAACTCTAGTAGTTGGGTTTAATCTTCTTGATACATGAGTAAAGTCATTATCTTTTTCTTGACTGATGTTCTGATACGTGTATTTTGTTAATAAATCATTTCTGTATTTAAAATACAGTTATTGACGGTACTGGAATTCTTATTTGTACAAAGCACTTCTCAAGGAACTTTACCTTGTTTTTCATACAATGACACATGTACATGTAATCCAGTTTACCGGTAAACATAGACATCTTGAGGTAACTGTTTACAATATTAAATTTACTTTATTGTATAGATTGATTATCTACCAGTATAGCTTTAGAAAATTGTACATGTATAAAACATGTAATTTATGATCTTGATGGTATGCATGTATAACATTGATAAATGAGTCAGTGATTAGACCTTTTCTATAATCACAGATTGATACTGTATTGGAAGTGTTTTTCATTTTTCAGGTTTACTGCAGGATCCGTCCCTTGGACAATCCAAATGACCCTGTATGTGTCCAACCAATTAGTACTACAGTGGTACAGATTACGCCACCAGAGGTTTGTCTTTATCTTCCTATTTGTAGTAATCCAGTGTTTCCTCAGATATGTTACTGATGTCACTTGTGAGTCGTGACATGCATTTTGTTTTTGCAAAAGTTACTAATGTGACATCCCTTCAAATTTGCAACATTGTTTTGTTGATATAGCCTTTTGTTTTTTCCCTTTATTCTTTTACATCTGAGTGAGGGAAATTGTCATCATAACTAAATTTTACCAAGACACTTTTGTCATAATAATCCAATGGTTCCATGTAAATTCTATAAAGAATATATAAGATGTGAGATATATTTTTATTAAAAGTTCATGTTTTCTTGAAGAAGGCCATTGGCCGAAATATTGAAACAGAGCAACACAAACAGAATACAGTTTTTATTTTGGTTCAGTACCTAGTAACTGAGGGAAGTCCCCAGTGACTGAGCTTGGGCAAATGTTAAGGTGTGTCTGTGAACCTGCCAAAGGTTGTTTATTTCTAGGTACTTGTTTTCACCTATACAGCATTTGTAAATTAGGTTACCAATAAGTCCCCAGTAATTTAGGAAGGGAAAGTGTCAAGGTCTGCTGTGAATCTACATGTATCAAAGAGTTGTTTATTTCCAAGTACATGTACATTTCCAAGGAATACTCTTCTTTCTACCATTACTATATATAGATGGAAAGAAATGGAAACAAAAGTAATTTGTAGGAGTTTTTGTAACTTTTAGTTGAGATGAGCTTCTGTTAATGTTATATTCCTTGGTGTCCATGTCTGGTTAAGAAGTTTGGGGTAACTCAGTGTTGGGCAATGTCCATGCACCTATGCCAGAGCAACCAAATTTGCATCTGTTGTTCATTTTATGATTCTGAGATGGACCCGTGCATCTTACCTGTATTTGGCACTTGAGTGACTTGTTTAAGAAGTATGTGAAAGCTCAGTACTGGAAAAAGTACTCATGCCAGAGTGACAATACTTGATGCATCAGTGGTTCATGATCTCAGTATACTGAGATACACCCATGCAGCAGTTGCTTATATGACCTACTTTTTCTGCTTACATGACTTTCTTAAGAAGTTTTGGGTGGTTCAGTATCGTAAAAAGTTCTAATGCCAGAGGGATCGAACTTACATCACATCAGATACTGTCATCAGAAGGGCCATAGTTACTCATGGGAGGAGGTCCATACATGGAATTAGTATACCAGTACATGTACTTAATCTTGACCATTACTCTAATAAGTGATTCTGTTCCCTTTGATTTGATCTTTTTCCACATATGGTAAACATATGTTTAGCCAGGATTGTTTCAGCATTACTTCTGCATCAGTTTCAACAGAAGCCATTATTTATCTTCATAACTACATGTATATGTAGTGATGTATATGCAAACATGGCTTTATATCAGACCAGTCACAGTTTTGTCATTATTTTATTTATATTATTTCCTGTTCCCTGTGCTTATAACAACATAAAAACACTAGTTTATTCAACAATTTAATCCCTCAAAAGTATGTCAAGGAATATTTCAACATGAACACTGACACACATTGACTTTCCCGACTTGAAAGTGCACACTAAGTTTGCACTATCCCACTCATAAATTTTACAACAGGAAAGCAAAATTCTAGACCCCTGTCCTATGTTTTAATGATTAGAAAATAGGGGGTAAAGAAAGGATCCTAAGTCAAGCAAAATATATGTAAATAGAATCAAATTGAAATTAAAAATACATGTAGATACAATAACAAACTAAGTTCATTCTTCAATTCTTTTTTTTTTTTTTTTTTTTTTTTTTTGTACATTGAACATGTTGAATTCGCATTTCTTATCTTTGATAGAATTCAGCTGCTGTTGCTAGAAATGGACAGATTAAAGAAGTAAGTACTTTAAGTTTTTTTCCTGTGCTTTTTGTTGAATGTTACAATCAATTTAAAATTACATTGTTACTCCTTCAATCCTTGTTATCCAGCTGCATAAAAATAATAGGTATTGTTACAATATGAGATTCAGGCACAGTATATGTAGTTATATAATGTAAATAATATCAATTATGAAAGTTTCAGATTCTTATAAGCCAGTGTGGCTCAGTGGATATGGTGCTTGGCTTTTGACAGGGAAGTCCTGGGTTCGACTCCCATTGTAAGCACACTGGTGTCTTGTATTTCGGTTGATACAGTAAAAACCAAGGGTGTCATTGTAGGGGTGGCTCGTAAAAGCAGTCTGCGATAACTCACTAGCCCAACACCCGAGGCTACCAGATTTATTGCTGGGGTAGTAAAGTACTATAACATAGTATACAGTGGACTAGCAAACTTTGTCTATGGGCTAATGATTCAAAAAGTTGTCATGAAGACTATTAAAGATCCCTCACTGCTTTGGGTGGATCTGTTGTAATGGTATAAATTTCTATGCGATGCATCAGGCAGATGCCATTATCAATATTCGTGAAGTAATCGTAGAGTGATGTAAAAACAGTACCGGTATTCGGTCCATCAGTTCAGATTCTTAAAAACTTTTTTTTAATTATTTTGATTAAAAATTTAATTTAATTAATTTTTCTGTATATGTAAATTTTGAAGTTCTAAACTTCACATATATGACTTTCTCTTTCAGTATCAGTTCACATTCCAGTATGTTTTTGATGAGTACACTTCACAAAAATCTATATTTGACTATGTAGCTTTACCTCTAGTGGACGATCTGATCAAAGGCAAAAATGGTAGGTCTTTATAATTCCTTTCCTGTATAACTTTGTACAATATTTGATATCCTAGAAGCTGAAAGATCAAATGAATTATTACAGTCACTAGCTCAACTATGTAATTTTGATCACATTTAACACCACTTGCAATAACAAATTACATATTTTTATGAGTCGGTTATATAGTTAGGTACACACTTTAAATAGAAGGTAACAATGAATTCATTGGTTCATAAGTCTTCAAT
Source organism: Pteria penguin (assembly GCA_035048485.1). Classification (NCBI taxonomy): domain Eukaryota; kingdom Metazoa; phylum Mollusca; class Bivalvia; order Pterioida; family Pteriidae; genus Pteria; species Pteria penguin. The sequence continues at coordinate 50,128,525 of CM068583.1, read as the reverse complement.
GAAATTGTTTCACTTTAAATTATTTTAGGACTTTTGTTTACATATGGTATTACTTCCTCTGGAAAGACATACACAATGGCAGGAGTCCCCAAGGATCAAGGTATTCTACCCAGATGTCTGGATGTACTCTTCAACAGTATTGGTGGATTACAAGCCAAGAAATATGTGAGTTTTTATAGTTCATGAATTTATATAATTGTAAGTGCATTAATTTGGATATGGTTACTCCAGTGAAAAGGGTTGCATAAATTGTAAGGTTATTATAAGCAGAACATAAATCTTCTTCCTCTACCAGTGTATTCTTCTCTGATACATGTAGTTTTAGCCTGGTTTTTAAAAGTCCAATGGTGCATTCATCAGAATAGACTTCAAGTGGGTTTTTTAGCTCACCTGAGCCGAAGGCTCAAGTGAGCTATTGTGATCAATCACCGTCCGTTGTCCGTCTGTCGTCCGTCGTTAACTTTTCACATTTTCAACTTCTTCTCCAGAACCACTGAACAGAATTTGATGAAACTTGATAAGCATGTAGTACTCATGGTCCCCTACAAGTGTTGTTGTTTTTCGTCCAGATTCATCAACAGGTGGCGCCACCACAGGCAAAAGTAGGTCAAAGAGGGTACCCTCCTTTGACAAACTTCTTCTTCAGACCGGGGGCATACAGAGACAAACCGAATGCATAGAAATGATCTAGAGGGATGTGTGAAGAAGTGTTGTTATTTTTGGTTCCGTTCCGAAATCAAATTTTTGACGTTTTTTTGTACTTGGTAGTTTTAATGCAGAAAAGAGGTATTTTTTTCTTTTAGTAAACATTGATGCATTAATTTGGTTTAATTTGATCATTTTGATGGTAAGAAATACTACTGCGAAGAAAATTTTTCAATATTTTATGTTTTGGATTTTTTATGAATTTTTTAAGACTTTCAAGAAAAAGGGGGGGGGGGATAATTGGTGTAAACATTTCACAGTTTGAACTTTTTCTTCGGAACCACTTGCTGGAATTCAATGAAACTTGGCATGCATCAAATACTCTAGGTCCCCGACAAATGTGGTCATCTTTGTCAGGATCCATGAACAGGTGGCACCACCACCGACAAAAGTAGGTCACAGAGGGTACCCTCCTTTGACAAACTTCTTATTCAGATCGGGTGCATACAGCGACAAACCGACTGCATAGGAATGATTTAAAGGCATATGGGAAGAAGTGTTGATATTTTTGGTTCCATTCCGAAATCAAATTTTTATTTTGGACTTTGTTATTTTAATGCATTAAAGAGTTATTATTTTCTTTTTGTAAACATTGATGCATTCATTTGGTTTCATTTAATCATTTCTATGGTAAGGAATGCTGGTGCGAAGGAATTTTTTCAATATCTCGATTTTTGAATTTTTTATGAATTTTTTAAGACTTCCAAGAAAAGGGGGTGGGGGGGGGGGGGACAATTTTTCATATCTTCAACTTGATCTACAGAACAACTTCAAGGATTGTGATAAAACTGGGTAGGATGCAAGTACTCATAGTCCTTTTCAAAGGTTTTGTTTTTTGTGCGGATCAGTCAGCAGATGGCGCCACTACAGGCAAAAGTAGGTCACAGAGGGTACCCTCCTTTGACAAACTTCTTTTTCAGACTGGAGGCATACAGAGATAAACTGAATGCATAGGAATGATCTAGAGGCATGGGTGAAGAAGTGCTGTTGTTTTTGGTTCCATTCTGAGATCAAATATTTGACCTTTTTTCAAGTTTTTTTTTTTTTACTTTGTTATTTCAATACAGAAAAGAGGTATTTTTAGCTCACCTGAGCTGAAGGCTCAAGTGGGCTATTGTAATCAATCGTTGTCTGTTGTCTGTCCGTCGTTAACTTTTCACATTTACAACTTCTTCTCCAGAATTACTGAGCAGAATTTGATGAAACTTGGTATGCATGAAGTACTAATGGTCCCCTACAAGTGTTGTTATTTTTCGTCCAGATCCATCGGGAGGTGGGGCCACCATGGGCAAAAATAGGTCACAGAGAGTGTCCTCCTTTGACAAACTGCTAACCGGGTGCATACAGAAACAAACCAAATGCATAGAAATGATCTAGAGGGATGTGTGAAGAAGTGTTGTTATTTTTGGTTGCATTTCGAAATAAAAGTTTTGACCTTTTTTCGACATACTTTGCATAAATAAAATTTAGCATTTATTTCTTATCTGAGGGTGTTTTTCCGACTTCCTCCTCTCTGGATGAAGAAGGGATCAAGAACTTCATTGTACATTTTATTGATATTTACCATATACTTGATATATTTTATTAAGTCATAGTAGAGCGAAATTCCTTCATGCATGACTGATCATCTAGGTACTCAGGTGAGCGATATAGGCCCACTTGGGCCTCTTGTTTCTTAAACCAACATTTTCTGGTACATGGATTGATGTTACTTTAACCTAAAAGCAACAATTTGCTGAAACAGGAACTGACATCTAGAATATTTTAAAGAAGATTTATTTGTATCAAACTTTAGAGTGAGTTGTCATATAAATGTTCAAGGAATATGGACTTGTTCATCTCAGTCTTATTTCCACTTATTGAGTCCATATTTCTTTATTTTGCATCTCATAATGACTCCAACTCATGAACTATATCTCAAAGGGCCTTCTTGTCCATGGAATATATGTTTATTTTCATATCTGTGTGTGTTTGTTGGGTGTTTCAGGTTTTCAAGCCAGATAGAATGAATGGCTTTGAAATACAATCTGAGGCAGATGCAATGATTGAACGGCAAAAACGTGATATACTACCAGGAGTTACAACACCCAAAACTCCATCATCCAGGTACGTTGCATACATAAGTAAATATCCTCGTCTTTTGGGTAATTAGAATATACTTTTACATGTGTGTAAGATGTAACTCACATAAATTCCTACGAAGTTCATGTATACAGTGATTATGCTACAATACTCAAGGTTTGATATGGTCATTTACCATATTTAATTTAAGAATGTGAGATACAGAAATAGTGCAGCTGTTGTTGGCATCTTTTGTAGAAGATATTCTGATTGCTCAAGAATCTGTCATCTCACAGAAATATTTATATCAAGAAAAGAATATTGGTATGTAAATAATGTAGAAGACTAGAAGTTATGAAAAAAATCCACTTAAAGTACATGTAAGTAGGTAGACATATAAAAATTCAAGTCTCCTGTTTGTTGCTCTCCAGGTGAAACATTACATAAAACTTAATCAAGAAACTGCACAAGTCTGTCTTGGATGAGTTGCTTGTTATGTTTTCATTTTGTGTCTTCTTGATGTCATCTGTCATACTGGCATAGCTCAGTTGGAAGCATGCTTGGATTCAAACAGAAATCCCAGGTTTGAGTCCAAGAAGCAGCTTGAATTTGTCCCATGTTTAGATGAGATGGTAGAAACAAAAGTTCCTTATAGTGGTAGATGTTTGCATATAAAAGATGCCTCACTGCTTCAGATAAGTCCATTGCATACATTTTGTTAATCAAAATTTCTGTGCAACACATCAGACAGGATGTCTTTACCTTGTATGTGAAATAACTTTGGCATAAGGTAAAACAAATAAACAAAATTTCTTTTTGTAGGGGAGGCTACAAAGAGGAGTCAGCAAGGATTTGTGATCCACACATATGTGACAGTATTAATGAAGACAACAACTATGCTGTTTTTGTTTCCTACATAGAAATCTACAATAATTATGTTTATGACTTACTGGAAGAGTTGCCATATGATCCAATTACAGGACACAAGTATGATCAACATTACTTTATCTCATAATGCAGAGCATTCAGATTTATAATGTTGTTGCAGTTTTATACATATATAGAGGAAACTTATTGGTTCATATATTGTATGAGTACCGGTACTAGAAATCTTTTGGCAGCAAATTTATTTTAGATAATAGGGTTCACCACTTGAAGTTTTACATAATGCCAGATTCTTTATTGAGAAAAAATCTGCAACATCTTGAATGTATTATGGGGTATGACTTTGTTTTATCCATAAATGACAATACAAATTTTCAGTCATATATTACTGATGATATTGTGTATATATGACAATCAGCTTTTGAATTCACTGGAGAAGCATATATAGATGAAATATTCTTGATCATTTTCTCACATAAGGCAATAATCATAATTAAACAAAAGATAGAAAAATAAAATTTTACTGTGAAACTGAAGATAATCTCAAAGGGTATACCCCATGCAAAGTCAGTTATCTGTATTATCTTAGCATTTGTGAACAAACCCCTTTGAAGGAGGCCATCAACTTGTCTACAGAATATTCTACAGTGATTAAAATCCTAGTATTGGTTTCTAAAGCATTCAAACTCAAAATCTGATATTTTATAGAAACCACCATAAATGGCATATTGAAAAGTTTCCTCACCAGGAACACCTATATGTACTTCAAATTTGTATTATTTAGCAGAAAATTGTTTGAATATCATTATGTTTTACATGTTTTTTATGTGGCCTAACTTGTTTTGATATCTTGCAAATGAGTTATATATTTTCAGTGCACAATATTATTCCATTTTATTTTTATAGCATGATTCTTACTGTTGAATTAATTTTATCCACATGGCTTTAGACATTAAAATTTCTATGCATTCTAATCAGTTTTAAGCATCCAATAAAGGGAACTAAAGAAAGTGACTATAACAGAGATGGCCTCTGAAACGAGATTCCACAATCAATTTTGAATTATTTATTTTAATACAGTGAATTGTTATAGATATATCAGAGTGAAGTATAGAACCTTTTACTTCAGTTGACAAATATAAGTAATGAACCATAATATTTTGAAAAAAAGAAAGTAAGCACCAAATTTATAAAATAAATTTATTAACTTGAACATACTCAATGATAAAGAAAACAAAAAACAAGGAATGGATAGTATTGTTACCTTAAATTAACAGACCACCACAGACAAAAATCCTTCGAACAGATAGCAATGACAACATGTATGTGATGAATTGTGTAGAGATAGAGATCAAGAGTCCAGAGGAAGCATTTGAAGTACTGTTTAGAGGTATATGTTTTAATTTTTTGTAAGCCGATATGGCCTAGTGGATAAGGTGCCTGGCTCGTGATCGAGAGGTCCCAAGTTCGACTCCCGCCCTGGGTACACCAAGATATATTGATGTACTAGCAATCGTGCAAATGAAATGTGGTCTACAAGTCCTACTCTTCTGTAGTCAATGACGTGCGTTTCAATACACAAGATTTACCGATTTTATGCTTTTCTCAGCAATACACATTATAAGTCTTAAATTTGCCTTTTTACTTTGGGTAAGTACATTTTTTCCTTGGGTAAGTGGATTTCTGTTAGTCACTTACCTGTTGGTAAGTGGATTTTTGAAACATTTCTCGAACGCTGATATGATAGGTAAATCTTTGTCTAGGCCATAACTTTTTATCCCTTGCATAAATTTGAATATTTCATGGAATTGTTGTCCAGGATCCAGGGTATGTCATGACCTCAAACCATGGTCATATCTGCAAGGTCAAGGTTACAATGCACATGATGGGTAAATCTTTGTCTGGGCCATTTTATACATGGGTTTTTAGCTCACCTGAGCCAAAGGCTCAAGTGAGCTATTGTGATCAATCACCGTCCGTCGTCCGTCGTCCGTCCGTCGTCTGTCGTCTGTCGTCCGTCGTCCGTCGTTAACTTTTCACATTTTCGACTTCTTCTCCAGAACCACTGAACAGAATTTGATGAAACTTGATAAGCATGTAGTACTCATGGTCCCCTACAAGTGTTGTTGTTTTTCGTCCGGATTCATCAACAGGTGGCGCCACCACAGGCAAAAGTAGGTCAAAGAGGGTACCCTCCTTTGACAAACTTCTTCTTCAGACCGGGGGCATACAGAGACAAACCGAATGCATAGGAATGATCTAGAGGGATGTGTGAAGAAGTGTTGTTATTTTTGGTTCCGTTCCGAAATCAAATTTTTGACGTTTTTTTGACGTTTTTTTGTACTTGGTAGTTTTAATGCAGAAAAGAGGTATTTTTTTCTTTAAGTAAACATTGATGCATTAATTTGGTTTAATTTGATCATTTTGATGGTAAGAAATACTACTGCGAAGAAAATTTTTCAATATTTTATGTTTTGGATTTTTTATGAATTTTTTAAGACTTTCAAGAAAAAGGGGGGGGGGGGGGATAATTGGTGTAAACATTTCACAGTTTGAACTTTTTCTTCGGAACCACTTGCTGGAATTCAGTGAAACTTGGCATGCATCAAATACTCAAGGTCCCCGACAAATGTGGTCATTTTTGTCAGGATCCATGAACAGGTGGCACCACCACAGACAAAAGTAGGTCACAGAGGGTACCCTCCTTTGACAAACTTCTTATTCAGATCGGGTGCATACAGCGACAAACCGACTGCATAGGAATGATTTAGAGGCATATGGGAAGAAGTGTTGATATTTTTGGTTCCATTCCGAAATCAAATTTTTGACGTTTTTTCATTTTTATTTTGGACTTTGTTATTTTAATGCATTAAAGAGTTATTATTTTCTTTTAGTAAACATTGATGCATTCATTTGGTTTCATTTAATCATTTCTATGGTAAGGAATGCTGGTGCGAAGGAATTTTTTCAATGTCTCGATTTTTGAATTTTTTATGAATTTTTTAAGACTTCCAAGAAAAGGGGGGGGGGGGGGGGGACAATTTTTCATATCTTCAACTTGATCTACAGAACAACTTGAAGGATTATGATAAAACTGGGTAGGATGCAAGTACTCATAGTCCTTTTCAAAGGTTTTGTTTTTTGTGCGGATCATCCAAATTGGTTAACAGATAATGCCACCATGTCTAAAAGTAGGTCTCACAATGGTACATATACCACTTGGTAATTGAAATATGGAGAGTAGCGGTTCAAATCCAGCTGTGGTCAAAAAAATTTTTTTTTTTTTACACATCTAAATAAGTTTTTAGATGTTTCTCAACACTCAACATATGAAATTAGGAATTTTACGTTTAAGACTTCCAAAAAAAAAAAGGGGAGGGGGTGTTTTGGCCATTTTTCACATTTTCAACTTTTTCTACAAAACTGTTTGAGGGATTTTAATAAATCTTGGTAGAAATAAGTCACTTATGATCCTCTTCAAATTCTGTTGTTTTCGTCCAGACCTCTTTACAGGTGGCGCCACCATAGTCAAGAGTAGGTCACAAAAGAGTTCCCTCGTTTAACAATATTCTTTTTCATACGGGCTGTATACAGAGACAAACAGAATGCATAGAAATGATCTAGAGGGATGAGTGAAGATGTATTGTCATTTTGGTTCCCTTCCAAAATCAAATTTTAGAATTTTTTTCGACATTTCTTTGGACTTGGTGATTCAATGCAGAAAAAAGTGTCATATTTCCTAGTTAATTGATAATGATGATTTCTTATGGACTATTGTGATCATAATTATGGTAAGGATTGTTACTTTGAAAGAATTTTGTCAATATCTCAATTTTTGGATTTTCTATGAATTTTTTAAGACTTCCAAATGAGGGTGTATAGGAACAATTCAATCACATTTTTCACTTCTGCTGTTATACCACATGAAAGATTTTAATGAAACATGGAATACATGAAGTACTAAAAGTCCTCTATCAATTTGGTAAATTTCATCCAAATTGGTTAACAGATAATGCCACCATGTCTAAAAAGCAGTTCTCACAATAGTACATATACCACTTGGTAATTGAAATATGGAGAGTAGCGGTTCAAATCCAGCTGTGGTCAAAATTTTTTTTTCATTTCTTTACACATCTAAATAAGTTTTAAAATGTTTCTCAACACTCAACATATGAAATTAGGCAATTTTAAGTTAGATCTGGACAATATTTGAAACAATTGTTGTTCATGACCCAGACTTGAAATCAGTCAACAAAAGGCCCCACCTAAAGAAAATGACTAACTTGTTGCCCTGAATGACTTCTTGCAGAGACAAAGGAAATGCTTAATATCAAAATCACCTGAATGGATGTGCAAAAAAGTGTTGTTTTTTATTCTAGCCTGAAATAAAATTTGACATATTTTCAACATCTGTGTTGACTTAGTCACATTAATGCAAAAATAAATGAATTCTCCTTCATGCATGACTGATAATCTAGGTACTCAGGTGAGCGATATAGGCCCACTTGGGCCTCTTGTTTTAAACCCTTGCATGGATATGAATAATATTTTACAGAATTTTTGTCTAGGATTCAAGGTTGGGTCAAAGTCAACCTTGCACATGGTGAGTAATTCCTTGAATGGACCATTACTTGAAATCACTGTCAGTGTGATAAGTGTTGAAAAAATGGTTTAATAGGTTGTGCAAACCATGTTTTTATAGTTTGACTTCTGAATATCTTGTAAATGCCGGTAATCATTTGATTTTTATTTTTTTTTTTTGTGTGCTAACAAATCTACATTGATTAGGTATATAAATACTTTTTTTCTCTCTACATCTATTGAAACATTTATCTATATGTATTTGATTTCAGGTCAAAAACGTAGGAAAGTTGCACACACCGCCTTGAATGCAGAGTCGAGTCGAAGTCATAGTATATTCAACATTCGTTTAGTTCAAGCTCCTTTAGATCCTAGAGGAGAAGAAATCCTTCCAGTATGTATAAAATCTGTTATAATATTTTATTTTCTTAATTTTGCATACAGATAAATGTATAACACTAAAACAGATTTATGGGATTGCATTTTCAAATACATGTACACTGCTACATGTATTAATAAGTATATGCATATTGAAAACCTACATTTATATACAAATTGGATACTTCATAGAATACCGTAATAAAATGTAACAAACATGCTAAGTATACATCCCCCTAGTCCTAAATGTGAATTGATGATGCAGAAACTGACAGAAAATCTGGATATAAACTGTAAATTAAGAATATCAAAATGCTTATTTTAATCTTGTTTCTCTCAAAATTGCGGAAGTATAATTTCGGTACTTTTAAATATCATCTTATGTATAAATACACAATAATGTAAATATACTTGCAGTGTCATACTTAATTCTATGTTTATTTACTATTTGTAAAAAGAAAAAACCACCATGGATCTAAATTTTGGTAAGTTTTGACGAAGGTATCAAAATATCCTAAGGACTGCAAGGATTTATTTTACCATAAATACTCGGATATTTTTAGCCAGTTTGTCTTATCACTTTTTGACTGCACATCATACATGTGATTAGAAATCTGAAACTTTTTTTCAACACTATTATCGACTTTGTGTTAACCATGATTTAAGCTTCAGTGGCAGATTTGTGTGTGTGTGTGGGGGGGGGGGTGGGGTGTCTGCATCTTGCAGTCTAGCTGTTTCAACACCAAATTTACATTATTTTTTTATTTTTTCCCTGTGTATTATACACAAAGTTGGACATTTTATGTGATTTTGGAACTTATTTAAAAGGTGCATATTATATTCAGGTGCATATTATATTTATGTAAATACAGTATTAAGAATAAACTTTCACCTGATGTCACCATTTTCTGCAGATTTGACGCTACATTTAAGAGAAATAAGAATGGTTGATTTTACTCATACTATATGTTATTGTGCATGAAGGAAGGGCATTGCCATTCAACATTTTTTTCAGATAAAGATACACAAACTATGACAAAGAAATACCATGTTTATCATTACACTGTTAATCTTTCAAATATCATAAATTCCAAGTTTAATGAGCAGAAAAATAAAATCAGTGAAAAGTCAGTGAGCTTGTGCAAAGTTGAGATCCACCAGATAAATAGTTCTGATTTTAATCTTTTATTTGTATGATAACTAACAAATTATTACACTTTAACTACAACAATGTGTCCCAACCCAACTTACTTCTGTTTTGAAGTTTCCGATCAGGAAACATTTTTGTAGAATTAATATAGTGTTACTCACAGACTCACATGACTTGTTATGTTTTAACCAAAATAGTAATGTAATCATAAAAATGTAGAAATATAAAATACGAAAGTAATTGGTGTCACATGACTATGACACTAACAACAGTGTACCACAGTGGACATTCACGGGCCCCTGAAATTCAGAGGTGAAACCAAGTGCCCGGGAGGAGTGCACGTCTCCTGATTGGCTAGCCACACCCGTCATGAATGCCCTTAAATACAGACGAAACAAATATAATTCAGCGCTGTATATACACGAATGTCAACAAACACTAGTGATGCAGAATCGGACAATTTTCATAATCGATGATCGGACAATAATCGGAAATCATAACCGATCGATGATCGATTATAATCAGATGAATAAGAAAACCATTTTGCAAGGGGATATTTTTATCATTTGACAATGTAATCATCTATGTAGAATTTTTTTATTTGAAAAATACAATAAACAAGAAATTTTAAACAATAAGATATATCTCAATAACAAGATAACAAGTGTCTTTACCAAAGACCAAACAAGAATAACTAGCAATTCCTTTATTCTATGGAAAAATTAAGAGGGGACAAACTATTAACAAAAAAGCATCATACATTCATTCTGATGATTCTTTGAAAATTACAAGTGTCATGAAATTGATGAACAAGTTTGTTATATTTTTTTTTTTTCACTTTCAGTCCTCTGTGTATGAATCAGAGGAAATTCTGCAGGTGACAAGATAAACGATTTTTTAAACAATGAAATTTATACAAAGATAGGAGAATCAAACAAAAATACTATATGTTCACTCGTTTTTATCCTGATTCATTAAAATTTATATGTAAAAAACAATAATTATTGACATTTAAGTTCCATTTCATGGGCATTTCAGTAATAAGATGGGGCATTCCGGTCAATTGGGTCATTTCGGTAGATAGCTACGTATACACTACATTTTACAAGTCAATTTGGGTGATAAAACTTTTTCTTCTTCGTTTTTTTTTCCGGCGATTTTTCGATTTTTGAAAATAGAATCAAAAATCGAAATCGGCGCACTTTCAGCGATCGATATTCGATCATCAGCGATAATCGTTTCATCACTAACAAACACTATGTAGAAAGTGCCACAGCCACACAACATCAGGAAAAAGGGTATAATAGCACTTAAGTCAAACCCCCTGCTGGGAACTTTTTTTATGAGCTCCACACTGCAAAGATTGAAAACAAAATATATTAAAAATATTAAAAAGATGATCAACTGATTTGTTTTGGTTTAGGATTTGGAGAAAATTTGTGTCAGTCAGCTGTCTCTGGTAGATCTGGCAGGAAGTGAACGTACAGGACGAACAAAGAATGCAGGCGAAAGACTAAAAGAAGCTGGTAATTCATTTACATTTTTAGCAAAACTTTAGTCATGCTCTTTGATAATGAAACACCATTGTCATCTTGAAATAAGTGTTGTGAGCACTGCTTGATCCTCTGAAAAAGAGTCTGACTACATGTATTAGAAACATAAAAGATATGACGAGTCGAACTTCAAATTCAGGGTTGGATGATTGGTTTGGAGTTTTATGTCACTTTCAGCCATATTTCAGACATATACTATAGCTATTGCAGCATTGGAGCAAGAGGTAAAAACTTCTTAAAGATAGTAGCACAATCTAGGACTCAAACCTTGATTGCCTACACCATAAGTTTAGTGCTCAACTACTTCACCAAGACTCACTGATTCACTGTCTGCGTCCTGATTTGTCTAGTCTGTCTCTTGATTCATCAAGTCTACCTTCTGATCCATTAAGTCTGCCTTTTTTGTATTTTTCAAATCTGCGACCGAATTCATCAAGTCTGCTTCCTTATTCACCAAGTCCACCTCCTGATTTTTCAAGTTGTTGGCTTTATAGTTATGCCTGCATTTTTCAATCGTTGAGCTCCATTACGTATTACAATTTTGAACAGAAATTACTTTATTTATCTTATTCTAGGTAACATTAATCAGTCCCTGATGGCTCTAAGAACATGTATTGAGGTTTTAAGAGAAAATCAAAATACAGGTTCTAACAAAGTAAGTATATAAATGTATACTTTTATGTATTATAGAACACATACATACGGGTAAGTTTTAAAAAAAATGTATCTTGAAATATTTGTTGATTTGTGTATATTTTTATGCCCCCCGATCAATAGATCAGGGGCATATTGTTTTTGTCTTGTACGTCTGTCTGTTTGTTTGTCTGTTGTCAACTTTAACCTTGACCATAACTTTTGTACAGTGAGTGATAGAGTCTTCATATTTCACATGCATACGCAACTAATGAAAACCTTTCAAATGACACCAAGGTCAATGACCTTTTTACCTTGACAATGACCCTTCACGCAAAAAATACCTTATTGGAATTTGTTGCTGCCAGTAGCATTAGTGTTTCACAAACACAGCTTGTTTTAATTTAACTCGTTATCATGTGCATCGGGGTATGTGTGTGATTACTGGTAAATTTTTAATTACATGTATATGTGAAATATCTTCTTAGGACATATTGTTGGACTAATTCAGGTTTATTTCTATTGTAGATTGTGCCATACAGAGACTCAAAGCTTACTCATTTGTTCAAAAATTATTTTGATGACAATGGCAAAGTCAGAATGATAGTATGTGCAAACCCCAAAGCAGATGAATTTGATGAAACAATTGTGAGTCAAATGAGTATAAAAAAGTTTATTTTTTCATTAGAAAGCAGCTCTTTTCAAGATTTGTTGAATATATTTGATAAGTTCAAAAATTTCCATTTTTGTTTAATACAGTGGAATCCGCTTATTATACCCCTCGCAAACAAAATTTGGGGGGAGGGGGTTATATAGGAATCACCCTGTCTGTTTGTCTGTCTGTCCGTCTGTCCATCAACCTTTGTCCGGGGCATAACTTTTTTATTCTTTGTCATATGATGATCATACTTGGTACATTTGTTCCTTTGGAGATGCCAGTGTGTCATGACCCTGAACCAAGGTCGTGGGTCAAAGGTCAAGGTCACTATGGACTCTATTGTAAAACTCTTGTCCGGGCTATATCTTAATCATCCTCCCCCCCAGACAAAGTTTGGGGGATATAGGAGTCACCCTGTCTGTCTGTCCATCAACCTTTGTTCGGGGCATAACTTTTTTATTCTTTATCATATGATGATCATACTTGGTACATTTGTTCCTTTGGAGATGCTGGTGTGTCATGACCCTGAACCAAGGTCATGGGTCAAAAGTCAAGGTCACTATCCACTCTATTGTAAAAATCTTGTCCGGGTTATTTTTGCTTATACATGTACCTTAAAATGTGCTTGTAAGTGGGACATCCATTACACTTATACCAGTGATGTATATTGGGATGAATTATTGCACGTTTCTACTTTGTTGCCGCGGGGGGTATTTGTCCCGTTAGGACTGCTGTAGTTGTAATAGCCTCCGTGTTTGGAGAATTTATGATAGTAACTGGACTATTACAAAAACCAAATTGCTCAAATGTAGACCAAGCAGATCATTTTCTGTGATTTACGACGTCAGGTAGTATAAATGTCCACTGTACTGCTCTTTCCATTTAACGTATTGCTTATCAATTACATTATATATTGGCATTTAGCCATATTTCAGCTATATAGTGACGAGATCTGTCAATCAAAAGATCTATGGTAAACGTAAACCAATCATAATATTCATGAATTTAAAATACAATTTATTCATAAGTAAGTTGTGAAATACATGTAATGGCTTTTTAGACCCTCCCACACTGTCCGATTTAAAAGTTAAAGTTCCGTACAGAAACGCTCTATAATAAAGACCCATTTCATCGGCGTTATAAATATTTTCTGAGTCATATGATTCCAGAATATCGGGCAAGGAATTTTCTAACCAATTATCGGCAGCACTGACATTAGCATCCTTCTTCTCGCCATGCATGCGTTTAAAAGTGATGTTGTTCCGTTGTTTCCAGCGGGACAGCCAACAACAACTGGGATTAAAATCTTCATGATTTAAACATTTCGCTAATTCTTTGGCCTTTTCTGTGAGGATTGGTCCTGACAATGGTATATCCCGGGTCCTGGCTTGCTTGAACCATTCGGACAACGACCCTTCAACATCTTCCGCTTTTCCGGAACAGTGACGAATTCTACTCTGGTTCTCGTTTGCAAGAAAATCTGCCCAGATGGATTCCTTGTTTTTGGAAATTTGGGATTTTGCTGGTGGAGAACATCCTGCCTGCCGTGCAATTTCACTTTCAGACAAGTTTTTGTCGAGCAATTTTACAATCTCACATTTATTTCCCAGAGACAGCTCATTTCTTTTCTGTTTCTTCGCCATGATAGAAAGTTATGAAATGACCTAAGGAATGTTCACTTATGAAGCCAAAAGCAAATTCGATACAAAGGTCAAAACAATTCAATTGAGATTTTGTCAGTTAAGTTGCCCCTGGGTATGCATACATTTACCTGGTGTGCGTCCAGGCATGACGATTGATTGAAAAACAACAAGGATTAGGTAAAGTTCTGACATTTAATGAAGTTTTCATAGTGGCTACAGTAATTTAACAAAATCACTAAAATGATGACAGTTTCACATGACAAACAATTATTTGATATTTTCTGAAATCTACATCAATATGATTTTACACTGCAATGTGCAATGGTCTGTCATAGACTCATAAGTCAAGACAACAGAAAATTATAATAGGTAATGGGACATTTTACAAAGAAATTAGATAGATATTACATCCTTCCCCCATTTTGCTATAGCCTCATTCACATTGTGCGTAATATGTACTGAATGAAATATTTCCTTTAAATGATAAAGAAAGGGAATGATTTGTATCTGTATAAGCTTCAAATGACTTTCAAATTAAGATCTTATTTAGATTTGACATAATCAAAATATATAAACACATTTATGCCCTGCCCCGTGAGCTAAGTGTTTGTGATATGTCCCTCCCAAAGTCGTTGTCGCGTAGCAAGTTTCAAACCTTACTGTAAGAAGATGAAGGCTATTTGGAAAGCAAGTAAATATATTTCCTTGGAAAATCTGCCTTTGTGCTACATATATTACTACTTCAATGAATAAGTCAGTAGCAATATCTTTATTTCATTTAAAAGTTTAAAATGTCTTCTTTTTAGTGATGTGTAAATCATGCCTCTACTATGAATGAGTCTTGAGATATAACAGCTCAAAGATACCATACTTGTCCACAGAGTGTATACAGGAGGTGCGACGACGTAACGTCACAATGACGTCATCCTCAGCTGCATGATGTAAATCTGCAGCCCTTTTCAAAAACATTGGCACTCTAAGGGTTAAAAATAAAAACCCTCCCTTGTTCATTAAATTTAATTTGGATTATTTCAAGATACCAAATAGACCGGCCTTTGCTTTTAGTTGCATATCTTGTGCTTTTTTTGGTTTTAAAATAAGCCCTAGAGCGACAGAACCCGGCATGTCGTAAAACAAGTTTTGGTTAATAGAATAACTTTAAAAACGGTTTTCTTCAATATTACATGATAATTTACAAACACGTGCTTAATAGACAAATTATTGAATATTACTATTGTATTTTCTATCACAACTGAAAATGTCACACCATCGTGACACTACGAGTTACCTCCTGTTAGTCAGTTTTTACTAATAAGTGATCCCTAAACTACTTTTAGAAAGCACATTTGATAGGCAATGTTTATCTCCATATTTGATGCCCCCCTTTTTTGAAAAATGGGGGCAAATTGCTCTACACATGTCGGTCGATAAACCACATATTGTCCACCCAATATCTTGAGAATCGTTTGCTTTATAGTGATGATATTTCATATGTAAATTGGTTATGAGTAGTAGATGACCCCTATCGATTTTCAGGTCAAAAGTCACTGAGTGCAGTGCAGTACTAAACATTTACAATCGGTGTCCGCCCAATGTCTTGAATCCTTTGCTTGATAGTGATATTTCATATGTGGTCATGAGAAGTAGATGACCCCTATTGATTTTCAGGTTAAACAGGGCCAAGGTCACTGAGTGTATGTAGTATGTTATGCATTTCTATAATATAGTATCAGAAGGAGGGCATATGTGTTTTATAAACATCACTTGTTAAATGATGCAATAGCAGGAATGATATAAGAAACATAAAGGGCATTTGTGTTGTTATTATTATTGAAAGTATTTTATCATATAATATATTCTTTGTGTAATGTTAACATCTGTTTTCAGCATGTAATGAAGTTTGCAGAGCTTTCACAGGAAGTGTTGGTTGCTCGATCGCAGCAAGTTCGATTTGATGTGGGTTTAACTCCAGGTCGTAGAAAGATGAACCAACAGTTTAAAGAAAGTTTATCAAGATTGGGTAAAAAGTTGTTTTTTATAGTCTATGTCTGACCTAAGAAGGATTGGAATTTTATGCAAATCTGAAGTGTACATTATTGATTGTTTCTTGAATATACTATTCTATATTATATTTTACAATGCTGAAAAGAAAATTTCAGTCTCATTTAGGGTGCCCATGTTAAAAGTGAGTAAAGTACCAAATTTATTGTTACCTTAATTGAAATCCAGCTTGTAAAGGTTGGGAATTATCTTCTTGCACAAATGTAGATAGCAACTGGATTACAAAAGGAACTACATGTATTGCTATTTAATTCATCTATTCCGGTGTATTCATTATGCATATGAAAGATAGGGTCCTTTAATGATTTTTCTACATCTTTCCACAAATAACATTAGATATTGAATTAACATGATTGGAAAGAAGATATAAATAAATTAGATTGTACTTCTAATAAAATTCATACGCTAATGTCTATTTGTATAAAGCAGATAGCTTTACATCATATATGTTAAATAATCCTAATTTTACATAAAAGCCAAACAAAAGGCTAATTAGATGAAAGATGAACATTATCGTCCCAACAGATAAGCCATGATAATAGTTAAAAACAGACATTTTTGGTGATGTGTTATTATACATGATTTGTATATGTGTATCCCAATCCTTTTTGACTTTTTACACAAGTATCATTTCATTTACTGAAATTTTCCCTAGTTTTTCTGTTGCTGTGAAGAGAAAAGTAATTCTAAATCAAAGGTAGAAGGTTTCAAGAAATAAATGAATATTTATTATGGTACAATTATTTATTAACTGTTTGATTTTTGAAATTCATAGAATTTCATATAACAGGAAAAATAAACTGAAAGTGTTGTAGTAACACAAGCACCCAGGGTGAGTTGGTATAACATGGTTTACATATATCTGGCCATTTCAATTTTTGCCATTGAAAATTTTTGAAACAAAAAGAATGAATGATAAGGCTTTATAAATTTTATTTATTGTTGATTTAATTAAGAGAATATAGTACTTGTTTTAAAAATTCATGGAAAAATCATGTTGTATTTCAGGTGATTTGGACTCCCCTCCCTTGCCAGATCTAGTTTATAACTTGGGTGCTGGATTTCCATCCATGGAGGTATATTTTACTATCTTTTGTAACATCATTAATAATTAAAAATAATATGATTATCGTTTTGTTTACAAACAAATACAGTCTTCTGTGTACATATTATGTTACAAGAAATTCAGCGAGAAAAAAAGTCAGTAAGCAACAAAAAAAAACAAAAACAAAAAAAGCCCCCAAAATCCATCATTTTAGAGAACATGATTTTGCTTTCAACAAAACTTGTGGTTATATTACTCCGTTGTAGACAATTTGAGGAAGTATTTGATCATGTTGATTCAAAATTTTATTTCTTAATCATTTAGGAAACTTTCTTTAATTGTATCCAAAATTAGTTTATTAAGTACATTAAATAACAAAAGAATTTACCTTGTTACAGTTACTTCATGCACAAGATAGTACAACACTCAAGCACCTGGAAGACTTCCTGTTGGATCAAACCAGTCAAAGAGAAAAATTGATATTAGATTTTGCAAATAGACGTGAGTATTTCTCCATTTTTATGGAAGTAAATGTTCTCAGTTTTACATTTGAATATCATATTGTTACAGTTTCCGACATATATCTTGATGTATGTAATTGCATTTCCTCTTGACATTCATAGTTAAAGAGGATAGTGAAGTCCTACGTTTGAAATTCATGCATACCTTTATAAATTCATTAATGCCAGAGGAGCATCAAGTATCCATAAAACTTTCACACCGTTAGCATCAATGATGTTGAGGATATGGGTCTTATGGTTATGAATTACAACTCACTCTTTCTGAGGTGCTAAATAAGTATATATTTGTATGTTGTTACTTGAAGTTTGTGAATACATATGCATGGACTTGTGTGTGTATATATCCAATAATTTCACAGGTACCATTAGCCATTTGGTGGCAGATGAGGTTTTAAGAGAAAAAGGAATATTGGTTTTAGTTTCCCAGTCTAGGGACATGTTACAGAAAGTCTAGTTTGAAAAGCCAATTGGTAGTCAAGTTGTAACTATTAAGGTAGATCCCTACCTCTGGACCTACTTGTGTATTTCTTGAAATCTTACGCATTTTCAATTTTGAAAATGCAAAAAAAACAATGCAAGAATGATAGGCTGTCTGATTGACTAACACAGAGCATGCATTATACATGCACTTCTTCAAGCTCATTGCAAATATAGAAATCAATTAAAGGTATATAACTGATTTATGACAATAAAAATGAAAGTGAAAATGTATTTAATCTTCTAAAAATATTCTTTTGTCTAGTGCATTGTAGCAATAAACTGTATGCATGGAATGTAAGAATACTGCTTGCAATGATATGATACATATTCACAGTATCACCTTTATGTACATGATGTATAGTAAGATACATACTGAAATTCACACATACATTGATACTTACATTTTATGTCAACACATGTATGATGTAGAAAAATTCTGAGAATCAGCTTGTTAAGTTTTGGTTTACATATTTTTCTTCATAACTCTAAGTTTGTCTTGATGTGCTCAGTTTAATGCGAAATTCCAGACCTAGTGCTGTCTTTAAACTTGCCCATAAATTTTGAATTATAAAAGATAAAGACTTCAAATCTGGCATACCTACTTCACTAATCAATCCCTTGACATCCAGGTCAAAAACCTTGTGACTTTGACAGTAGCCTTTATGCCAAATATAGATTTTCCTTCAGTATTTTGCTGTGTCTTGCGATATTGCAAGTTTGCCTGAGAGCTTTTAATGATAGTTTAACACATTCAGTACCCAGGCAAACTTTTGTCAACACTGGAGGCATAGCATTTCACAAACACGTTTAGTGCTATTGTAAAATATGAAGGTAACTGACACTTGCACCAGAGCATCAAGTTGGACATTCACGGAGTACCGGAATAGTTATAATTTTACAGGATGATTCATGAAAACAAGGAGGTCAAAGTTTTGTATGTTATGTAGCATCTTTGTGTTCTACAATTTTTATACGTCCGTCATTAGACAGGACGTATTATGTTATGGCGCTGTCCGTCCATCCGGGGTCATGTTTTCCAGACTTTTTTTTTGCCGTCTTTCAAGATATTTAGTTGAAATTTGGAATATAGCTTTATTTCAAGAGCGTCAGTACCAATTCGAGTTTTGTTACGATTGACCTACTTTTGACGGATTAATGACCCTTGAACTTAAAAATTTTTTAAAAATTTTAAAATTCATTAAAAATCTATTTTTTGTCAAAACATTATGAAATTTCTCATGAAACAAGTAAAGTGTACCAACTATCACATATGTTACAGTTTTTAATATCTTTTCATTCATTTTTGAGAAATTTATAATTTTAAGGGGGGGGGGGGTTAA
The DNA here is from genome assembly GCA_035048485.1 of Pteria penguin. Taxonomy (NCBI): domain Eukaryota; kingdom Metazoa; phylum Mollusca; class Bivalvia; order Pterioida; family Pteriidae; genus Pteria; species Pteria penguin. Next base: position 50,108,831 of record CM068583.1, on the reverse strand, counting down.
CCATATGTCCTGGATCATGTTTTCGGGACTTTTTTTGCCATCTTTCAAGATTTTTTCAGAAATTCATTAAAAATCTATTTTTTGTCAAAACATTATGAAATTTCTCATGAAACAAGTAAAATGTACCAACTATCACATATGTTACGGGTTTTAATATCTTTTTCTTCTTTTTTGAGAAATTTATAATTTTAAGGGGGGGCTGACCATATGTCCTAGGTCATGTTTTCCGGATTTTTTTTTTTTGCCGTCTTTCAAGATATTGAGTTGAAATTTGGTATATAGCTTTATTCCAAGTGACGTCAGTATCAGTTCAAGATCTGTTACGATTGACATACTTTGGACGGATTTATGGCCCTTGGACTTATAAATTTCAAGATTTTGTTTTGAAAATGCATTAAAAATCTAATTTTTGAACATGAAAACATGAAATTTACCATGAAACAAGTAAAATGTACCAACTTCCACATATTTTACAGATATTGATCTTCATTTTTGAGAAATTTATAATTTTAGGAGGGGGGGGGGGGAGGGGCTTGTACTAAAAAATTTCAAGTTCTTTTTTATAGGTCAAGTTCCAAGATGGGTTGGATAGGACCATTTCTGCAGGAGTTAATGCCCTTGGACTTATTCCTATGTTTAAATGCTATGAAACGCAATTAACTTAAGTAAACGTCAGATGTTTTTCATGAAAATCATGCCAAATGCGATTTGATCCTGTCCGAATTAAGTGACGGGCATATTATGCCATGCTAGGTGTTTCTCTTGTTCATGTGTGTTAACCGACTCTCCAACAAAAGTCAACCTGTTGCTGCTGATGCATCAAGACATTTTGAGACAAATTTTAAATATGTTTATAATTATGTATCTCAGTTGATCAAAGGCCAAAAAAGCTAATGTGATGTCCGTATATCTGATATCTGTCCTTTGGTTTCTGATGTCTATAAAACTTACAGATAATAGATATCTATTGAATTTTGAAGAAGGGGGTAATAGTAAGCAGACAGAATGACTTAACAGAACATATAACTAAAACTTTAATGCAAGCTCAGTGAATAAGATCTTTTACATGCTTATATCTAAAAAGATAAAGGGTGTCTGAAATTCAAATATTATTCTTTACAGAAGATCAATTCCGATGTAGACTTGTAGAGTTTGAAAAACAGTATGAAAACATGTGCTTCAAATATGAAGAACAGAGAACTCGCTGTGATAAAAAAGACTCCTATATTCAAACATTAGAAGCAAGAGTGAGAAGTTTGGAGAAAAAAAATGATGAACTTAGTAAAACACAAAAAGACACAGAAAGAGATAGAAGGGAGTTGGAAGCAAAAGTATGTATAGATTTAAATATAGGATGATCATAGATATTTTTTGTATTGAATGTGTGTCTTGTGTTAAGCTAATTTTCTTGAATACCTTAAAGGATTACTGCATACACAAATAGATCTTGAGAGAATTTCAACTATACCAAAAAAATTGACCATCCTTTTAAACAAAATTATCTTCAAAAACACTGTGAAAAATACCTTCATTATGACAATTAAATAAATTGAGATGTATACAGGAGTTTTACTTTTATTGTCTCATCAGGACAACATTTCATCTGAACATGAATGAATTGGTGGTGGGAATCAAACCCACAACCTCTTTTCCATGATACTCCTGCATGAAATTATATTTTAACTATCATTTGTACAGACTGCACTTACAAAATTGCATATACCCCTGACTGCACTATGAACATATGATCTTCAAAAAAAAAATTTGGACATGTGTATAATGATCATTTTGTCCAAAAAATCACTTTAAAAAAAAAGGATAGAAAGAAAAAAAATTGGGCAGGAACAAATCAAATATATTTGGATTAATGGAGCATCTTTGTACACAGAAAATAGGAATGTAGAAATGTAATTGCTTTTTTATGTCCCTGGATATCAATAGATTGGGGCATATTATTTTTGTCCTATTTGTTTTGTGTTTGTTGTCAACTTTGCCATATGTTTTCAACTGTGTGAGATAGAGACTTCATATTTGGCATGCATACTCCACTAATAAATCCCTTTCAAACTACACCAAGGTCATTAACGTCGTAACCTTTGACCTACAAGGCTACATTTCAAAATTTGTCGTATTTTGACTTTGTTGTATATCACAAACACATCTTGATGTTTTTTAAACAAAATCACTAAATGGATTTTACATAGCTCTCGATTCATATCATTTTGATGACAGGAGGCAGAAAATTTTTGTGATATAAAGTGTTTGTTTTTCTCATAATCAGTGGGCTTCCCATAGAAAGTCTAAGAGTATCTAACATTTTGTAATTGCTTTTTGACTACCAGTATTCAAATATTTGAAGGAAAAGTGTGAAAGCTTAGATCTTTTTAAAGAAATTTTTAATATATGTGCATAGAGCTCTTCTAAAGAACCTTTAGATATTATTTCATCATTTTATAATTTTTAGTACAGTATAATCTGTCCATATTGGTTTATATGTATCATGGATCTGTCTACAATGTCCAGATTACAGGAGGTCAAATGGAATACAGAAATATTAATGATAAATGGTATGACATAGATCTACATTAGTATTTGTGTCAGGACGACTTATTTTGGCAAGAAGATACTTTCCCTCATAGAAGAAGTTTTCTAATATTAGCTTAAATTCAAGTTAAAATACTTCATATACATTGCTCAATAAGAAGTTAGATGGAATTGGACCAGAATTATCATCACTGTGGTTATTGTATCTGGACATTAAGTGAACACAGCATGTTTAAACTGCTCATGACAACAATATTTTCCCTGTCCCTGAACACAGCAGTGTTTATACCCGATTTAATTCACCATTCCAGGGTTCGTAAAATAACGTGATATTTAGTTTAGTATCAGTTGTTCTATTTATGACGTCATAGACAAATGCATTGCTTGTTGGAGTTTTGTTGGACCTCAGATGACGTCATCACAATGAAAAATTGTGTTTTGTGGAAGGGTGAATTCCTTTTTTGTTTCTTTGTAGCTTAACAAAAAAGTCTTATCAATTTAATCTTCATTTCAATGATAGGGTAAAAATGTCCCAAATTTATGTGAGAATTTAGATTTGTATAGCTTCTAACAAATAATTTCAATTATACATCATTCAGCTTACTTGAACAATAATCCTGCTAAATACTGCATTTATTGTCTTCACTGAAGATTGCCAGATCATGGAATATGCAGGATATGGATGGTTTGATTGCCTTACCAAATATTTAGTTGTTTAGTCTCTAAGGGTCAAAAGATTTGGCATCAGTTGGTACCAGTAATTGACAAGACCTATAGTACATGAATATTTAAGTTATTAGGTATGCATTCATAGGTTTGATATTTGTGACCATACTCTTGTCCCATTGAACACAAGAATCCATAATAGGTACATACATAATATAATAAATACATAATTTTCTAGCTTCAAGACAAGAATGTTAAAATAAGGCAGGAGAAATCAGAGAAAGAGAGACTGAAAAATGACTTCCGGACACGCCTCGAAATGAACAATCAACACTGGGAGAAAAATCTGGTAAAACACAACAATACATGTATTTTTGAAATTTAAAGGAAATATATGGCCAAATATATAAAAAGTAAAGGAACACGTGATTTACGTGATTATTATACATATTTCTACTAATATACATGTAATTATTACAATTTATATAATGTCATGTAGACATAAGTAGGTTTCCGGGTTGTATTCAGACAGTAGGCGCTGCATACTTTGGTGGTATTTTATAATAATGGCGTCAAAAATAAGGTACCGTCGGGTATGCTAGGCATGCAGTTTGGAGGTGACTTGGAGTATATGTTTTTAATATTGTATATAGATATATTTTAGCACACTTATTTTTCTAACTGTATATCTACCATTTTATATTATACTTCATATTATTATTCTAAGTAATCTTATATAGTATGTTAACTTTATACGCAGTATAGGTTTAGATACGAGATTCCGACATGTATTTTAACATTAACATCAGTCAGTTTTAACGCATACTTACGCGCATAATAATGACGTTATGAGGTCATCGTTTGTCTTAGTTTAGAAGCTTATGTATCTTTGAAACATAAACATGGATTTTACTTAGCTTTGTATTTGTCATTTGAAAAATTGCTTGATAAAGGTCATGAGGCCAAAAATTTGCAATACAGAGTGTTTGTGTTCCTTTACTTATTATGTACTGGACTTCCCTTTGGAGGACTTCCTCGAATCTTTATGGCCATATAGTTTCATCATGTTAATAAGCAAACACAGAGTACAGTTTTTAATTTAATGTTGCTGCAGGGTTACGTTTGGCACAATGGCAAGGTCAGGGGTTTTAGTTTTGATAGATCCCTGGTCATTTCAATATTAATGTAGATAAGGAGGTTAGAGTTTAGAGCCAGAGACATATCAAGATATGCCTAGCACATGACCCCTGACAAGGGAACTCAGCATCAGGTTAATATTTGAGCTACTATATACTGGTATTGTAACCATGATGAAATAAACAAATTCCTTTAAGTAATATAAACAAAAATTATTTTGGATGAGTTTTGTTATTTTGTACCGTAATAGAATTTGAATTAGATTCTGGTTTAATTTAAAGATGAAAGAACGCCACAAGATTGAGCAAGAATTTGGAGGTCAAATAATGGAGAAAGAGAAAAAGCTCAATATGCTGAAAGACATTGTGAATGAAGCAGATATGTATACTCCCACAGCTACTCCAAAACAGAATATATTCCGTACCCCTGCACCAAGATCCAAAACCTACACAACACCAGGTTAGTCAATAGATAAGTCAATATTATTGCCAAAAGAATATTCTTGTTCTAATATATAATCACTCTCAGTCTTATGAATTTTTTGGTTCAGTTTATTTTTCTTCATGTATATTTTCATTTAACCAGGCAAGATTCAGTCAGCTCGATCTGAAACTGATATGACTAAAGTTGGAGTTGGTGGAACGCCAAGAACTAGGACAGGAACTACTGGTACAGCATCATCAGCTAAATCTTTGTATGGCTTGAACAGGATGGCTACTACACCTAAACCTGCTGTTGCACCACGCCCTGTAAGTACACAAGTTCAATCAGGAGTTTCATTTTAATCTGGATGAATTCTACAGGAAATATTTAGGCCAAATTAAATTAAAATTTAGTTTCTCGGGCACTGCTGCATCACTAAACTTGGTGCCAAATTGAAATTTTTATGCTTCAACATTGAAAATGGTTGGAGCATACAGTGTTACCCCTTTCCATCATTCCGTCATCTTTTTTTTTTTTCTTGTGCTCCTTGGAAATTTCCAATAATAACAGTTTCTTTGCTTTATCTCTGCAATGAATGCAAATATTGACTTTAAATTTGGTATATAGATGCATCATAAGAATTTCTAGGTCAATTCTTAAAACGGTTGAATAATTATTTATGGAGTTGTGCACATTGGACTCAGAAAATTTCCAATAATTAACAGTTTCTATGTTTTATCTCTGCATTGAATGCACACATTGACTTGAAATTTGGTATACCAGTGTAGATAAAAGTTGGACTTTCATGTCTATGCATATATGGTAGATTCACCTTTTATTCTCAACTTCTCCTTATAATTAGGAAGATTTTGATGAAACTTGATCACAGTATGTAGATGTGTATATTGTAAGGGAAATGCTGATCAATTTTTTTTTTATTTTCATAGGAGTTATGGCCCTTGAACTACATGTGCTGTTCAAAAAATATCATATTTCACTTTTGCTGCCGACAAGGCATTCATAGTGTATTGACACATCTAGTTACATATATGGTTTTCTGGATTTTCAATGTCTGGGGGGTTTTTTTGTTTTTTGGTTGGTTTTTTTTTTCTATATTGATTTTTCTGTAAAGCGTTCAACTGACATCCATGCTCAGTCATGTGAAAGGACACTGAAAATGGACATGAGCTCCATAAAGATCATGTCTGGGGGAGCCCCAAACCTTCCTTGGACAGCTATCAGAGGTTATGGTGAGGGGTGTTATATCTAAATCAACTTTACCTTAACGTTTCTAATTGCCTCTTTGATCTTTGGAATTGGTATTTTCTCAGTAAGTATAAAACATAAGTTCTAAAATTGATGATTTAAAAAAAAAACAAGAAAACCCGCCTGCCTCATTATAATTTGATAAAAGTGCTTAAGAAACTAAACATTTATTTTGTTTTGCCTTAATGTAAAATTTCCTAGGAGTTATTTAAGGTCAAGTGTAAAGATAACAAGAAGACTGGAGAATTCAAGTTCACAATGTACCGGTACATGAGATGAAAGTTTTATAATACGCTAAGAAAACTTCACAGGGGAGCAGATAGTCATTGTTGTGTCTATCAGTCTGTCCATCCTGCTGTCCAAGATCTCATAAACCTTTCATCAGAATTGTATCCTATTTAATGCAATTATTCCATGAAACAGGCACTTTTAAGCAAAGGTCACTCAAGGTAATTTCTGAGAGGTCAAGATCACTCAGCACATATCCCTTAATATCAGGAGGCCTCATGTCTTAAGGTAGTTATTGCAAGGAATCATTAGAAAAAAATGGCACCTTTAATATTGGTTTTATTTTATGGACTGTGTTCTTGTAGTACAGAAAGCCTCAGCGACATGTGTCCACTTGAACACTCATTTGAGAAATAATAAATTGACAAACCCCTTGTGAAGTGTATGAGTCATACTTTGCAGACCACAAACCAGTGTGACCTGTTATACAGTGGACTTTTTACAATAATGAATAGAGTAGCTTTCATTCGGTCAACATTAATGTGGTGGTAATGTTTAAAATCATTGTTGGTAACACATTGGTTAAGTTACTGTATTATTATATGCCCCCAGTAATATAAAGTCCCATCTATACACATGATTCTGACACGCTAGCTCGTAATGAAAACATTTTTGTCATGTCTGTCTGAGTAGACAAGTTTGATTAGAAATTAAAATCTTGAATTATGAGAAACAGTTGTAGTAATATTTTTATCATATAGAGTGACATATTCCTCCCAATAAAAAAAATCTAAATATCGAATACATGTATTTTATTTCATTGTTTTAATTTCAAGGGCATTTCATAAATCTTCATTGAACAAAAAACCCCAAAGATATCATATACGGCATCTAAGTGCAGGAATGACCTCAATGTTACTCTACTCTTTGAACATTAAATTTAAAACAACAAGAAAACTATATTTTTTTTTAACCCTGACCTTTGAAATAAGACCTTGGGTTGAAGTCAAAACTTCGAGCAGCTAAGTTTAAGATCAGTATTGATACACATCTTTATCTCAGTCAAAGTTTTTAAAAATATGATATAGTAAGCAAGATATGTTGGTGAAACATGGATGTACTCACATTCAGTAACCAAGAAAAAAATAAGTCCTAGTTCTTGACCTTTAACTCTCTACCTTATTATTCATCCAAAGTGAACATTGAAAGATGTTGTTAGTGGAGTAGATATGTAAAGTATGAAGCCTAAACATTTTACGCTTCAAAAATTTAGGCATCAGTACACCCTCCCTCCTCCCCATTAAAAAAGAAGATAAAGTCCTAGTTTTGACCTCATTTTCCTAAATTACCTTTTTTTTTCTATATTTCTTATTTTCAAAATTTTTAGATGTGTGACTTTTGATTGAACTGCTTTTGTTATGAGTTGGAAAGTTGGCCTTAAGCCAGTAATCCACACCATTGCTCAATAGGCAATTTTCAAGCAACCAGAAAGGATTGTTATAAACCTAGATTTAACATGTCAGACTACAGACAACTGATTGCGACGTCATACTTGGTAGAAGCACTGACGTCATGTATCCAAAGATAAGATTATTACATCATAAATAAAATATCGCCAAAATATGCAATGTTCGTAGTTTGGATATAACTCGGAAATAGTATATTGATCGTCCTTAGTCTTTATCGCAACCATATCTCAATATTTTTGTAATGTCATTTCATGTAATTATATGCCAGTTGTCATGTTTTATTGTGCATCCCCTCAGTGATCTCTTCAGTACAGCTTAATTGGATATCTTTCTCTATCCAGTAAAATATTACAGTGTTGTCTGCAAGTCTGCTTACAAGTTAACAGTTATAACCCATTTGTACATCTTGAGAATTTACTGGATCACACCCTATAAGAATGCTCATTTCCCCCACTATTCTTGATTTCCAAATTTATTTTATTAAGATATTTTATTGTTTTGATCTCTTGATATTTTACCAGCAAACTTCCCTTTTATTTTCACTTTTTTGTTTACATATGCCATTGCATCACACCGGAAATACGAACATGTAACAATTCAGTATTTAGATAGCACATGACTTAATCATGTAAAGTCTTGCAACAGTTTCCTTAAACCATTCATTAGACTTGTATAATATTTCACATCAATGTTTCTTGAGACAGGGACTTTCAGACAAAAGTCACTCAAGGTCATTTCTGAAAGATCATGGTCACTCAGCACATATCTCTGAAATATTCGGAAAGTCCTTATATCTCTTTCATCAAAATTGTATCATATTTCAGACAAATGTTCCTTGGAACAGAGATTTTTGGACAACAGTCACTCTAATTCATTTCTTAAAGGTCAAAGTCACTCAGAAAATATCCCTTAAACCAAAGTCTTCATATCTGTTAAACCATTCTTCAGAATTTTTACATATTTCCCACAGATGTTCCTTAGAACAAGGTCACAGCACAAATTCCTCAAATATTGGAATAGGCCCTTATTCCAGCATATCTCATTGATTGTTAATCAGAATTTTACATTTCACACTTTTTGGACAATAATCTAAAGTCGCAGCCCTAGATACTAGTATTAAGAAAGGCCTTAATTTCAGGAATTTACCAACATTCCATTGTAACTCTACAGATAAACAGTCATTTCTTTGATGCAGTTTGTGAGCATTCGTCAGTTTTACTGATATTCTTGTTTTATTAATTCACTACTGTAAAAATCGACAAAGAGGACTTTAAGTTTGCATTCCATACATCCATCTGTCTGTCGGTCCAGCAAATCATTTTTCCACATTTTTTTTCAGCATGCTTACAGATTATTGTTTGATATATATATGGTACATTGCTTTATCATGACAAGTTATAGATCAAGTTTGAATTTGAGTTATGACCTTTAGACTTAAAAAATGAATGCAAAAACTCATTGTTTACTTTGTCTGTACTTCTGTTCTTCTGTCCTTCCATCACACATTTGGTTTCCAGATGATAACTTAAATGCCTTACCTCCTATTCAAACTAAATTTAGATATATGCTTACTTATCAAGAGGAAGAACCCTATTGATTTTAAAGTCAAGGTCACTGCTGACATTTATATAAGTAACTGTAATTATTGGTTTATTGATGATTATTCAGGTATCTTTAATCATATTCAAACTAAATTTGGATATATACTTGTTAATCAAGGGAGGAAGAACCCTATTGATTTTGGGGTCAAAGGCCAAAGGTCAAACTGGCAAAGTCACAGCTGATAGAAAAGATTGAAATTATTGGTTTCCAGGTGATTTCTATATGTTATCATATATTATTCATTTGATAAATGGTTTATTGCTTTAGGAAAACAAATTACGGTACAGATCAAGTTCAGATTTTGTTCCAGTTCGTTAATTTTTTCTGAGTCATGGCCTTTGGACTTAAAGAATTTTGCAAAGACTCCCTTATGCACTATGTATTCCCAGACATGTATTTACAGTTTCAGGTGCTTAACAGGTATACATTGTAAAATTTGTTGGGGACAGTAAAGGACATGTATTGCTTAAGCAATACTCTCAGAATGCTTTTTTATGTAGTTTTCCAGGGCTGCCTGGCTTTAAAGTCCAGAAAATTTTATCTTGTTTTGAATGAGTCATCTCAAATGATACACACGTGTTGAACAGAAGATAGTACTACTGACCAAATTGCAAATAGATTTATCTTGAGTTGTCTAACCAGTACTTGGTATGTTATAATGTAAGTTGTGAAGTTGTTCTGAAATGGCCTGGCAGTCTTTAGCAAAGTGATAGATCGTAGTGTAGATTTTGTAAGTAAATATATTTTTCAATGCAGTGCTTAACATGCTAACAGTTACTTATCTAGCTAGCATTGGAGAAACAAACTCTGTTGATTGAAAAGAGAAAAAATCAAACCCTTTGCAGCCGAGAATAGAAGCTTGTTGAAGTTTCATGGTTAAGATTTACACATTGATTTGACTGAAAATATATTTATAGACACCTCCATACAACCCTCGACACAGAAGGTCAAAGTCCTCCTCAAATGCTGAAACATGGTTAGATCATAGACCCTTGAACAATGTACAACTGGGTAAGTGCAACTTTTATATAGAAATACATGTACTAAATATAATACATGATCCAGTTTGTCAAACTTTTGTAACGCTAAGACAGCATTTACTTGTTTAGAATTACTATTATTGCTGCTGTGCACATATATTAATGAGGTGGTGTACCTTAGTAGATGATAAATCAGTCATACATTAATAATGTAAGATCATTATAATATCTACAAGTTTGATTCCTACATACCTAACTTTTTGCTCCTTAGCATATTAATTTTTATTACTTTTGGTGTTATCAAACATCAAAAATGATCAATACCATGATACTTTTGCAACGCATGATTATTGTCTGTTGTCGCTAAACTTGCTGAGGAGGATCTTATTCATATCAGTCTCTGCTTATCAACTATCTATGAAATTGTCATCATTATAAATTGTTGAGTATTTTTAGTCTGGATATTTTTTACATTATGACTTACTGTTACCTGTAGGTTAGAAGTTATTTTAGCATCTCTGTATGATTAAGACTGGGCTGAGTCTGCCCTGTATTAATCATACAGAAATGTCAAAACAACTCCTATCCAGCTTAGATGGCAAGTGCTTAGTAATGGCTTTTATGCTTCACACACACTGAGCATGCTGATTCATGATTTATCTTGATTGACACCCTGAGACCAACATGAGCTGTCTATTCTCTGAAGACATTTTCTTCACAATTAAGACAGCTATTTTGATGACCAGTGATTGACTGATTTTAAGAGTTGCCATCTAAGCACAGGTAGATTTAAACCTTAATCTAAATCCTTGAATTTTTAAATCTGATTTCTATAATTTTCATTAGTATTTCATTCCTCTTTCTTTCCTCTGAATGTTTCTCAGTTATTTGTATGGTATAACATATTTCAGTAATAAGTGGTAAGAGCTTTTTTCCTTTCACATATTATTATTATTGTTCATCATGCTTTTGCAGATAAACAGAGCTTTGTCTTGTGTTCTTTAATTATATATCCTACGAAGTTGTAGAAATTTCATTTCTTTGTTAGATAAGTACAATTGCCAAATATTGCGTTATCTGGCTCATGTTTCACTTGATTGATACATGTTACATACGTATTATGGGATGACCTTGGGTCAAGTTAAACCAGTTACCTTCAAAGTCATGGTCATTGTAGCTAACAACCAATATTTTTGTCAGGACCAAAAAACATAATCAAAATCTCTTATACCACCCGCAAACAAAGTTTAGGGTATATAGGATTCACATTATTCATCCGTGTATATATATTTTTGGGTTGGTTGATTGGTGTTTTACTTCGATTTCAACAATTTTTCAGTTATATCGCGACATGGAAGCAGGAGGTAACCAACCTCTTAAACATAGTGGCGCAACCCGGGAATCGAACCCGGATCGTCGGCGCCGCAAGCCAAGCACTTAACCACTACACCAAGCCTGCCCCTATATATATATATATATATATATAATGTATCCATACATAGGTATATATATCATGTAAAATTTGTGTATTGCATGGTGCGTGCTAAATACTTGGGTATTTCCTTAAATGTTCTTGTTATTATACAACTGCGGACTTAGGGTTTGGTCAGTATGTCATAATATGGACTTGATAAGAATAATATTTAGAGAGTACGATGAAACTATATTTTCAAAAGTCTGTAACCCACAAATATTGACAATCTTTACCCAACATTGATTAGCAGTTTGCAGTCATTAACTCTGCAGTAGAATTATTGTTACAGTCATTGTCAGTGCACTATACAAGGGGTAAGAGAGTTTAATCAAAATATATTGTTATCCTCACTGGTTACTCTGAGATAATTAGTTTATCAAAAATACAAAACAGAAAACTTTGATTGTGCACCTTGATAAAATCCAAGCTGTGTTATGACCTTTACACAATGTCAAGATATTTATAAAGCCATGAACTATCACACAATCTTTAAACATGATGAAATAGTTGGTTGGTTGGTTGGTGTTTTACGTCGCTTTCAACAATATTTCAGTTATATCGCGACATGGAAGCAGGAGGTTACCAACCTCTTAAACATAGGAACACAAACCCAGGAATCGAACCTGAATCGTCGGCGCTGCAAGCCAAGCGCTTAACCACTACACCACGTCTGCCCCTGATAAAATCGTAACTGTAATATAAGTGTGCTACATACCATGTTACCCTTGACCCAGTGCCAGTTCCCTGTGAGCTTATGACCTGATTCTTATAGCCCTTGATCAATAGATTGGGGCATATTGTTTTTTTTACCTGTCTGTTTCTCTGTTTGTTTGTTTGTTTGTTTATCTATCTGTCTGTTATCAACTTTATTTGTTTATTTCTTCATAGACATGCTAGTATTTTTCCTGTTCAGACTATTCTGATTTTTCATATTGGCAACTTTCAGATATATTACACTTTTTGCAGCCAGTTATGATTTGATATTATGAAAGAAAATAGAAACTATAATACTACAGTGTGAAAATTGAGAAAAATATGTAATGATGTATTTAAAAAAAAAAATTCCATTTATAATACATGTATATTGATAAAGTATTATAGTATATATAACAGCTGGTCAAAGATTTAAATTTGATGTTGCATAATGATTTTTGTATCTCAGAATTATGCAATTATGAGGTTAATCACACAATTTTTTAAGTATCTTGAAGCAAAACAATTTGATTCACCCAATGAATAGAATTTTTTATATTAACTGCAGGATTGAGGTTTTGAGTGGAAATTAGGAAATGTTTCTTGTTAAAATTTTTATGTCATAATATAGTGTTGGTTGTGTTTTACATCATTTTGCAGGAACAATAATGATTTTGCCACTCATAACATCAGTCCTACAGTTAAAGTGCTATAAGAATGTTCACAATTTTTCTAGATAATGTGCGTATCTGTATACACAAGTCGATGACAAAAAATGAGGCTTGTGCAAGACTCCAGTCACACAATATATACAGTAATCCACAAACAGCTCAATGGATCTTTTCAGTCTTTAATTTCCGTAATATGTGACGTCAGAAGTTGTACAAATGCCACTTTATCCTGGGCTTCAATTAGGACGTTAAAGTTCATATTGTGACGTCACAGTAAAATGACTTAAAAGTTGTACAAGTTGAACAGAAAGTTTTTTTTTTACTTGGGTTTTCCAGTAAAATCGTGTTAATAGGTATTTTTAGATACCGGTATCTTGCAGAGAAATACTGAAGCAGAAAGAGCTGTAATTTTTAATGAATTTTATAATATTTCAATTAGGATTTTATGAAAATGCAAAGTCCCACAGCAGTTTTAATACACTTTAATGTGAAAAGGTCCGTTATTTAATCCATGGTCATTTATACTATATATGTAAGTGTAGAAGAATTTCATTTCATTAAATAATGGTGATTTGCAGATTAGAATTGAAAACATAATAATTAATCACTTTAAACATATGAAGTTAGTGGTGTTGATGACTTTCAGATGTTTACTGAAATATGTTTTCAATACTGTCATTCCATTTTTGTGCCTCTGATGAATTACATTAATCAATATTCCATGTAATTTATAGATGATGCATCAGGCATATGCTTTCACTATTTAAATGAAATGATCTTGGCATGACAAAAACAAATTTCATAGATTACATTCTTGAGCATGCATTTTTAGCTACAAACAAGCTGATGCAGTCATGTAATGATTTAATAATTAATAATTCTCCTTCATACCATATGTGAAGCTATGTGATGTTGCTAAATTTATAGTGGTTTGGTTTTGGAATTGTTGTTCAGCAGTACTTTTAAATCTGGATTTCATGGGTTTTTCAAATAATTTTCTCAATGTTAACTGCAACACTTGATACGGTTGCTTTAAATAGTGTTGATGTCTGAGCATAGCTTTTCAGTTGACCGTGTTACAATGGGGAAACACACTAATGAGTCAAAGATTTGACAAATTATTGAAAATATATTTGATTACTCTGTATTTTTACATGATTTTTACTGTTCTTTTCTACAGACACAGTATTGCAACCACGTCTGAAGAAAAAGAAGTCTGTCTCCAAACTAGAGGTGAAGGACACAAAAGAGGCTTCAAAGTATATGCTGACCCATCAAGAGCAGGACTCCAATGGGGAACTGGAAACAAGGTTGATCAAGGTATAGCTTATTATATTGGAATGTAATTTTTTATACACCCCTCAATGAGGTAGGGCGATATATTGGACTCACCTAGTTCATCCGTCTGCCTGCCCATCCATTCATCTGGCATCCATAGACACGTCCTTGTCCAGATTTTTTCTCATTTACCTTTCCATAGATTCCATTGAATATAACCACTTAAATGTGTACAACTCCCATTTTCATCTCTTTGAAGTCATTTTTAAACATTTTTTGTTTTTGACATTTTAGAGACTTTGTTCTCTAGATACAACCTTGTTTGGAGTCTTTTTTTTTTTTTTCTTTCTCTTTTTTTTTTTTTTTTTTTTTTCTATTTTTTTTTTTTTTTGCCATTCTGAGGACTTTGTTCCCTAGATACAACCTTGTATGGAGTTTTTCTCATTTACCTTCATAAAGATTCCATTGAAATTTTAGATTTAGCTTAAAGGTATACACCTCATATAATATCTCTTTTTTTTTAGCCTTTTTTTTTTTTTTTAATCTATGTTTTTGTCCCTGTTTTTGGGGACATAATCATATGCATGGATTTCATTTTGGGACTTCCTGCTTTCCATCAAAGTGAACTTGTTTTGAAATTTATTTTTTCATTAATTTTACCTCCTGAACAGTAAGGGTTAAGGTTTTAATATATGGTACAAATGTTTAACATGACCTTAACTTAGACTCCCTTTTAGTCTATGTGGTTATTTGACTTTGCTGCTGCAGGGGGGTAATTGTCCCAATAGGACAGTTCTACTTGCCATTTTTTATGCAAAAATTATGATGCTAAAGACTAAAATTGAGAGTATATAATTGCTGCATTGTCTGTTCATCTGTCATAATTTTGTCCAAAGCATAACACAAAAGCTATAAGAGGTGTCAACATGAAACTTCATAAGTAGATAGATCTCATCGAGAATTGCAGTGCATAACAACCATAACTATCTTTTGCATAATTTGGGAGTTACTGCCTTTTGTTATTTTTATTATCTATACTTACTGTTAATCAATGCTCACAGCTGATTAATGTGAATTGTGTAATAAAATACCAGTATCAAATCATTGGTCTTTTATGTAACAGTGTTCAGCAGTAACTTTTTTCTTTTTTGTTTTTGGCGCTTTTTTTTGTGCTTTGAATTCTAATTAGATCTAGTGCTGTTTTGTGTTTCTTTATATTGTTTACTATTTCCATTTTGTCAGCATGTACATAAATGTTTTTGCCACAAATAGTAGCTCGATGCTTTTGTAATAGAATTATGACGTGTACAAATTAATCCTTATCTTATTTGAAGCCATTCAGGGGTTTTTGGTAATAGTATAAGATAAGTTTATGTATCTGAAGTCTTGGATGTGTAAGTTATGAAAGTATTAAAGTCCTTACATGACTTTTCACAACATTGGAGTACATTTTTAAAATTCTTTTATGGTTAAAGGTATAACTGAAATGAGATGAAGTGTATACCAATATAAAACACTTTGTGTTTATATCTCTATGTCGCCCCATTGTCACAGATCATGTCCAAGCTATATCTTGTATATCATGCATACCATACATCCTATCACTTCATTATTTTAGTATGTTAGTGTATACATGTATAAGTCAATGATTAGAAGTCATTTCAGGGTAAGTAATATTATCCCGAATAAGTCCTAAATTAATGAAAAATACTCTTAAATTGTCCTTAAAGAGTTTAAAATTGATCTAATTTTTTTTTTTTTATTTGACTTGATGCTCTGCCTTTCGCTTGATTAAGTTGTAATTTCATTTCTTTATGATTATGACATTTCAACATTTTATTTATTTCTGTTAATTTTAAATTAATGCTGAATAAAGAGCAATAGGTTCTTAAAATGTTACAATAATAGAGCTTCATGGGTTATATCTGACAAGAAAGATAAGCTAATGGCACCCAACGGCAGTCAACAGCAGAGTCTTATTGGCCTAACTTCATTTTGAGAATTCACTTAATGACATAAAGAATGAAATGAACTTACATTGTACCATTAGTCAAAACTTGAAAGAATGATTTTAGCTCAAACTATACCTATTAATTTAAATTCAGCTCAACAGTTCCATGTATATCAGACTTCTGTTAACTACACATTTATTTATTACTTGAGAACTAAACATGTTTAGATTTATTACAATTATTATATACCTGTTACTCTGGTGAAATGAACAACATGTGAGCTTGAAGTTATTTTCATTTTCTAGGGTGATTGTCTGCCTACAGCAGGAGGTGGCACAGCTGTTGTCTTTAATGATGTAGAAGTCATGAAGCAGACATCTCCTGGTAGTCGTAAACGTCGCAGCTCATGTCCTCAGCCCACAGATTTTGATGGAGATTGGACAGATGTAGAAGATAGATGTGCAATTGCCATCGAGGGCCATGCTAGAAAGTATGTATTAATCATAATTTGGGAGGGGGTTTGGAAATTCTTTTAAATTTGAAACAGACTTTTGATACTTTATAATATATTATATATGTATACACTTACTGGTATTGTAATGTATCATATTTTAGTGCAAACAGATAAGTAGATGTCTGTAAACTAAACTTGTATTAATGGATTAGCTCTACCTCTTCTAGTACCTCATACATATATTAGACTACATTTGTGAAAAATATAGTCATGACTTGGCTCACAAAGGATACAGTTTACCGTACTTTGTAAAACTGAATCCCATAGATATATGTTTGCATACAGTTTAATATTATTTTGTAGAAAGTGTAAATTCATCAATATTGTATATTCCTAAAGTTAGAGGAATTCTTAATATGTACATATTTATTTTCTTGTCGCATATTTTGATTCATTTAATATTTATGAAACTAAAAAGAGCACAGTCAGTAACCCTTATTTCCAACCTAGCAATTTTTATGAAAAAAACAAAATGAAATTTGCTAAATTTCATGGTATTTTTGTCCTCATGACTATCTGACAGTTTTCCTTAGGAATATCTGACAAATGAAATGAGAATTAGTAATGTATAATGATGTTGCATAGCATTCAAATAAGGTCACAAAGGTATTCCAGATTGGTTTAGAGGTACTGGTAAAGGACCAGATCACAGCTCAGACCAGTTACCAGCTGTTACATTATTAGTGGTATTCAAAACGTGAATTAACAAAATTTTCACTTCTAATGGTAAGTATCTCATGTATGGCACACAATCACATGGAAAAATCTCATAAATTCTCATTTCAAAAGCCAAAATAACGCAGTTGCCTGTAACTGGTCTTAGCCGGTAACTGTTCCTCTACCAGTACAAATTTGCCAAGAAAATGATGAAATTTACAGTTCTTGAATTTAGCTGAAAATGATTAGGGTTTCTGGATAAGTACTCAAGTTTTTTTATCTGATGAAAGTTGTGGTTTATAGGTTTTATTGTCCTTGACACTTAGAATTGAAAAAGGTTAGCAAGGACAAAGGATTTGTTTATAAACATGTTCTAGTTTTCCAAAGAAGGTTTCAAATCTATATATAAAATAGATAATTGATCTTCGTTTATATAAAGAAGTATTATCTGAGGCGTTCATCATTATTTCAGATAGGTTTTCAAATATTTGCCAATATAAGAATCAGTGAACCTTGTCCTTTCTGTATGTGTAATTTGTAAATGTATTTGAAGAACATGTTAATATATACCAAATGTGGGTTATTTGAAGACATGTTGAAAGAAATTAAATTAGTTGTATCTGTTTTGTTTTGTCAGGCGCAGCCGACCAGAGGATAGAGTTACCAGGGTTTAATGTTGAGGAGATCACTTTCACCAACTGTGTATGAACTTGTGATTTTTTCTAGTTATATCATCAGGTCAGAGGAACAAAATGAATTCATCTTCAGTCATGTTATTGCCTCCTGTGACAGGAATAATTACTACTTCATCCATGTCTGCTTCTAATACTGATTAATAAATTCAACATATCGTAAGACCGTATTTCATATTTATTTTATAACTTTACTATGCATTTTAGTTCTATATTGCCAGATATTTTAGTTTTTTATAATAAAAATAATATCTAGTCAAGACCAATAAATTGTGTAAAAGCTTATTATATACCAAGTAATGTTCAGCTTTTGATATTAATAGAAATAAATATATTTTAGGAATTTGCCATATCATTTTGACATTTCTTTATTCCTATTTCTTACAAGTGAAAAGGACATATACTAATATATTGCAACATTTTGATAGCTATGTATTATTGAAAGTGTTTTAAGAAATTACATTTCAAAAAATGTGGAATTTTTTTAATCGTTTTAATGCTAGAAGATACTCATCTATATTTATCTCGAATACATGTACTTCACTGTACTTTTTATCAGGTGCATTCAGCTACCGCTTCTCTGTCTATTATTCTTACTTGTTTTATATTTTCCTTTCATATTTTGATTACATACATTCATGTACAGTCAATAGGTTACAAAGTAATTGTTTTCTTTTGATTTTTATCGTATTGCGTTGTCTTATCACACTGTATATACATGTAGAAATGTACTCATTTTTGTACAGTTTTAAATAAATGTAAATATAATTGCTTCTCCCTTTTTCTTTGTGTTCCATGAGTGAGGCAATGGGTCTTAAAATTTTGTTACCATTCATTTTCTCAGGATGGATATGGAGAATTGATATTTGACTGAGACTGGTTTCAGTTTCTATTCACTTTCTCTGCTAGTCATCATCCAACTCATAGATACGATACTAAGCTGTGGTATATAGCTGTAATCTAAGAAGAAACAGGTCTAGCTCACATTAATAGATAACATATTCTGACTCTTAGCATCATAATGACTCTTAGACTTGGAAAATTTACCATTTTGTCCAGCATTTGTGTCATTCCTATACATCTATGGTGATGGTACCAACCAAAACATACCAATAAGTGCTTGTTTTAAAGTCACCCGAACCCAAAGCCTCATTGTATTTGACCTGCCTGTCTGTTTGTTTGTCTGTCAGTTGTCAACTTCAACCTTCACCATAACTTTTAAACCATAAGATACAGAAACTTTTTATGCCCCCAGATCAATAGATAGGGGACATATTGTTTTTGTCCTGTCTGTTGTCAGCTTTAACCTTTGCTATAAATCTTTAACTGTGAGGGATAGAGACTTCATATTTGACATGCATACTCAACTAATGAAGCCCTTTCAAATGACACCAAGGCCGATGACCTTTTGACCTTGACAATGACCTTCACAATAAAAATAACCTTTTGGACTTTGGTGCCGCTGGTAACATCAGTGTTTCACAAACACAGCTTTTCTTTGTTTATTTCTTCTTTTTTTTTTTTAGCTCACCTGAGCAGAAGGCTTTTTTTACTTTTATTTCATTTCATTTCTTTACACATCCAAATAAGTTTTTAGATGTTCAAAATTCACAACACTCAACATATGAAATTACTGTAGGCCATTTTAAGTTGGATCTTGGCAATATTTGAAACAATTGTTGTTCATGACCCAGACTTGAAATCAGTCAACAAAAGGCCCCAACTAAATAAAATGACTAACTTGTTGCCCTGAATCACATCTTGCAACGACAAAGCAAGTGATTAATATCAAAATCATCTGAATGGATGTGCAAAAAAGTGTTGTTGTTTTTTATTCTGGACTGAAATAAAATTTGACATATTATTTTTCAACATTTGTCTCGACTTGGTCACAGAAATAAATGACTACTTCCTTCCTGCAAGACTGATCATCTAAGTACTCAGGTGAGTGATATAGGCCCATTTGGGCCTGTTGTTTACTATTATCATGTTTATATGCATGCCTTTGATGATTTGTGTCATATAGCTTGGTGAGATATCTTTGTTTTCTCTTTGACATGTCTGTTGTCAGGTTTAACCTTTGCCATAATTTTTGAACAGTGAGAGATAGAGATTTCATATTTGGCATGCATACTCCATTAATAAAGCCCATTCCGGTCTTATGAGACGGTGGCATATGGTGTTTGGTCCATAAGAAAGTAAGTAAATATTATAGACAGTCAGCATATTTTACATAATAAAATTAATAATTAACATGAAGTCTGTGATACTCTTGCAACCAACTGTAACAAAATACCACAGCATACACATACACACAAAAAAGAACTAAGTAATAATGTCCTCGCCACTAGATCTTGAGCTTACCTGTTGCTAACGCAACATGGAGGGTCTTCCTCATAAAAAAAAATAAAGAAAAATCAGAAAAGAAAGAAATGCAACAAATAGCGGTAATGTCGTAACAATATCCCCATCTTACCCCAAAAGTGTAGAAATAAATCAATAAAAGCAAACAAACAAGAATTAAACATAAGATAAAGAATTTTCTTAGTGAGTATGCTAGATATTCATAAACCCATGGAAACAACTGGGTCGATCCGAGATACTTTAATGATTGCAAACGTGCTTTTATTTCGACGTCATATATACTGACGCAGCCTGAGTACAGTGTGTATTATACAAGCTACAAAAACTACGACAAATAATGACAAGCAAGGACACCAATAATTTATTTGATGAAAGTTACACTTGATATCAAATAATGTAAGAGTTATTTTTCTACATATAGAGGATTTAAAGCTGGCCTTTCACCATAAAAAGCCCATTGATATGTTTCGAATGAAGGGCATTTAGAACATTGTCCAGCTATGTCCGTAATACACACACTTTCTAAAGCCTTATTCAGTTAGTTTCTTTCTTTCTTTTGATCGAAAGAGGAAGACCCACCATGTAGCGCCGGACAGCAACAGGTAAGCGTTTCATCATTTTCTTCCGGATTTCATATTTTTTTTTTTGGCTGGGAGTGGTGGATATGTTGGAAGTTCCACACGATATACAAACGAACAGCATTTTAATTATTTCTTACTGATATATGATTTTAAAACATTTTCTTTGTCTCCTTACACCACCCCTTTTATGCACCGGTCTAAGAGATATTGTACAAGAGGCGTTTGTTCGGTCCGTCCATCTGTATATGCTTCCGGTCAGTAGCAAACGACACAAATCGCGCACTTCTCTCGCGTAATCGCTGCGCTCTGAGAACAGCTCCAGACCTAATGTTTTGGGGATTTTATGCACTCTTGGAAATTCGAATTTCGAAAATGTTTTTAACTGAATTAAAAACAAAAGAATATACCCTTCTCATTTGCTCTTTATAATTATTTTTTTTCTCTGTGGCTATCCGACGGAACATAACCTTGCAGCAAGAAAATTAGAACAACGCATGTAACGTGATTTTTTGAAAATCTTAAATTTCTCACCTTAAATGGATTTGACATACTTAAATACATATTTTCACACTGAAATTGACATTCTAAATCGTTTTGTTGATTACTTTAAATAAAACGTACATGTACAGTATGGATAGATGAAATCATAGATAAATGTTCATGATAATTGTAGTAGTACAAACAACAGGCAGATTCCCCTTTTAACACACACTATATACATCAAGGACTTATAAACAAATCTTGTTCATAAGTCCTTGATATACATGTAACACATGTTTGGCATCTTAGCCTATAATTAGGTTCATTGTAAAAGTTAAACTGGCAATGCCTCGATCTCCAAAGCAGAGTTCTCTGTCAATTACTGAAAGTTAGTCCCTAGACAGAAGGCAGAAAATATAGACTATTTTGCGTCTTTTGGGGGGAAATGTCATCGTATTTAAGTTATCTGGGCAAAAATTTGACAATGAGGTGCAAGTCATAGTGTTAATGACAAACTGTATTACATAAGCACCCCCCCCCCCCTTTTATGCTGAGAAAATATAGTGCGGTAAATTCGGGGTTTATTTCTTGTAGAAGCCCGATTAAAACTTAATGTAATATAGTAAATGCTTTAAATTTAAAATTAATAAAGCCATTGCAGACCAAGTTAGAGGCAAAACTCTGATTTTACAAGAATCTTGTAAATCCTGAGACGTTGGCAGAGTTAGAGTAGAGGAGTGTGTGGATTGTAAAGGAACGACAACTCTGCTTTGGAAATTGACGATGCCTGTCTAGATTTTTTTTAAAATCTTCGCACAGGGATAGCAAGCAAGAGCAGGTAACTCCAGTCTATTTGGAAGTGTCCAATGTGACAGGGGTGTCAGGGTAATTAAAACATGTCTGTAGAGAATGTCTTGATTAAAATTGCTTACAGAAATATTTAGTATCATTGGAAAGCCGCTGTTATAAATATCACAGTCATATACCGGTACAACTATTTTGGGAAAAATGAAAAGAATACTTTTAAAAAGTCATTTTACATAGATTGCAGTTACAGTTGTACCTGCTCTTGAGAGGCTCGATTCTCTCCAGCTAGTACTATTTATAGCACAGACGGTAAGGGCAGGGATCAAGCGGTACACACTGTGTAGATATAATTCGTCTGCAGTAGCATACGCAGTATTACTATTATACAGTATTTGATGTAATTTATGAGAGGCGCGCGATGCTTAGCCACGAGGATTTTTAAAATTAATTAAATTAACGTTAACTCTGTCAATAGCTGTTGATGCATGATAAAATGAATGAATCAAAAATGAGATCCTGAGTCAGAAAATATAGCGCGTCACTTGAACCTAGGTCAGCCTCGTTATGAATTAGTGGTCACCAGTCTCGATATTTTAAGATCTAGACAGGCATTGCCAGTCTTATCCAAGATGGATGCCGTGACGTTACATGGGAATACCCTACTCCCAAAGGTATTTTTCTGTTCTGGGGCTCAACAAGGTATATTTCTGTAAGTTTTACTCGGTTCGACTTACGACTCGGCTAATTTGATACAAAGATGTAGTTTATATGTGAATAAAAATTAATATGACGAGATAAAAGCATTTTTTTCGGCGCATGGATCTGGTGGCGAGAACAGTAAGAATACATGCATTCAAGTATATATTCACGATGCAGTAACTGATATACAGCCAAAAGATATCCCGAGGTAGCAATACCGATTAAGGCAACGATTTTCTGAACTTAAAAATGTAGTATCAAGATTTCTTTCATTAGATTTGAAATATGCACACAACAAGTCAATGTGATAACAATATTGTAAAAAGCACTGAATAGCATAAAAAAGCTGGCACCATGAAATGTTGAATATTTTTTCATTATCATATCACCATGCACCAATGATAAATCTCGTCTATTTGGCTAAAAGTGTATCGTGTATCATTTACTATTATCCGGTATGCAGTTTCCTTCAGGCAATACCGTGGTATTGACCAGTCAGTGATTAATATCAGCTATTGTAAAGTTTAGTAAAGGCTTGGATTTTCTTGTGGCCTCAGCATAGCAAGGACTGAAGAAGACGTTTATGAATTGTTTTGTCCATGATTTGTCTATTTGTCTGTCATGTCTCTGTGTCTGTTATACTTTATTTTCTAAGTTTCCACAAGCAACACATATGCTACTCCAACACCCTTGTTAAAGAAAAAAATATTTCGAAAGGAGGTCTTGTTCAATAATAAAAGCAATAGTTATTTACAAAGTATAGAGTGCAATATCAAAGAACGCCAACCGACCTCGGGCCTGGGACTGGACCGCTTGGTTGATATGGCCCCTTCAGCACATCAACCAGGGTTCGGCTCGAGCCATATCAACCTGGGGGTCCAGTCCAAGGCGCTCAGACGGTCGCTGTACCTTAATTGTTACTGCCTTTAAAAAGTCTGTCTGTCCATTCGTCATTTAATCGACCCTTTCAACCGACCCCATAATACAATCGTATATATTAATTGGTTAAAATTGTATGCAACGGAAGGGCAATAAACGGGGGAAAAAAAGGCTCCAGAGGGATTCGAACCCTCGACCTCCAGTTTACTAGACTGGCGCTCTAACCAACTGAGCTATGGAGCCGACGTTTGAGAAGTCGAGCATATAAAATTTATACAGTATATTGCATATCTATAAATTACATAATTTATTTTATTATTAATGGTATATTGATCAAAATGTTTTCTTTTTTTCTGAATTTCTTTACCTATAATCATTAAATAAATCTATGCTTTCAATAAACATTCTTAATTTCCTCTGACTACAGTACAGTGTGTTCCGTATGCCATTGCATTAGCCTATTACAATGCCGACTCCCGTGAGGTTAAATATTCCGCTAGAAGTATTGCGGGAATGTATACCAGTGCTAGATGAAAACAATCATGCATACAACCATTGCAGATGTATAAACAGAAAATGCTCTGGATTTTTCGAATCGAGAAGTCCACAAACGCAAATATCGCCATGCGAGGTAGAAATTCGCAGAGTAGCAGGTGCCCGCACGCTATCATTTATAACGCACGTCAGTTATGATGACTTTCACTTTCCTGTTACTGAATGTTTGGATGTACATGTAACAGGCTTTCAATCTACAGATCACAAGTCTTTCGGCATATTTAATTGTAGATTATGTAATCTACCCCAACATACCTCTAGCAATCAAAATGGTAATAGCGACCTTTCTGCAGACATTCCAGAGGCAAAGAAAAGAGGCAGAGGACGACCAAAGAAAGTTAATGGTCAATTTATCTTTCAAAATCCATCCTCTTATAAAGAGGAAAACATACAAACAACACTAAAGAGATACAGATTAAAGGGCACAACTTTGTCCGAAGAAATCATGAATACAGAAAAAGAAAGCTTAGAGTTTGCTGCCAGTTATTCGTCATCTGAAACTAGCATAAGGGAAGCAGAATTAGAAGAACTAAGCAAAACTAATGATGCAAGCAGGCATAATTCTTTTTCAGATTTGAGTAATGAATCTGATTGTTCAGCAAACAAACAAAAAATCAAGATGTTGAAATGTAGTGAAGTACATGAAAATATATCAGCAAATCTAGGAAAGACAAGACCAAAGTTTGAGACTCAATCAGATGTAAATTCAAACCATTTTTCTTCTGTTAATGTTAGTAAGGGAGATGACTGTGGATCACATTTGTCTAATAATAGTTCTATTGACTTTTCTGTCAGCAGTTTGTTAACAAGTAAAGAACCAGATAAAGATAAAAATGATCTTAAAATGGAACAAAAGAATGGATCTAGAGAACAAAAACTCACATTAAATTTCACTTCTGTTAAAGCTGGTGATTGTGAAAGTAATGAACTCTTTAAAAATAAATCGATAGACCAACAGAATTCAAAAACATACCAAGATTTTGAAAGTTGTCGCAATAGAATTTCAAAAGTGAAAGCTTGTAAATATTGTGGAAAATTGTTCATGAATTATTTTGGAGTAGAGAAGCATGTTCGTAAGTTGCATATGCAAAGAAAAGATGTTTTAGACTATTTGGAGCAATTAAAGCAAATACAAAAGTATAAATGTCCTATCTGTGGAAAGAGTTTTGATAATAAGAGTGTTTTCAAATTACATCAAATAAATGTACATACCAGTGTTAAGGATGGTTTTCCCTGTGAAAGATGTGGTTGCAAACTAAAAAATTTGAACAGTTTACGAAATCACACAAGAACAATACATAAATTATCAGATGAAATTCACCTTTGCCATCTCTGTCCTGCAAAGTTTAAGAGTAAATCAACTTTACACTATCATATCTTAGAAATTCATGACAAAAAATCTGACATTAAGTGTGATATATGCTCAAAAACATTTGCTAGACAAAATCAATTAAACAGGCATATGGTGTCTCATGGGACGGATCCATCCAAACGCCTCTGGTGTCAGAAATGTGGAAAAGGATTTTGGTTCAATTATAATCTTAATCGACACATAAAAATTGTTCATGGTCCACATGAAGAGAAGTTCCACTGTTCATATTGTGGTAAAGGTTTTAATTTAAAGTCAGGAATGGTGACACATGTGCAACAAGTACACTTCAACATTTACCCTTATCAATGTCCAGAAGAAGTATGCAAAGCAGGTTTCTGCCGTGAAA
This sequence comes from Pteria penguin, assembly GCA_035048485.1. NCBI lineage: Eukaryota > Metazoa > Mollusca > Bivalvia > Pterioida > Pteriidae > Pteria > Pteria penguin. Next base: position 50,082,502 of record CM068583.1, on the reverse strand, counting down.
AGTTACTGGTTGATCATATCCAACAGCAGCATCCTGAGATGGAATATGTCGTACAAAAAAAAAGTCACAATAGATACAAATACTGGAAAACCTCTGAAGATTTGTTTTATTGTTCACACTGTTGTGACAGCTTTTGCTATAAAGCAAAACTTGTTGAACATATGCATAGTGTTCATAGCAACATTTTTCCTTTCAAATGTGAAATATGTAGTCAAGGATTTTTAGAGAAATCTTATCTTCTTTATCATCAACAAAAAGCACATGGGATAGAGTTAAGAGATGAGTTACGAGATAAAAATTCAAAAGAACAAAATACACCATTGAAAAATACTGAAAGTGTTGAGAGAAAAATATCAAATTTTAAGGAAACCAGCAAGTCTTTGTTGCTAAAAAAAATTAAATTGTTTAACAGAGGGGAAGAGAAGTCAAAAACTCTTAGTATGATTGATACTGATGCAAGTTTCCAGGAAATTCAAAATAACATTACAGTAGATGTTCAGAAAACTAACAATGGTATTGCTCTAACTATTCCAGAAACTGATAAGAGCACTATTTTAAAAGCCATGAAGACAAATCACAATTTGTCTTTAGAAAATAAGGATGCTGCTCCTGTGATAAAGGTGAAAAACCAAGAAACATTAGTAGATATAGAAATTCATATCATTGTTGATAAATTTTAAGTTATCAATCAGTATATTGATGTAGTCTGAAATAACTTGTTAACATGTTATGATAACTTTGGAGATGTTACAGACAACAAGGTATAACTTCCACAGAAATGAAAAGTTAAAACTTTATGATCATACTATTTTGTAGGCCTCCAGTAATGCTGAAGAAAAAGAAATCACTATATTTACCCATAAAAAAAGACCAATTCCTGAAGATGGAAACAGGTCACTAAAGGTTTTACCTTCAGAGGGAAGCACTGTGCATTACATCATAGAACAGTCTCACAGAGATGATGTAACAGTATTACCATCAGTAATTATTCATAGAAACTTTGCTTATTTTAAAACAAGAATTTCATTTGAAAATCTGACATTTTACTGGTAGTGTATCAGTTACCAGCTACTATGTTATTTCGGCTTTTGAAACGTGAGTTTATGAGATTTTTTCATGTGATCGTCTGCAATACATAGGATTCTAAATATTAGATATGAAAATTTCGTCAGTTCAAGTTTTGAATACCCTTAATAACGTAGTAGCCGGTAACGTCTTAGCCGAGGACTGGTCCTCCACCAGTACTGATATATTTTTTGATACATTGATATACATAGCTATGTTGTTAGCTCTGTATGTTGAAACCTGGTCTTTTCAGTTTACTTTGTTAGTTACTAGTCTTAGATTTTTTATCTCACAAAAGGCATAGACTTTCTTTGACTAATATCTAATGTAAGCATAATTTTGCTATTTGCATTCTGGTCTTTCTATGAACCCTGTAAAAGATGAGTGTTCTTTTTCTTCTCACTAACTCAATGTCATTTTGTAAATGTTTCTCTTCTGAAATTATTCTCACATAAAATCGATTAAAGTTTTTGTTACATTTTGAGCCTGTATAGTGAATGATTTGTTGTTTATGCAGTATATAAGTTTTGCATTTACCTTATTGATTCTTGCTTATTAATTTGAAACTCCTGAAAGAATAAAAGTGATGCACATGGAAATCTAAATGTAACATACATGTTAAAAGATTATTATCAGTAGAACTTCAGACTCCAAGTTTAGTGATTATCAGTTATATATTTGCTTTAGTTTTACATAGCTGATTCCAGTTTTATTTTTTCACTCAGAAATTTAATAAAAATATATGTTGGATTTTCTAAAAGAAGTAAGTAAATAACAGAATTTCTGTGTTAACCTAATAAGCAGGTTTTGGTTTTGGCAATCTAGAGCTGAAGGTTTAAGTGAGCTGTTGTGATCACTCCTATCTGATAGACATCTGATCAAATAAGGTCTATGCGGGTAGATTTAGAGGCCCCTTCTTTTAAAACAGAAACTTTGATGTACTCCATACTTATAGAATGAAATACTAAATGTATCACAGTTTCCTAAAAGAGCATTTCTGATGTGAAAATTCTACATAAAAATATTTTTATAATTTCTGTTTTTATCATGTGCTATATATGCTCAGGGGAGCAGCATGGGCCCATTTTGGTCTTTTGGTTTGGACATTTAAATTTATTCCTTTGTTTTCAAAATCATGTCTAATTTTGTATGTTATTTTCAGGAGCTTGTTAATCTACTATTTCATCCAAGCCACACCATGTCAAGATCACCAGAGGATGTTCAAGAAAGTGTAACCCTTTCAAAAGACTGTAGATCAGAAACTGAACCTTTTTTTTCAAAGGATGAAGAAGAAAAATTTCAAACAGTGCAATCTGAAGATAAAGGGACTGCTTTTTCATCAACACAAAATATTGACCTTATTCTTTAGCAAGTGAAAATTAGGATTTTTAAGTTAAATGAGTTTTTGAATTAATATTTATATGTTATTTTGTTTACGAATTGTTATTAGTAAGTGAAGCTTTATAAAGGTGCTTTCTATAATAATTATAACATGTTAATTTCATTGAAATAAAAAACTATTCTCTGAAAGTTTTGTCTAAATCAATTGGATCCTTAGATCAGTTGAGGTATTATCTTGGTGACCTAGATCCAATTAAGCTCAGTGTATAAGGTGTTTGCAATCTGATTAAAACTATGTCTTTATTCTGCTTCTCTATTTGTCGCATTACGGATAGAGATCTGAGGAAACTCCATAAGGGGTCATATTCTGGTGAACTCTGATTTTCAGCTTACAGAGGATCGGCTACAAATTCCTAGGAATGAAATTAACATTGGCAGCGTGCATGACCCACAAGATAGTTTTTGAACAGTATTTGTTACATATTGCGTCACTATCACGTGCCTAGCCGAGTCATTGATTGACTATGGGAAATAACGGTTTTGGTGACTGAAATGTCATCAGAGTTCACCAGAACACGACCTCTTACGGGGTTTCACCAGATCTTTATCCTCAATGGGACAAATAGAGAAGCGGAATAAAGATACGGTTTCAATCAGATTGAAGGTTTTTGCCTCAGTATCATTATGTCCCTTGTTTTCATTTCATGAGAGTCTCATTGGTCTTCTGTCATATTGATGAGACCATAAAAACATATAAAAGGACCCACATTGCTACATGTTCTGATAGTATATTGCATAGGTAATATTTCTATGAAGCAATGCATGGAGCAGGTGCTGCCTCAATATAATGGAAATAGTCCTGGTTTAAATTTTAGCCGTAATCAGTCTTGTGACATACTTTTATGACCTATCCTATGGCATTACATAATTACCAGTTTTGTGGCATTATGTAATCCCCAATCTTGTGGCATACAGTAAATACCAGTCTTGTGGCATACTGTAGTCGCCAGTATTTTCACTGATTGTATATGGTGTCATTCCCAGAGGTTAATAACTTTTTGCAGAGACTTTTATAGGAAAAGACTTACATGCAAATTACCATCTACAATTGCAATATGTCCATACTAAATGTGCATGATCAACTTGTTAAGTAGTCAATGCATGGCAGCCATCTTTAAAATCATATAATCTTTCTCCCTTCTCCCTTATTTTCATACTAGTTTTGATGAAACTTTAAAAGAATGATTAACTAAACATACAAAACAAATGAATGTTAAAATAATAATGTTGCCTATTTCTACACGACTTTCATGGTAGTTGCCTTGAAATCTTAGAATGAGAAGAAGTATTCTCCCTCATTTTCATAGAAATTTTGATTAAACTTTACCATCGAACAGTATACCACTCAAGATGTGAAGAATGATATTTTCATTGTGTTATCCAATATGCCAGCCATCTGTAGAGCCAACTGATTTGATTTTCTCCCTCGTTTTTGTAGCAGTCTTGATGAACTCTACAAGAATGATTTACTCGAGATACTTGATGACATAGTGTTTATAACTTATTCCAATATGGTAGCAATGGCAGCTATTTTGAACATCTTGAAAATGCTCTACTGTACTCCAGATATCAAACGAAAAATGTTAAAAAAAATTGTTGCCTAACCAATATGCCCATCATGACAGCTTGGTTGAAAACCTCTGTTCTTAAGATTTTCTCTATTTTTATTCAAATTTTAATGCAACTTTACAGTAACAATATATTCTAAATACCCAGTAAACATATTTGAAATCTATAGATCTAGTACGTTTGTAAAACGTATGACTGCTGTGAGCATATTTCATAGCAGCAACAAAGCTTTCTTAACAAGCACTTTAATTATAGGACGGATTAATAAGGTGAGTTTTCTGCTCTTGTTTATTCAGGTAGTTCCCGGAAGTAGAGAAGGAATGATAAAATAGTTGTGCAATTCTGCTGATTTTATTAAAATTTCTTAATTAATTATTTGTATGGCCAATTAACCATGGTAAGATATGGTCAGTTAAGGAATAATAACCCAACCGTGATATGCAGAAAGTGGGAGAGTTCTTATCAAGGGCAGCAGATCACCTCATTACATCTTTCCATATATTTTTTGGACCATAACTCGTATAACACATCACCGATATTGACTTTTACCTTTCACTTTTGACTCCAAAATTAAAAGTATCCATATATCTAAATCTGGTTTGGAAATAATGCATGTAACTTGATTTATCATCCAGACGCCAATAATTGCAATCTATTTTTACTGGTAGTGACCTTGACCTTTGACTCAAAATTAATATGCTTCTTCTCCTTTTGATAAGCATCCATATATCCAGTTTTGATATGGATAGGATGCAAGAAACTTTTTGTCCGCTTTTTGCGAAGGCGTGGGGACATTAAATCTCATTCGTCTACCATCCGTCTGTCTATCTGTCACAAAAAACTTGAATCTTCGTAATAACTTTTTAACTGTAAGACATAGGGCCTTCATCTTGGCATGTGTGTCCTTACTTGCAATGCCTTTTCGTGGTACCAGAATTTTTATCATGTGACATTGACCGTGACCTTTGACCTTGACCATGACCTTTGATTCTCAATCATGTTAGAATCTAGTATAGTATCATCAAACTTTACAAGATTCCGTTGCAGATAGACATGCACAGTATGACCTACTTAGGAGGACTGAGATATTACATGTGTCCAGGATGCCTGTTGTATGTAATGAGGGATTTCTCATAATATGCCTACTTGTCACAGTCAGCGAGCTTTTATTTAAGGAAGATCTACAGGTAGTAAGATAGATACCCGCAAGACAATTTTTTCTCATCTTTAACCCCCCCCCCTTCCTCTTTACGCTTCGATATATGTAGGATCTATAGGGCATTTATAGAATATCCATGAAGGAATACATTTGCTTTTATTATATGTGGCTTGCATGCATGGATGGGAGAGTGTGTTGTTTATGATATATTTTCTTCATTTATACATGGATAATTTTGAAATAATGTCAATGAACTCTAGAGGCATCCAAGGTGTGAAAAAAAAAAGAATGCAAGAAAATTTATTTTCGGGAGTAGTGACTTGGACCCAAGACATCTCCCCCTTTTGAAAGGTATCCACGTTCCGTTTGGATAGTGTGTAAGGAAAACGTGGCAAGAGATTCAGTTGTCATCCGGAAAGTAGCTGTGTGACGGGAAATGATGTTGCATATTCCTATATGGCTGCCAATAAGTTAACAGCTGTCTTGAAACATAAAAATTGAATTTTCTCCCACGTATTTTGATGAGACCAGATCTGACCACAAATCAGCCTACTTTCTACTTGGAGGAGATTTCAACCTACCCGACATTGACTGGGAGTCTGGTACCATCAAAAGTCGAAATGTCCCGAGACAGGTGAATGATGCATATCTCAACTTACGAGATGATCTAGCCATAGAGCAAGTAGTGACCTTCCCTACCAGAGGCAGCAATATCCTTGACCTCCTCTTCACATCACATCCATCCTTGATCGACAGATGCAAAGCCCTACCAGCGATTGGGAAAAGTGACCATGATATTGTGATGATAGATCTCTCTCTTCATACATACCATCAGAAGTCATGCCCCCGAAAAATACTATTGTGGGACAAAGCAAATAGAGAGGTGGTCAGTCAGCATATAACAACAGCAGTGAACAACATCATGGCAAAAGAATACACAACAGCCAACGATATATAGATTGACTTTAGAGGATCCATATCAACGATAGTAGAAGACGCCATTCCCACCAAGATCAGTAGGAGCCGATATTCAAATCCATGGATGACAACTAGGGTCAAACGTCTACTACGTCAACGCCAGAAATCCTTCAGGAAAGCACGGCACACAAAGAAACCTAAGGACCAGGCCCGATATCGACAACTAAAGGCAGCAGGAGAGAGGGAAATGAGGTCAGCTCATGATGAGTTCATAGACCAAACAGTACGTGGAGAGATGCAGAACAACAGCAAGAGATTCTGGTCATACCTGAAGAGCAAACGTCAGGACTCACAAGGAGTAGCCCCACTGAGGAAGACAGATGGACTCCTGTACAGTGATACTGAATCCAAAGCGGAAATACTCAACCAACAATTTCATTCTGTATACACGCGGGAGGATATCACATGGATGCCAAACAAAGGTGCAAGTCCTTATCCAGCGATGCCTTCAATCCAAGTCAGCCAAGCAGGAGTCCACAAGTTACTCAGGAACATCGACTCCCACAAAGCAACAGGACCAGATGGAATCCAAGCCAGGCTTCTACATGAGTATGCAGACCAAATAGCTCCAGCATTGACCAAAGTCTTCCAGATCTCATTGGATTCAGGCACCATCCCAGACGACTGGAGATCAGCTTCTATTGTTCCAGTATACAAGAAAGGTGATAAGCATCAGGCCTCCAACTACAGACCAGTCTCCCTGACCTCCATCTCCTGTTAATTACTGGAACACATCATCCACAGCCAGGTAATGGACCACTTCGACCAACACTCTATCCTCAGCAACAGTCAACACGGCTTCAGATCCAAGCGTTCCTGTGAAACTCAGCTAGCCATCACCATAGACAGTATTGCCCGCACTTTAGACCAGGGGGGGCCAAGTCGACATTGTTCTGCTAGACTTCTCGAAAGCATTTGACAAGGTGCCACATAAGAGATTGCTACATAAGCTGCAGTTCTATGGTGTACGAGACAACACTCTGCTATGGATTAAGGACTTCCTGAACAACAGACAACAACAAGTTCTTCTAGACGGCCATGTCTCATCTAGTGCAGATGTCCTATCAGGAGTACCACAGGGAACAGTACTTGGCCCGCTGCTCTTCCTCACGTTCATCAATGACCTCCCAGAAGCCACCAAGTCAGAAACCAGTTTGTTCGCAGATGATTGTTTACTGTACCGCCCGATCAACAACACAGAGGACAGCAACAGGCTACAGCAAGACCTTACAGCACTTGAGAAGTGGGAAGAAGAGTGGCAGATGACCTTCCATCCGGAGAAGTGCGTGGTCACACAGGTCTCATCAAAGCGGAAAACAATCAGTGCAGACTACAGACTACACAGCCATAAGTTAGAAGTAGTGGACTCGAGCAAGTACCTGGGAGTTACTATCAGCAGCAATATGAAGTGGAACAAGCACATTGATGCCATCACAGCGAAAGCCAATAGGACTCTAGGCTTCCTGAAGCGAAATCTCCGAGGTTGCAGAACATCAGCACGGGTTAGAGCCTATGAAGCCATTGTACGTCCAACGCTGGAGTACGCTGCCTCCATATGGGACCCTCACACTAGCGGACAGATCAACCAGATAGAGAAAGTCCAACGTAGAGCAGCACGATTCGCTACAAGGAACTACTGGGATAGGAAAGCAGGCAGCGTCACCAACATGGTCAACTCCTTGGGATGGGAACCGCTACAGATCAGAAGAGTAAAGATCCGCCTTCTGTTGCTATTCAAGATCCAGCACAATCTAGTGGCCATTCCAGCAGAACAATACTTAATCCAGACAGACACCAGGACAAGGGGACAACATACCTTTCGCATCCCAACAGCGAAAAAGGATGTATACCGTTTCTCCTTCTTCCCGCGAACCATCAGGGATTGGAACAGACTTCCATCAGCAATGACATCAGCATGTTCCTTGGAGGACTACAGGACTGCAATGGGCAACATACCACCTGCCCACTTCAGCTTAGGATGAGGACAAAAGATTTTAACTTTTAACTGTATCATACTGCCCTGAGAGGCTTTTATCTTGACTGCCACATGAAGTATAACGCTCAACTTTTGAGTACACTTCGTATTGGAAGAAGAAGAAGGGGGAGACTTTACAGGGATGAACTTCTCGAGAACCCGATAAATGTACCGATGTTATATAGTAGTTTTTCCCCCATAGTAGATTTTGCCCCGAAAAAATGGCTATATATATAGTAGTATTCCTCCTTGCCGGGGAAAGTCTACTATACAGCAGTTTTTCCCCTATAGTAATTTTTCCCCCTTACGTAACGGTTTGAAAATTATACACGCTCGTTCCTGTATCAATCAGATCATTCGGAACAACCTCGCACTTTACTTGTACTTACGCAGGAAAAGGTCGAAGATGTCCGAATGCAATCAGATATCACTTGAAATACAAATGGATCAAATCTCGATGGTGTTATATTTTATATATCTCTGATGGTTATAAGGGGTTTCTATATGTCTATATACTGTTAAGTTTTTGGTTGGGTTTTTTTTTGTTTTGTTTTGTTTTGGGTTTTTTTATGGGGGGTGTGGGGGGGGGGGGTATTAATAATATTTATTTATTTTTTTTTTTGTAAATGTGTACAAATATTTGTTTTTACGACTGAATCGGTACGAAGTACCAATCTCGTTATGTCAGCGGTTTCAGAAATTGCAGAATGACATAGCATTAAGTACTATATTACTATATACATTTATTCTGACTGTCTCCTTACGCAACAAAATATAGAACCCATATTCCTTTGTATTCATAGACAGTTGTCTTGAAGTAACATGCTCTTGGACATTAATTAATTATTATTTGAACTATGTAGTAGGATAATCATTTCGACTTTGACATGATAAAATTTTATTTGCAAGTGACTTCAAATATCACTACGCGCTTTGTTTAAGGAGATAGAAAGTGCGGCATGTGAGCTATTATTAGCGCCGTCGGTCAAGACAAGATGCGGTATCATTGGTATTAGGTCAAACGGGGCGTGTATCGGAGAGAAGTTAATTACGAACACCTTTACGCGGCGTTGCATAATGTGCAGCTATAAAATCAGTCACATCATCTGTGTATGAATGAAGAATTTCATTGGTTGAGTATTTTCATTCTATGTGACGGCATCGGAATAAATTTGGAGTACTTCGAGATCTCCATTAATTTCTTCTATATATTGCAAAGCCTATGAACGGATCTTTATGTTTTTAAGAAAAAAAAAGAAGAGGATTGTAGCTTACTATGGCCACTTAGTATTTTCCAATATTCAGTCCTGTAGGGTGCAGTTATTAAAATGCACTTGCTTCACAATCATTTAGTTTCGGGTCCTTTTTAAAAGGTACAACGGAATCAACGAATTTTTCTGTTTAAGTTTCACAATGAATTTGACGTCCTGCATCATGACACTATAGACAAATGATGTGATAACATTCGATATCTTGATTTTTAACCTATTTAGACCGACAATGCAGTGCCCCCACTATTATAACATGAGGTGTGATTGAATTTCCCGAGATCAAGATCTTTCACGACTCATAGGGGCAGCAATATACACACAGATATAATACTTACAAAGACATATATACACATGTTTCCGATACATATATACCAGTGACGGATGGGGGGGGGGGGGGGGCGGTTGAGGGTGTTCGGAAAAAATCAGACACCAAAAATCTTTAAAATAAGCATAAATAGTGGCCTATTTCTTGAACATTTGGGATTAAAACCCCTAACCTGCAAAGAACCTCCCCACATGAGCTTCTGAATCCGCCACTGTATACAATGCATATAGAACTATCTACTATGCAATAAATATTGCAATTTTTACTTTTAAAGTGTTGATCGAGAGCACAAGAATGAAATCATGGGATTCGAATCTTGTTCGGCGAGTTCATAAGCCAATGTAAACTTACCTTCATCGGATCTAATGATGATAATTATCAGTGCCATTTGATCAGGGACGTATATCGCATGAATAAACATTCCTTCTTTGATACACAAAGGCATAGAATCGCTTTTCTTTAAATGGTCAGCATTGTCGTTCTAAAACACCCTGGAAATATACTGTAGAAATTTGTCCTGCGGCGGACGAGATCTTACCGATGACATCGCAATTCCTCGTTGACGAATTTTATCCCTGGAATCGGAAATAAAAGGGCTATGTAATCACGCTGGAATGCTATATATATATTTTCAATGCGTATTTTACTCATGATTTTCGACTTTCCAGGCGTATTATTGAATATGTCCAAAATGTGTATTGTACTCGAACGGTTTAAGGTATGTTGTAACAAAATAGTTGAACATCCGATCGCAGTAATCGCTGCTATAAAGAAACTCTACTTTTCCAGCTTATAAACCTACAAAATTAGACAAGACCAGCTACAGAGAGTTGATCGCATTTTTGCGAGTTCCAGCTATTTCTGGTCGCAAAACCGAGATTTAAGTCACAACTTGGATGATTGGAATCTACATCCATAAGCCGGCAATGAAGTATAATCATAATATACTATAAATCATACAGTCATCATATATACAACTTTAATTTGGTATGAAATAGACGACTCTGTCCCTAATTACATGCTAATCGGGGAGGGGTTGGGGTAAAAAGGATACAACTCCAGTACTCATTCACATGATTTTAAGCCAGTGTGGCCTAGTGGATAAGGTGTTCGGCTCGTGATTGAGAGGTCCCGGGTTTGATTCCCGCGGTAAGCGCACCAGTGTTCTGTCTTTCGGATGAGACAGTAAAAACCGAGGTCCCGTGCCACGGTAGGCATGGCACATAAAAGACTCCTCAATGCTTCAGGTGGGTCCGTCGCAAAGGTCTTAATTTGTATGCAAAGCATCAGGCAGATGCCGTCACCATATAAGTGAGATAATCGTATTCAATCAATAAATCAATCAATCAATCACATGATTATATTTAATCGATATTCAGTAACTTAGACTAAATAATCTCAGTAATATAAAAGTAGGTCACAAAAGAGTATCCTCTTTTAACAATCTTATTCTTCATACTGGCTGCATACAGAGACAAAAGGAATGCATAATGATCTAGAGGGATGAGTGAAGAAGTATTGTCATTTTGGTTTCCTTCCAAAATCAAATCTTAGAAATTTTTTCAATATTTGTTTGGACTTGGTGATTTCAACGCAGAAAAGTGTCATATTTCCTATTTAATTGATAATGATGATTTGTTATGGACTATTATGATCATTAATTATGGTAAGGAGTGTTATTTTGAAAGAATTTGTCAATACCTCAATTTTTGGATTTTCTATGAATGTTGTAAGACTTCCAAATGAGGGTGTATATAGATACTTCTTCACATTTTTAACTTCTGCTGTTACATGTACACCACATAAAAGATTTTGATGAAACATGGTACATCTATACATGAAGGACTATAGGTCCTCTATCAATTTTGTACATTTCATCCAATTCGTCAACAGATGATGCCATCATGGATAAAAATAGGTCTTACAATGGTATATATACCACTTGGTAATTAAAATATGGAGAGTAACGGTTCAAATCCAGCAGTGGTCAAATTTTTTGTTTTATTTCTTTACACATCTAAATAAGTTTTTAGATGTTTACCAACACTCAATATATCTAATTGGGCCATTTTAAGATGGATCGGGACAATATTTGAAACAATTGCTGTACATGATCCACACTTGAAATCAAAAGACCCCACATAAAGAAAATTACTAACTTGTTGCCCTGAATCATATCTTGCAGAGACAAAGCAAATGTTTAATATCAAAATCACCTGAATGGATGTGCAATAAAGTGTTGTTGTTTTTTATTCTGGTCTGAAATAAAATTTTACAAATTTTCAACATTTGTGTTGACTTAATCACAGTAATGCAAAAATAAATGAATTCTTCCTTCCTGCATGTCTGATCACCTAGGTACTAAGGTGAGCGATATAGGTCCACTTGAGCCTCTTTTTTGTTTATTTGAACTTATGTATATTCATTTTTAATATCCCCTTTGGCATTGTATTTAAAATGGTTACTCAGGTGAGCGATATAGGCCTCTTGTTTTTGGATCACACGAGTCAAACAGTTCTTTTATTCAAGAAATGTTCAGATTCACACGCCTGAACCATGTATTTTATTATTCTTTATGACGTAACAAGTTGTATGTTAAATCCATCTTGTCAACCCACCCCCATTCATTTGATGAATCACTCGATACCTTAAGTCTTGACTGAGTTCAATTTCTAAAGACGTCATGGAATTTTCACCTTTTTTGCATAGAATGACACTGCTTTAAAACTGATAAATTGTAGTCATTAAATGTTTTATGAAAGGTCTTATAACTTGAAAATGGTTGCAATCCCCATCCATAAACTTTATATTCTATTGGAACTCATGCCAAGATACATTGAATATCATGCCAAGCAGGTTGCAGTGACCATTAAGGCACATGGACCTCTTATTATAAATTGAAATTGGTAGATTGACTTCATTCCGAGGTGGGGATATCACATCCTCCTAATTAAAGGATGTCCATATAAGGGGTGATAATAAACATGTAGATCCATATGGCAGCTTCGCCTAGCATTCAAAGCATGTGGCACATGATGTCAAGCCACAAAGACTCCCCCGTATATACCAAATATTTTTGTGATTAAATCAAATTTTGTTGAGCATAATCTATCTCCAATGTCTTCTTGTGTGAATCAGTTTTGTTGTTGGAAGTGTATTCATTCCATTGAACATGGTTATTGATCTGCAAGACATGCAGTGTCCATCCATTGGCATTGATCAATATCCAAAAACAGTAATCCATGAGAACAATATGTATATTATAATGAAAACTTGTGGGGAAATAAAGGTGCACAAAAGTATACATTACTTCAAAGAATTTCAATGTTAAATTTTCTCGATTTGTATTATTTCTTTAGATATATTAAAACAAGACCAATTTGTAGAAGTACTTTCAGTACTTTGATTATATTTTTGCCATGGTATGGGATTTTCTCCTATTAATTGTAAACATTGTCGTTTACATGCGTATAGATGTCATTCATAACGTCAGGTTATGACTCCAGATTCCATCCCAGGCAACATTTCATAATACATCATAAGGAAATTAGTAATTAATCAATCAAAATGTACCAATGATAAATATAAGAAATTAACGTGCAAGAATTCCTTGCATGTTCAACTCTTAAATAAATTAAGACTGATCCATTATATATATCATGATGAACATGAGAATAACAAAAGGGAATCCCACCCAGGTGTCCACGATTTGCAATATACGACGAGGCTTGTCTAGTCGCAGATGTTGTAAATAATGTACACAAGAATGTGATTTCCTTGTCCCTTACGCAAAGTTTGAAAGGTCTCATCTTTATGCAAAGTTTCAAAGCTCTTCACTCATTTGTGTAGAAGATATAGTAAAGATGAAAGTTTTTTGAGAAGTAGATCACACTTCCAGGTCAAGGTCATTAGGTAAAACGTTATGGTCCCAAATGAAAGATCTTATCACAAGCAATCTATATATGAAGTTCCAAAACCCTATCCTTTTTGGTACAAAAGATATAGCCAGCTCTAAGGTCAAGGTCACTGGCTAAAAATCATGGTCCCAAACGAAAGGTCTCATCACAAGGAATCTATATGTGGAGTTTCAAAGCCTTGCACCTTTTGGTACAAACGATGTAGTCCATGTTTTTGCCATATGGTAAGAGTCACCGACAGGTAAAAAACTAGATGCATCCGAATTTCATTCCGGGGGCATAAAACGAACTTGTTTTTCTTTTTTCCGTTTGTATACATAGAGATTTCTCGGACTGAATAAAGATATCTCCAATGAAATTCTAGTACCGGTAGATACATGTTTACTCTATAAATATATACAACTGTATTTGGAAAAGAGATTAAAACTGAAGACATTTCTATTTAAGAAAATGAGTTTCATTCTCCCTGTCAATAGTTGAGATATCTCTATTTTAAATAGAAATCTATTTATTGTTAACAAGGTAACAAGCTAGATTTACTTATGTGTGAAAAGAAAATCTGGAATTTCACATTGAGGGGAAAATTCACTATATAGTAGTTTTCCCCGGGGGAAATGGCTATAAGAGGGAGGGAAAATGGCTATATAGCTAAATTTCCCCCGGGGAAAACTACTATATAACCATTGCTCCCGGAGAAAAACAGTTATATAGTCATTTTTCCGGGGGGGGGGGGGGGGCTAGGGAAAAAACTACTATATAACACCGGGTATGAATATAAAATGGTGTGACATAATTCAACATGATAGACATGGTAGCAATTTTGAAAATTTTATAAATTTTCTCCCCTTTTTTGTAGTAATTATGATAACCCCCCCCCCTTACAGGAATGATTTGCTTAAGATATCTGTTACACGTTAGTCATCCGGAATTATACTACGTGACGGTGGACATAAAACATGGTTATGTCGTACATACCCTATGAACTACTTCGAACAGCACTTACATTAATAAATTAATTCATCAATACGTACATCCCAAGAATTAGTACAATTTTGGAAATGGCCCCCATGAAAATAAATGATTTCATATAGTAGTTTCGTAAGAAACAAATTAAATCTGTAGAATGTAGTGTATTTATCTTTGATCTAGGGTGATATGATGAAAAATATCTGAATAACAGATTTTATGAGTGATTCCTGGATACAAAATAATGTTTGTCTATTTATAATAAAAAGAGGGAGGGGGTGTTATACAAAGGATAACTCTTACAGATCATGGCCATATGAAGCATTTTAAAAGTGGGGGTAGGGGAAAACTTTGAATCCAGTTTCGTTTCATAACGTGGTAAAAGAAAAATTGGTCCATGATCGGATAAAACAGTGGTGTTCTCCGATTCCAATGGGCCTTCAGATTTATTGATATCATTAAAGCAATATACATGTAGTTGTTTGAATTTAGTCCGAAATATCAGACCCAAGCATAGTCATCTTTGTGAAGTACGATCTATTCCGTGGGTTTCATACGATGGATATTGCGTACTAAGTTTTAATTGACCCATTTATGTTTCTTCACTACTTCAATAATAGTTTTGGCTAAATATTAGTTTGAGACAAAAAGATTTTGTTTGACAGGCAATTTCTTGGTATTGATTTACTGTCTGAAATCATACTAGATGAAATTTTTCGTTCTTTAGCTTAATTAAAAATGAAAACTGAATTGATGTTTTCAAAGACTACGAAGCATGACCTTTGGTGTAGTGGGTTTATACTAAAATGGTCATGTATAGTTAATTGTCTTGATTCATGTTTAGAGATCTTCGTAGTAAAGTATAGTTTATTTACCGATTGCAACATAGCTTATAGGCACACACACACACACACACACACACACACACAACTCTTAACTCCGACATTAAAAGAAAACTGAATGTACGTTTAGAAAGAGCATGACGCTCTCCATCAAAGCTAAGATGCGGGTCAATAGGACAAAACCCGAATGGATCAGCGTTACATGGTTAAAATATTAAAGCAGCTGCAGTCATCCTGGATTCACTAGTCACGTTTAAAGAACAAATCTATAAAGAATCTTATACTACTGTTTACCTACAGACGACATGTTGCATTTGACAACTTTCATCGTTTCCATAAACCAGAGATTAAGTATACGAATCAAAATTTTACATGCCGCAACATCTACACCTACGTGGATAAGGAGTCCGTTAACCCCTCACACGAATGAATAAAACTGGTGGACGTCATCCACACGTGTGCCATAAAGCATATTTACATGTGCAGATAAATACACATTCATGGCTTACGGATTCCTGAGGGCTATGAGGCGGGTCTTGAAGGCCTCGTAGTCATCAAGATCTAGAATGTCAGATGGTAGACCATTCCATTCCTTGACAGTCCTCACAAAGAAACTGTTCCCCCGTTGTTCGACTTGCGATCATAGCCGGACAAAACGTCGTTGATGGTACAGACGAGTCCTCCTAGTAGATTGTATTAAATAGGAAGGAAGTAGTATAGCTACCTTCTGGTGGATGGCCTTATGGAAGAGAAGGCGGCGTGATGTTGTTCGTCTCTCTTGAAGTGTTGGTAAATTGAGCTCTTCCAATAATGATGTAACTGTCCCAGGGTTGCGAGAGTATTCGTGTTTGATGAATCTGGCGGCTCTTTGCTGCACCATTCCCATTAAATGGTTGTGCTCTTGAAGGTGAGGATCCCATACACTGCTAGCATATTTTAGGTCGAACCAACCCCAGGTATGTCTGCCTCTTGATGTTTATAGGACATTTTCCCAGGTTGCGACGAATGAATTCTGTGATCTGTTTGCTTTGCCAATGATCTTGTTGATATGGGCATCCCAGGAGAGCGTGCTGGTAAGCTCCACCCCAAGGTATGGGTTATGGTTGACAGCCTTCAGTATATGTGGTACGAATATGAGATGAGGTGCCTTCGATATCATCTGCCACTTTTGGCCCAATTCACAATTGTTGATAGGTCCTCTTGGAGTTGCTGACAGTGATCCAGGGATGATACTGACACATATATGAGGCTGTCGTCGGCAAATAACCGTATTGAAGACTTTATATTGTCCCCTATGTCATTGATGTATAGCAGAAACATTAGTGGCCCAAGTACTGTTCCCTGAGGGACCCCCGATGTCATTGGTACTGATGTTGAATTGTCCCCATCAACAACTACTCTCTGTTCCCTTGTTGTTAGCCAGGACTTCAGCCATTCATGAATATTACCTCTCACTCCATAATGGTCTAATTTCTGAAAGAGCCTATAAAGTGGCACGGTGTCAAATGCCTTGCTGAAGTCGAAGATTACCAGGTCCACTTGTTGTGTCATCAAGGTATCTGCTGATCTCTTCCACTGCGTTGATAAGTTGGGTTTTACATGACTTTCTTTCTCAAAATCCATGTTGGAAGTCTGCTAAGATGTTATTAGCCTCAAGATGCTCCATGATGTGCTTGAATAGTAGGTGTTTCATCACTTTGCATGGTACCGATGTTAAAGAAACTGGTCTTTAGTTGACAGGTTATGATCTATCCCCTTTTTTGAACAGTGCTGTGATGTAAGCTGCTCTCCAGTCTCCATAATTTGAAAATATGGTGACACTGTGTACCCAACTGGCACGAAACTGATATCTAGTCTCCAGGTAAAATCTGAATGCATTGGAATGATAAAGTACAATATATTGGAAACAACAACTTGGTCTTGAAAATTTGAAACGCTTTATTATGGGTCTCAAAGTAGAACCCAAACCCTAGTCCAGAAGTCAAATATTCATAACCTCTGTAAAGGGTCCTTTGCCCTACACACTCCTGCATTGACTTATTGCCACAATGCACTGTAAAAAAAAAATTTAATGCATTTTCAGTATTTATACCATAGAGCCTGATTCCCTGGCTTAGGGTTCATGATTTTCAAAACTGTGGTAAAGAATCTTCTGCATTCTGTAAGTAAGCACGCATGTATGTCAAAGGATACAGCTTTTGAAGTTAAATGTTTTTTACTTTGTAGCCAATCAGGCCAAGAGTTAGAGCCTGGATTTTACGATTTAGGTAGAAAATTTTATGCCTGTTATAAAATGTGCACTGTTTATCATTGTAATGCATAGGTCCGTTGGCAAGAAGAATAATTTCTTAAGAGATTGAATTCAAAACTGAACCCAAACAAAATCACATCATTCTCGAGCATGGCGTCGGTGTCTGTTGGATAAGAAAATAAGGTAATACCATGAAGATGCAAAAATTTAAATGGTTTAAAACTAGATAAAACGTGGAATTGTCAAACTATGTGTTGGACACTAGGGCTTCGTAAGTCTTTAGTCTTTTGGAATCTACCACCTTCTTTGGCAGATCATCCCAGTATAGGATGGATCGCGAGGGAAAATGACAGCCGATGTGTATCTATCCTCAACTATGGGATACGGAATACGGTTATGGCCTCGTCTGTTATGTGAAATTGTGATCCAACTAGCAAAATGGATCCACAAGTACATGTATTTGAATATAACTATCACCATTGTCTTCAAAATATGTTTATTTGCAGCAAAAACAAAATTCCAAACTAACCTTATAAGCAACACATTGAGATGCACCTTGATTGATGATAAAAAAAGAGTCTTTGTTATCTTTGTTACACAGGTCTGACTGTCTGACCGCCACACAGGTCTGACTGTCTGAATGCCACACAGTTCTGACTGTCTGACTGCCACAGGTGTGACTTCTTTAATCTTTAATCACTTGGATCCTTCTGTAGAGTTATAATGAAATTGTAATTTTATTTTTCGTTATCAAGTTTAGGAAAATACATTCAAAGACAATGTTCAAATAATATACATTAAGATTTATGTAATCAGTCAGAAGTACATGGGTGTAATTTTGTTTTAAATAAGTTAAACAAGTAAATGTTCTGATTATGCCAAAGTTTAAAGGAAACCCACTAGACAAATAATATTTAGTCAGTACATATATGTAGAGTCATTCTGGAGTAAACATAGCCTAAAATCTTACTGTATGCAATCAACTTTTAAACATAGTGGCACAATCCTGGAATTGAATCTATATTGCCTCCACTGCAAGATGAGCCCTTAAACACTAAACCAAATCTTCCCCAAATCTGTTATGCGTTGAATGAAAATTTCACAAAAGTTTGAGTCGAAAATGGCCACTAATTGACTCCTTTCTCTTGTAAAAATTTAAAAAAAGAAAGTTTTTACCTCTGATTTATCTTATTTCTTTCACCATAAACTTACTTAATGACTAACATCATAATACTATTTCAGTATGCAAATTCTTTGTTACACAGGGCATTCAATGATCATAAAATGAAAAAAAAATACTCTTTTCACACGAAATGCTTCGATTTTTATAAAATCTCTGCAATAAACCTCACAATTATAATTGACATATATTAAAACACACTGTAATGATTCTGTTATAGTCACAAAATGCAAAAAGTAGCTTTAATGCTACTGAAAGCAGAAAAACTTTTATTCCGTTCAATCAATGTATGTCTTATATATGACTATCACAAAAAATTCTTGAATACACATGGGATAAAATCCAGGGAAGGTAACCTAATACCATAAAGGTCATTCCTTGTTAACAATCACGTAAAATCCAAGGAAGACAATCCTATGTTATTGGGGTCTTTCCATGCCCACACAAAGCAATAATGCTTCAATAACTGTTCTAAGAGTTCTTTCTCATCCATGAACTCTATCTTCTCTATCCTGTAAAACATAAAAGTTATCAGAAATTAACAAAACAATAGTGTACTCAAAGATTACCATGCTCACCATCAATATAGTATTTGTCAATCAAACACAGCATGCTTGTAAAACATATGCCCCCACGTAGGCTTAATTCATAACAACAACAAACTTTCTTGAATTATAAGTTTCATGGGCCATAACTTCTTTAAATATTACCAGTACTTTAGTATTGCCTTTTGACATATTGACCCACTATACTTTCTCCAATACCAAGTTTCCCCAAACTATTCAATGAAGTCACTTATGCAGAAAATGTGGGTCAGATGCATCACAAGATACATGTGCTTCAGTCAACATCCAAGGATAAATCTATGGTGCAAATTTGGTGACTTTAGCATCTATACTTTCTTCAATACTGAATTACCTCAAAATAATTAATTGAGTCACTCAAGCAGAAAATGTAGATCAGATGCATCATAGGATGCATGTACTTAAGTCAGCATCCCATGATGAGCATGTAGTACAAATCTGGTAATTAGCTGTAGAACCTATACTTTCTCCAATACTGAATTACCCCAAACTATTTAAGTGAGTCATTCAAGTGGAAAATGTAGGTCAGATGCATCATAAGATGCATGGGCTTATGTCAGCATTCCAAGATGCCCCTATGGTGAAAGGTTGGTAGACGTAGCATCTATACTTTCTTCAATACTGAATAAGGGGAGGCTGGTGTAGTGGTTAAGTGCTTGGCTTGCGGCGTCAATGATCCGGGATTAATTCCCGCATTGCACCACTATGTTTAAGAGATTGGTTACCTCCTGCTTCCATGCAATGATTTAATTAAAGAATTGTTGAAAACGACATAAAACACCAATCAACCATGCAACCAATCAATGGTAAATTAACCCAAACTACTACTCTGAATCAATCAATTGGAAAATATAGGTCAGATGCATCATCTGGTGCATGCACTTAAGTGAAAATCCCAAGATAAAACTCAGATACAAGTTTGGTAACTGTAAAGTTTATACTTTCTCCAATACTGAGTTACCCCAAACTACTTAACTGGACACAGATGCGGACAGGAACACAGATGGGGGGGGGGGGGTATAGCATGAGCTCTTTTCAAATTTGTTGAGGTAAGCCAAACTTTTTACACATGTTCTACACATGCAAATACAAGTTTTTGTGAAATAGCAATAGTTCTTTGATTCAGTGGTACTACATATATATGAGATCTAACCTTGATGGTAGTCATTCTTAATTAGACTAAAATAATTTGTAAACTCAGTGGACATCAATATTGGGATACATATGTCAAATATAAAGTGTATGCATATAATAATTAAACTTTAGGATGGAAAAGATCCGCTGAAAGGCATTTTGGAGAGTTTTTCATACTTCAAACCAAGTTTAGCAAAATCTTTGTGGAGTAAAAAAACATCTAAGCAACATCTGCATGAAGAAGGAACAATGCCCATATGTGACAATTAGAAAATACAGTTAAAAACATGTAAATGTGTCTTTCCCACCATTATGAGCATCAAAATAGCAAAAGGTCTGTGACAGGACACAATACTCTAGCTAGGATAACTCAAAAGCCCTGTGACTGGACCTTATTTGGTCCCCTTTAAGTTCAACCTACAACTTATCAATCAAATGTAAAAAGTATAATTGCATGAAGAGTTTATAATCAAAATGGATGGTATATGCTTGCAAGACAACAGATGAAGGAAAAAAGATAACAATTGCTCATGAAAACTTCCGAAAGTAAAGTAAAAAGGCATTTTCAATATAATTTTAACATCCTGCCTTAAAAACACAGGGGTATATAGTGGTCTACAAGTCCATCAATCTGCATACATGTATCTGTCTGTCCATCACACTTACTACTTCCAGACAAGAGGAATGGTTGGAGTAAATGTTTCAATCTTAAGTAATTAACTTGCAGACTATGATACACAGTGTTTTGCTAATTAAGCCTTCACATCAAGAGTTACGCCCCCTGATAGTAGTAAAATACGCAAAATATTCCTTTGTGACAGTTTCTTTGCTAACCAAGTATACAGTTCAAATTTAATTTTTGTTCTTTTGCTTTCACCATTTGTCTGTTTTATGCCATTCTGAGATTATTTCACTTGTACATGTATGGTTGTGGCACCTTCCTGGTGCAGGGTTTCACTATTGTTTTCAATGCAGTGGAGCCCCTGAAGCAGTAAGGGATCTCTTATGTGCCAACATAACTATAACGTGGGGCTTAAGTTCATACTGTCTTATCTGAAGGACAGATTGGGAGGCAAAATATGATATATCACCTTCGACAAATCCAAACCGTGATCACACCCACGTTGTCAGGTTAGAAACCCAGTACAATACCATGGGATGAACTTGCCCTTTGTTTCATGTTCAAAAGTTTTCTCTTGATAGTAGATGAAATAGCCAAAGTATCAAGATGATTAAATGAAATCTGTAAGAACACCCATGTCTATAGTGTGCCTTGAAGAAGTTGAATTATATAGTGATATATAGAGATATATATAGTGATTCACATGTTCATCCATTTGTTCATTTGTCTATCAATTTTAACATCTGTTTGGTGGGGGTGATCATCCAATCAACTTCTAGTTACCTTTGTATTTCTGACTGTGGTAAACAATTGTAAAGAGTTGACATCTCCATTCCATCTGCTCCATCCCATTTATTTGAAATAAATCTGGAAAAAAACAAGAATTACTCCTAATATATAATGTGATATTTTCTGAAGAATTAACTTGAATGCACATCTATTACACAACTATAAGATGTTTGTTATTTCAGCTGCTATTGGCATTTACAGTGATGAGTATATAAAACAAGAAGGCATGTCTTAAAATTAAACTTGCACATCTAACAATACTACAATTTGATTGTTTAAAAGAAATAAACAAAATGTGAACATTCCTCAATTAAACTGTAATTTCATTGAACAAAATCCACAAGATCTTGCATGAGGTGTAAGTATTGAATATTTTCTTCTTCGCTGTACCTTTCTTTCTGTGTATCCAAACTGGCACACGCATCTACTCCACTTAAGAAACAGTCTCGGGATTTCAGATTCTCTATCATTATCTCACCAAACCTATCTGTCATATTCACCTGCAAGGATAGAAACCCAAGCTATTTTTGTTATCATTGCATGAGATGGAGAAATGTACTTGATTTTACAATAAGAAATACGAGTCTAAATATTCAAGCACTGAGTAGTATCTATTTGTATCCACTGTCGAAAACAGTTTGATTGATGTTGAAGAGCACTGTAGGCACTGAGTGGCACTGTAGTAAACATTTTGTTTACATAGAGATCAAAGGAAAGTAAATTACTAGTGCACCAACAGACTATTATTATTTGCATATCTCTTTTAATGTAGATTACATTTATAATCTTTGTTTATATAACTCACGTTATATTACCCTATTTTAGGATTTATATAGCTTAGTTAATTGGATTGTATCTTGGTTTTGATTACCCCTTGATACCCTCTCATCTCTTAGTTATTTTTAGATCAGCCTCGTTTTCAGTTCACCATCTTTGTTTTTCTTTTGCGTGAGATTCATTTGTCCTAGTCATACTTACGTATAACACTTAGTCATGTTTTACGCATGACATCCCTTTGTCATTTACTGTACCTTGCTTACGCAATGGTTTTGTTCTAGTCATGCTTACGTATGGCACTTAGTCATGTTATACGCATGACACCCCTTTTCAATTTAGCATACCTTGCTTACGCAATTGTAAATAATCGTCCTAGTCATGCTTACGTATGGCACTTAGTCATGTTTTCCGCATGACATCCCTTTTTTATGTACTATACCTTGCTTACGCAATGGTTTTGTCCTATAGTCATGCTTACGTATGGCACTTAGTCATGTTTTACACATGACATCCCTTTTTCATTACTATACCTTGCTTACGCAATGGTTTTGTTCTAGTCATACTTACGTATAACACTTAGTCATGTTTTACGCATGACATCTTTTTGTCATTTACTGTACCTTGCTTACGCAATGGTTTTGTCCTAGTCATGCTTACATATGGCACTTAGTCATGTTATACGCATGACACCCCTTTTCAATTTAGCATACCTTGCTTACGCAATTGTAAATAACCGTCCTAGTCATGCTTACGTATGGCACTTAGTCATGTTTTATGCATGACATCCCTTTTCTAAGTACTATACCTTGCTTACGCAATGGTTTTGTCCTAGTCATGCTTACGTATGGCACTTAGTCATGTTTTACGCATGACATCCCTTTGTCATTTACTGCACCTTGCTTACGCAATGGTTTTGTCCTAGTCATGCTTACGTATGGCACCTAGTCATGTTTTACGCATGACATTCCTTTTTCATTTACTATACCTTGCTTACGCAATGGTTTTGTTCTAGTCATACTTACATATGACACTTAGTCATGTTTTATGCATGACACCTCTTTGTCATTTACTATACCTTGCTTACCCAATGGTTTTGTCCTAATCATGCTTACGCATGACACCCCTGTTCAATTTAGCATACCTTGCTTACGCAATTGTAAATTGTCCTAATCATGTTACATATGGCATTTAATCATGTTTTATGCATGACACCCCTTTTTCATTTACTATACCCTGCTTACTTAATGTTTTCGTCCTATGGCTTTCTTGGTTTCAAGTTTTGACAAAATTTTGTTTTTCAAAATTCTTTAAATTTTAACCAATCTCCCCAATTTCGTTTCGTGGGGATTTAATTTGTTGTATTTCGGGTATACATGTATTTTACATTAATATTTTGTAGTTTTGAATCTAGTCTTTACCCCAGTGTGCAGGGTAGTTCAAATTCTTTTTACATCATATGTTTAATGATATGTTTTATGCATGTATACTTCGTATTCGTTTCATCGTGCAGTTGTCAGTTCCCAGTTTTCCAATGAGTTTTTTATAGTTTCAATAAATCGTTAAACTTACATATTCGTTTGAGTTTATATAAACTTTAATGTATGAAGTATATAAAGCCGTGAAAACATGACACATCAAGTACCTGCTCATAGTTTAAGAACAAAGCTGTATTAAAGCTCTCAGTAATCCACTTGAGTATATCATTGACAGAACTTTGATCGATATAGACCAGGACACATTCTGCAATGAAGATGGTGGGTAAGGTATGATCGATGTCACTCTGCTTTAACTTGACCTGGAGGTCCTTCAGATTGCGGAGATTGCACTCTACCAGGTGATAATCTGCTCCATGAATCTCGCTTTTACTCATCTGAATCTCTCCATCTAAAACCATTTACAACACTTTATCACAATACTTCACAAAATCACAAAAAATAATTACAGTATAACACAGTGCATAAGTTGTATATGCATAGACTATTAATAATTAAAGCAATACAAATATATGAGCTGCAATAAGTCTGGCTAGCTCTACCTAGGCAAAGTATTCTATCTTTCTAATTCATATTTATACTGATGTATACATTAAAACATATTTCTATGACATATTCTGTAGAGTAAGTGAAATCAAAGCCTAATTGCAAATTTGTCATTCTGCACAAGAATCATGTTACTACATCTCGTATATATACAATCCTGGTATGAAATATTTGAACTTTTCTAGACTTGCTGTGTAAGTAAATAAAAAGTATATACTTGTACATGGGAAGCATATGCGAATAAGAAAGGAAAAAAACAGGATTACAAAGGGGCCATGTTCTGATGATCTCTGATGATGTTTCAATCACCGAACCGTTATTTCCTACAGCCAATCAATGACTCAGCTATTCCCGTGCAAGTGACACAATATGTAACAACAAATGTTCAAAAACTGCCTTGTAAGTCACGCACGCTGGGGATTCCTAGGAATTTGTAGCCGATCCACTGATTCACTGAAAATTAGAGTTCCCCATAACATGACCTCTTATGGGGTTTCGCCAGATCTTTATCCACAATGGGACAAACAGAGATGCGGAATAAAGATATGGTTTTAATCAGACTGAACAGAATCACACTGCTGTCACATAATGTGCAGATAACAAACATCTGTGAATCAAAATGCTGCCATATAATGTGCAGATAACTGACATCCCAGAATCAAAATGCTGCCACATAATGTGCAGATAACTGACATCCCAGAATCAAATGCTGCCACATAATGTGCAGATAACTGACATCACTGAATCAAAATGCTGCCACATAATATGCAGATAACTGACATCCCCGAAATACAGTGCTGCCACTTAATGTGCAGATAACTGACATCCCTGAATGAAATTGCTGCCACATAATGTGCAGATAACTGACATCCCTGAATCAAAATGCTGCCACATAGTGTGCAGATAACTGACATCCCAGAATCAAAATGCTGCCACATAATGTGCAGATAACTGACATCCCTGAATCAAAATGCTGCCACATAATATGCAGATAACTGACATCCCTGAATCAAAATGCTGCCACATAGTGTGCAGATAATTGACATCCCTGAATGAAATGCTGCCACATAATATGCAGATAACTGACATCCCTGAATGAAAATGCTGCCACATAATGTGCAGATAACTGACATCCCTGAATCAAAATGCTGCCACATAATGTGCAGATAACTGACATCCCTGAATCAAAATGCTGCCACATAGTGTGCAGATAATTGACATCCCAGAATCAAAATGCTGCCATATAATGTGCAGATAACTGACATCCCTGAATCAAAATGCTGCCACATAATGTGCAGATAACTGACATCCCAGAATCAAAATGCTGCCACATAGTGTGCAGATAATTGACATCCCTGAATCAAAATACTGCCACATAATATGCAGATAACTGACATCCCTGAATCAAAATGCTGTCACATAATGTGCAGATAACTGACATCCCTGAATCAAAATGCTGCCACATAGTGTGCAGATAATTGAAATCCCTGAATCAAAATGCTGCCACATAATTTGCAGATAACTGACATTCCTGAATCAAAATGCTGCCACAAAATATGCAGATAATTGACATCACAGAAATACAGTGCTACCATAAATTGTGCATATCACAGACATCACGGAATCGCAGTGCTGCCACATAAAGTGCAGATAACTGACATCCCCGAAATACAGTGCTGCCACAAAATGTGCAGAAAACAGACATCCCAGAATCCAATATGATTAAAACATAATAATGTGATAAAGTTATAACACAAATCACAGAATCACAGTGCTGCAACATAATGTGCAGATAACTGACATCCCTGAATCACAGTGCTGTCACATAATGAGATGATAAGAGACATCTCAGAATCACAGTGCTGTCACATAATTATAATGAGATACATTGTAGTAGATACAACGGAAGAAAAGTGAGTATAACATTTTTTTCTCATCTATTGTCATCAATCAATGATATCTATGTACAGTCAATGATATCTGAGAATCATTCCTTGGTATATGATGTTCATTATGTACGGTCAATGATATCTGAGAATCATTCCTTAGTATATGATGTTCATTATGTACAGTAAATACAACTTTAAGAATACATTTCTATGACCAAAAAAGAAAAAAATACAACACACAAAACTGTATTACTGTTGTCTACTGAGATTTTAAAGGAGAGACAACTTTTTAAATTTCTCTTAAAACACTAGCAAATACAATTACTAATAGTAATACTTTAACTGATGATATAAACTACCTTCTGTGGCTATTTTTTGAAGAAGCTGAGGTTGTCTTTTGATCTGTTGGACTTTCTTTGATGTGACTGTTTGAAAATCAACTTCAACAAAGGATTTCGGAGAGAGATCAAGGTCTTTTAACAACCAGTAATTTGTATCAGATCCAGCTCCAAGATTCACCACTTGGCACTGCCTTTCTGTTAACTATACAACAAAACATTAAGGATACAGAAAGTATTATGGAAGAAATCATTTCTCAAAGCAGACCAATACACCATGACATTAAATTTTGTTGTACAATTACTTATAGAACATTAATGATTGAATTGTTGCACCATATACTTCCTTGAGTTTTGTCCAGTAGGGTTAGAGTTTGAATCTAGTGATGCATAAAATATGAATTAATGACAACTTGATCCATCTTGATACTAAAATGTTTTGCTTTGTCTCAAACATTAAATAGAAATGTAGACTAACCATTGTTGTACACAGTATCTTTATTGTTATACAAAGTATTAGTAGAGTTATATTCATGCATGGGAATCTCAACATCTATGTATGACAGACTTTCAGATACTTCCGTACCATCAATATGTACCAACTGTGAGACCCCAAACCACTCAACAATCCTGTATGACACAACCTTATCAGTTTCAAATTCATTTGATTAACTGTCAAGCCTTATGAAACGCCAAGATGACACCACAGACAACAGTGCCATATCGGACTTATCCTTTGGAGACCCTCCAGCAACATCATCCCCCAAGAAACGGTGGCAACAAGAATGAAAGAAGCTGGATGAGAAACTGATAGTGATTGTCATCAACTTCCAGAGTATAAGGAACAAGGCACCAGATTTACAATAGCTGATCGACTCAACCCAACCAGATATCATTATTGGCATGGTTAGGACCTGATATGAACTCATTAATAGTCATCCCTATGGAAGATGAAGTGTTCAGGCCAGACAGGCGAGACGATCTCTATGGTGGAGTACTGATAGCTACCAAACGTTCCATGGTGAGCTTCACAGCCCTGATTGGAGAAATCTGTGAATTCATCAGCGTCAAAGTGAAGCTTAGATAAGGAAAGTCAGCCTTGATATCAGCAGCCGACAGACCACCAAACAGAACAGATGAGGAGTATACTCAGGCGCTAATTACAGTCATCACAGCAGTCAGATCAAGAGCAAGTAGTGACCTTCCCTGCCAGAGGCAGCAATATCCTTTACCTCCTCTTCACATTACATCCATCCTTGATCGACAGATGCAAAGCCCTACCAGCGATCGGGAAAAGTGACCATGATATCGTGATGATAGATCTCTCTCTTCATACATACCATCAGCAGTCATGCCCTCGAAAAATACTACTGTGGGACAAAGCAAATAGAGAGGTGGTCATTCAGCATATAACAAAAGCGGTGAACAACATCATGGCAAAAGAATACACAACAGCCAATGACATATGGATTGACTTCAGAGGATCCATATCAACTATAGTAAAAGACACCATTCCCACCAAGATCAGCAGGAGCCGATATTCAAATCCATGGATGACAACAAAGGTCAAACGCCTACTATGTCAACGCCAGAGAGCCTTCAAGAAAGCACGGCACACAATGAACCCTAAGGACCAGGCCCGATATCGACAACTCAAGGCAGCAGCGCAGAGGGAAATGAGGACAGCTCATGATGAATTTATGGACCAAACAGTATGTGGTGAGATGCAGAATAACTGCAAGAGATTCGGTCATACCTGAAGAGCACACGTAAGGACTCATGAGGAGTAGCCCCACTGAGGAAGACAGACGGACTCCTGTACAGTGATACTGAATCCAAAGCAGAAATACTCAACCAGCAGTTTCATTCCATCTACACCAAGGCAGATATCACATGGATGCCAAACAAAGGTACAAGTCCTTATCAAGTCATGCCTTCAATCCAAGTCAGCCAAGCAGGTGTCCACAAGTTACTCAAGAACATTGACTCCCACAAAGCAACAGGTCTAGATGGAATCCAAGCCAGGCTTCTACATGAGTATGCAGACCAAATTGCTCCAGCAATGACCAAAGTCTTCAAGATTTTATTGGATTCAGACACCATTCCTGACGACTGACGATCAGCTTCTATTGTTCCTGATGTCACCAAGTCAGAAACCAGGTTGTTCGCAGATGATTGTTTACTGTACCGGCCGATCAACAACACAGAGCAAAGCAACAATCCATAGCAAGACTTACAGCACTTGAGAAATGGGAAGAAGAGTGGCAGATGTCCCTCCATCCAGAGAAGTACGCTGTCATACAGGTCTCATCAAAGCAGAAAGCAATCAATGCAGAATACAGACTACACAGCATTAAGTTAGAAGAAGTGGACTCAAGCGAGTACCTGGGATTTACAATCAGCAGCAACATGAAGTGGAACAAGCACATTGATGCCATCACAGCAAAAGCCAATAGGACTCTTGGCTCTCAAAGGTTGCAAAACCTCAGCACGGGTCAGAGCCTACGAAGCTATTGTATGTCCACCGCTGGAGTATGTTGCCTCCATATGGGACCCTCACACTAGTGGACAGATCAATCAGATAGAGAAAGTCCAACGTAGAGCAGCACGATTTGCTACAAGGAACTACTGGGATAGGAAAGCGGGCAGCGTCACCAGCATTGTCAACTCCCTGGGATGGGAACCGCTACAAACCAGAAGAGTAAAGATCCAGCACAATCTAGTGGCCATTCCAGCAGAACAATACCTAATCCAGACAGACACCAGGACAAGGGGACAACGTAACTTTCGCATCCCAACAACGAAAAAGGATGTGTACCAGTTCTCCTTCTTCCCGCGTACCATCAGGGATTGGAACAGACTTCCATCAGCAATGACATCAGCATGTTCCTTGGAGGACTACTGGACTGCAATGGGCAACATACCACCTGCCCACTTCAGCTTAGGTTGAGGATCAAGGATTTAAATTTTTTAATTGTATCATATTGCACTGTGAGGCTTTTATCTTGACTGCCACATGAAGTATAAATGCTCAACTTTGGAGTACACTTCATATTGCAAAAAGAAGATTCAGTAAGTGGAGTGTTATACACAGTAAGCTTGATGTTATACATGGTAATAGTAAGTGTATTACCAGTATTATACTCAGTACATAGTGTATTGCTATATTCAGTAAGTTAAGTGTTAAACACAGTAAGTTTGATGGTATACATGGTAATAGTAAGTGTGTTACCAGTATTATACATGTAGTAAGTGTACTGTTATATTCAGTAAATAAAATGTTATACACAGTAAGTTTGATGTTATGCATGGTAATGGTAAGTGTGTTACCAGTATTATACATGTAGTAAGTGTATTGTTATATTCAGTAAGTAAAGTGTTATACATAGTAAGTTTGATGTTATACATGGTAATGGTAAGTGTGTTACCAGTATTATACATGTAGTAAGTGTACTGTTATATTCAGTAAATAAAGTGTTATACACAGTAAGTTTGATGTTATACATGATAATGGTAAGTGTGTTACCAGTATTATACATGTAGTAAGTGTATTGTTATATTCAGTAAGTAAAGTGTTGTACATAGTAAGTTTGATGTTATACATGGCAATAGTAAGTCAGTAAGTGTGTTACCAGTATTATACACAGTAAGTGTATTATTATACACAGTAAGTGTATTGTTATACACAGTAAGTGTATCGTTATACACAGTAAGTGTATTGTTATACACAGTAAGGGAAATGTTATCCGTGGGTTTTTTTATTATTTTTTCAAAGGTGCCTGTACCTTTTTATTTGGGAATTTTTTGGTCCCATTTACATAATGCTAAAAGATCAATGTTTGGGAAAAATCTAAACAAATTTTGGGAAAATCAATGAAATTTCCATTGGGAAGTGTCCTTATCACAGACCTAATTTGAAGAAAAAACCCCACTATAGTTATACATAAATTCATAAGAAAGGAAATGTTTTACACAGTACGGGAAATGTTATACACAGTAAGTTTTCCATACAGTACTGGTAACTTTATTGTTATACTTCACAGTGCAATGTTATACACAGTAAGATTTGGTCCCCATTCATCTGAAGTGTTCAGTACTGAAGTAGTTTTCCATTTTTTTTTTAAAAGTTTTTGACATTCGGATTACTAATTATAGGGTGAGCCAAAAAGGAGATGTTTAATCTCAACAGCACCAGAACTCATCTTTCCTGAGTTAACGTTTTAATCACTCAACCTAGCTGTGGCAACACATTTTCTTTCTATCCGTTTACAATAGTCCAATGAAACATGTTCCAGCACATTTAGTCTCTGATAAATACACTGACTGTCTTAAAATAGATTACAATACCTTTCTCCGTATATTATTTCTAGAGAATACTTCCAGCTGAACATATTTTCAATCACTAATTTAACAAGCATTCTGAAAGTATTGCTTAGGCAATACTAAGTCCCCTACCGGCAAATGGAAAACTAAGACCCCCAAAACACACACAAACCTACACACACATACACACACAGACAACATACTGTCTTTCAGGCTGCCAGCAAGTTAAGTATTTGATCACAACCTTTATAGGAATTTTCTAATTCCCAGGGCTGTAATTCCGTCAAAAATCAGTGGACCATAACGAAACTCGAACTTGATCTGTAACTCATGGTGGTATACTCAAAACACCAAAAATTGGATGAAAATCTACAAGCGTTTAGAAAAAAAACCCGGAAAACTGCCATTTTAAAGAAATTTTCTAATTCCAAGGGCAGTA
The DNA here is from genome assembly GCA_035048485.1 of Pteria penguin. NCBI lineage: Eukaryota > Metazoa > Mollusca > Bivalvia > Pterioida > Pteriidae > Pteria > Pteria penguin. The sequence goes on along the minus strand of CM068583.1, from coordinate 50,050,669 downwards.
ATTCTGTCAAAAATCAGTGCACCGTAACGAAACTTGAGCTTGATGTGTAACTCATGGTAGCATACTCACACACCAAAAATTGGCTTAATATCTACAAACGTTTAGAAAAAAAGTCCGGAAAACTGCCATTTTAAAGAAATTTTCTAATTCCAAGGGCCGAAATTCTTTCAAAAATCAGTGGAACAAAACTTAACTCAAACTTGATCTGTAACTCATGGTGGTAGACTCATACACCAAAAATTGGATGAATATCTACAAGCGTTAAGAAAAAAAGTCTGGAAAACTGTCATTTTAAAGAAATTTTCTAATTCCAAGGGCTGTAATTTCGTAAAAAATCAGTGGATCGTAACGAAACTCGAAATTGATCTGTAACTCATGGTGGTACACTCACACACCAAAAATTGGATGAATATCTACAAGCGTTTAGAAAAAAAGTCCGGAAAACGTGAGTGTGACTGACGGACTGATGGACAGACGGACAGAATGACAGAGTGCAAACCTATAGTCCCCTTCGGCAATGCCGGTAGGGGACAAAAAAAATTATTACCCTCTGCCAAGCACATACAATGCTCTTGGTATGTTAAAGTCAAAGTTAACAGAGTATGTTTTCTCAAAATAAGAATCAAGAAACTCTTCCCCCCTCCCCTAAAAAAAAAAAAAAAAGATGAGATAATGAAGTTTAAAAAAGTACTCAAAGGTAGATCTAACTAAAATTAGCTGCAAAACTTTGTCCTTCTATATGTTAGTTTTAAATCTCTTACATATCTTAAATTGGACAACTTCAATTCTGTACCAAAGACTGTACTGGAGTATGTCACTTGTTAATTACAACTGCTATTTGCATGTATACATCTATGTATTTTGGCTCATGAAGCCAATTCATCATACTCCAAAATTAAATTCCCAATGTATTAGCTATTATGTGTGAAACCAAAGAACAGCAGTAGTCAAAGTTTAAACAATAACAAAGAGTACATTAAAATTATATCATATTTCTTATCTATTGCAGAATATGTTCTTCTCCAAACTCCAGAAAAAAATGTGCATGATCAAATTACATCAAGTAAGCTTTACATGTAGTTAGAAAGTCAGATAAGCAGAAAACATTAACTCTTGTGAACATTTAATATACATTAAAAAGTACACTTATTATTACATCAAAAGAGAATCAGTAAATCTGATGGATGCTCCCTAAAATGAAATGCAATCTGGTGAGTTCCACAGTATCATCTAATCAAAAGATAAGCTTGTAGTTTTAACAGAAAGTTCCAAAAATGACCTTCTACCATTTGTCACCCTTTAATTTGTTTATGTGTAACTTTGCAGCTTAACTTGATCATAAATAAATTTTCCTCAATTACCATTGGAATAAAACCTTTTGGATATCATATTTGCAGGATAGTCACAATCTAAGACAATGACTCAATAAAACTGTTTTCCCTATTATTGTTTGTTGACCTTGCCTTGGTGACCTTGACCTGGAGTGAAAACAAACTACTATGCTTGGTTTTGTTCTTGTGACCTTGGTCTCAAAGTGTTGGTCATTGGCATAAACAGGTTGGGGGCAACCTCTCATTTGAGAGATAATCACTCAAATGAGTAACTAACACTGTTTTCAGTAATTAATTTCAAGGAATGAACAAAAGTAAATAAGTACCAAAAGTAAAGTATCAAAATTTTGACTTAAACTTAAAAGGACACATCTTAATAATATACTGAACACAATATACAAAAGAAGTTGACCTTTTAAACTTGCCATTTTGGAGTTTATGGCTGCAACATTTGTGCAGCTATAAACTCCTAAACAGTAACTTAAAAATGTTGACTTGTTTTGTAAACTATATCCAGTATGTTGTAAACATGTGCCCTTTTGAATTTCAAATCATATTTCCAAAATTTCATTTTCTAGTACTTGAAACTGATTACTGAAAAGAGAAATAGTTACTCATTTGAGTGATTATCTCTAAAATGAGGGGTTGCCCCTAACCTGATAAACTGTGCAAAGAATCATCACAACAAATTGGTTCATATTAAGGTATTTGTTTTGTTATTGTTCTATGTCACTCTAAGATTATTACAATAATAAGGTGATGGCACCTGCTTGGTGCATTCCTTCATAATTTTTCCTAATGGCAGTTAAAGTAATGCCACAGAATCAAACGAAGCAGAGAGAGAGAGATCTATTACGTCCTAACATACACCAAGACTTAGAGCCTTGGATTATACTGGCTTATTCACAATCAAATGACTGCTTAAAAACACACACACAAACAAATAAACCAAAAACTGAAGAAAAAAGGCCACGATAGAGATAACATTTGGGAGTTTTGAATGAGGTTGGTTGGTTGATTGGTGTTTTACGTCGCTTTCAACAATATTTCAGTTATATCGCGACATGGAAGCAGGAGGTTACCAACCTCTTAAACATAATGGCGCAACCCTGGAATTGAACCCGGATCGTCAGCGCCGCAAGCCAAGCGCTTAACCACTACACCAAGCCTGCCCCTTTTTGAATGAGGATGACCAGGGAATCTCATATAGATATGCTCGAGAAATCTGTCCAGAATCAAGTAATACCTTGATAAATTTCTGTAGCATAGAACGTATAGCAGTGACACGAGCATAGTATCCACGACTTATTTCTGGGGCATGTCTTGCCTGTCCTCTCGTAGTTACCATGGAAATGTACGGGTCAGACCAGTAATTTTTCTCTACAGCAAACCTTTTACAATGAGATGCATCGTCGTTTGTAGCCCTTACTGCATCATCGCTAGCCATTATGACACTTATCGGTTATCTGTACACTATCCTCATCACTTGATAGATAAGCTTTGAATACGTGCATGTGTTTACTACATTTGGTTTAATCAAACAGAAAGCACAAAATGAAAGTGAAAGTTGACAGGAAGTAAATATTAGCGGGAATAAACGTATACGGCCTACTGTATTGTATAGAAATTTAGCAATGGAAGCACTTTATTTAGAAAACTTAGAGGAACTTGTCAATGATGAGAACAAAGTCGTATGTATATTGTTACTGCAAGGTGTATAGGTTAGATTGTGATTAAAACTACGTACAAAGAATAACTTTAAGTTACGTATAGAATGAATTTAAAGAGAAAGTAGAAGTTGTTGAGGTTAACGAAATGTCAGACGCCAATAACCTCAAACATGAGACGAATCCAGGTTGTTTCGCCCCCATTCGTGTTCGCCCCAAGTGGTTTCGCCCCGGGTGGTTTCGCCCCCATTCTTTATATTGGATATGATATCTGATTTGTGTTGACCAAGGTCTTATAAACATATTAATGTAAGTCCTTGTGTAGATATACAAATGTTTGTTTTGATGAGAACACCAAAATTATAAATGTTTTGATGAAAATCAAATAAATATTGAATTTTAATAAACCTGATAAGACATTGTTATCTGCTTGTGACTAATCATTTATCGATTGATTTTTGTTTGACGTCACACCACGAATATCTCACGTATATGGTGAGGGCATCTGCCTGATGCAGGGCATACAAATTTTGAACTTTGTAACAGACCCACCCGAAGCAGTGAGGGATCTTTAATGTGCCATGCATACCACACATGGGGCCTTGGTTTTTACTGGCTCATCCCAAAGATAGGACACAGGCATGATCAGAGCGGGACTTGAACCCCAACCTCCCGATCAAGCGGCTAGCGCGATTCCACCAAGCCATGCCGGCTTACATGTGACGTTATGTAAAATACAAAAGTAAGTGTTGTCACATGACTGTAAACTGAAAGCTCCATTTGTTAAAACAATAAAAGCAACTACATTTACCGCTGTCTGTGTAACAAAATTTCATTCAATATATCATTATCATTTTGAACTATCACTCAGTATAAAAGTATAAGGCAATATTAGTGAGTTGGTTTGTATTACTGATTAGCATGCGGAAATTTACGAATCATAGGGAATGTTATGTACTTTTAAACACTCACTTCATGGACTTCTGACTTTTTGCTGGGGTAGCCTTTGAGTCAATTAAATTGTTATTTATTTCATTCTGATATATGCTGTCCTTATTCTAGATTTACTTTGACAGACTTGTTAACTATATATAAGACTTGAGCATGTGTAATAACTTCTCCTTTATTAATTGCATGCAATGTAATTTATTGTCAAAACACTGGCCAATTAATTTCAATGATTGTGTAAATATCATTTAATTACATCTTTGGGAAATAGTATCAAACAAAACATGATTACATGTATTCTTCATAAGACGTTGATCTGACAAAGGTATCATCACAATGTGAAAAAATTTTTTTAATGTTTAAAATTATATACATGTATCATGTTAGAATCAACAATTTATTTTACTAATTATATGTTCTGCAAACACAAAATATATAGTTATATACAAATGGGGCAAAACTATTGAGGGCGAAACCACATGGGATGCGAATACGATTTGGGGCGAAACCACCCGTTACCACATGAGACAAGGGTCTAAATGGAGTTCATTCTCAAATGTGGCGATGATCCAGAGAAGTGAGGATGGATGTGACATACCGGTAGTTTTCCAGTTAACAGCTACCATGTTATTAAGGGTATTCAAAACGTAAATTGAAAATTTTATTTTCAATTATATTGAATTGTGAATATTACAAAGTTTCATATGTAATATTTAGTATCCTATGTATTGCAGACAATCATGTGAATGAATCTCATAAATTCACTTTTCAAAAGCCGAAATAACGTAGTAGCTGGTAACTGGTCATAGTCAGTAACTGGTACACTGCTAGTACCCTCCAGAAATTAACTTCTGTTTTTGTAAATTCTTATTTTTCGATCTTTTGTTTCACTTTATTGCCTAAAGAGAGGAAATAATGAAGAATATTTCATCTATGAATGCCTCTCTAATGAATTTAATTGCTAAAATTTATATATTTACAATAATATTTGTAATATATGACTAAAATTTTGTAACATTGATCAAGATAAAACCAAAGTTATACCTCCTAATATTTTCGGAATGTTTCAGATCTCTTCTCAATAATTTAAATTTATTTGTATCAACGATTGTGATTGGTCATAGAATTGTTGTTATTTCTGTCATGCGAAGTTTGCTATGGGAACATACCCACTATTACCAGAACTACTGTAGTGAATCAGAACAGTATGGCAACCATCACCAGTGATACATTTGGAATAAATAAAAGCAATTTCTAATTTTTGAGACTCTTTTTATTTTCTTAAATAGAATGTATATGGCATACTGTCTACAAGCTACTGCCATTCAAGCTGTGAACAATGTTGTATTCGAGTTTTGACACATCATGTACACGAGTGGACAGCGTAATAAAGCGTCTGTGCACAGGTACAATCGCACTTGTTCTGAGTCACAAAAGAAACAAGTCAGTGAGACACTAACTTCTGTTTCCACTAGGAATCCTTTAGGACATCGCCGTCATGCTGTACTGCAATGTTGAAGAACAGGCCTTGTCAAGGCAAATTCTGCAATAGCTCGATCTGGCTCATATGCCTCACTTACCGTGGAATAATTCTGTTGTGACTGCTTCAGTTTCACTAAATTCCATGTTGGCAGGATTTATGTCTAACACTTCTTTCAGAAACTACTACGCTAAATTTGGAATATGAAATAAATCTTACTTTCAAGAGTTTCATATTTATACTCATCTTTTAATTAAATTATATGAAATTTTTCTATAATTTTAAACTGTTATACAAATATGAAGTTTTTTTAACTGATGCACAAACTTGATGTAATTCGCATTTGTGCATCAGTCAAAAACCTTCATATCTGTACCAGTATAACAGTAAAATGATTATAGAAACATTCCTTAATTAACAAAGAAGTTGGCAGTACATAAAACTTGAAGCAGAAGCGTATAGCTGGTGAACCTTATTTGTCGTATAGAGATCTAATCAATGTGAATTGAGCAAAGTCAAACTTTTTATTACCCATCATCTGCTTTGTCATTCACCTAGTTATCATACAGCCAAACTATAATGCTTTTTATCTCACCAGAGCCAAAGGCTCAAGTGAGCTATAGTCATAGCACATCATCCGTCCATCGTTAACTTTCTCACATTTTCGACTTCGACTCTGGAACTGCTCAGCAGATTTGGATCAAACTTTGTATAAATGATGTACTCATGGTCCCCTACTAAAACTGTGTTTGGGATCCAGATTCCCTCAGTGTTGGATCCAGGGCAGGGTCAAAAGTGCCCAAAGCGGTACCCCTCTTCAAAAATCTTCTCCTCCAGAATCAGTGCACAAATGGGGAAACTAGTTGCATTTCAACAATCTATAAAGATAAGTTATCAAAAATTGTGTTCAGGGTTAAGATACGTCAAACAGAAATTTACGCTTTTTTGGCATGTTTCTGGACTTAGTAATTTCAATGCAGAAAAGTGTCATATTTTTCAGTTAATTGATATTGATGATTTCTTAATGACTATTTTAATCATAATTATGGTAAGGAATATTATTGTGAAAGAATTTTGTCAATATCTCAATTTTTGGATTTTTTATGAATATTTTAAGACTTCCAAAAAAAGGGTGAGGGAGGTTGGCCATTTTTCACATTTTCAACTTCTTACTGCCTTCATGGATTTCCATAATATTTCACAGGCTTGTTATCAGGGCCAAAGCATGTGTCATTTTGAGGTCCTGAATAGTAGCAGGGATGTATATATCTAAATATTATTTTAAATTCACATAAATGACATAATTGATAAGTAAAATTTTATTGCATAATTTTAGAATAGATATGTTATATTGCATTGTGCTGGTGTGAATTGTCATTTTGTTGGATTGTTTAATGTCCGACATAGCAGAACAATTAAATGTGCATGTGCAACTTTTTCAACGCATTTAAAACAAGGCTATGATAGGGCAGGGGGGTAGTTGCATATCCCTTTAGATATATATGTCCCTGATAATAGAGAAAAGGGGAATGTTTTCATACTTCCATCCCTTCAAACTAAGCAGCAGGTGAATTATTTTATGCTAGATGTTGCTCTTGTTGACGTTGATAGAATAATGGCAGTTTCTATAGGACACGATGACTTTAGGAAACGTCTTTGGTTTTTCAAGAAACTTATACGGATGCTTAAATAATATACTGCAGTAAATGTAGAGGAAGAGCCCTTTTCATGTCAAAAAAAAATCTGACTTGTTGTTACAGAGTAGCCGCTTGTGTTACCTTAATACATGTTAAATGAATCATTGAGCTAACTGGATAAAAATTTATGAAATAAATGATTCTAGATTCTTTGTTACAGGTTACATACAAACTGCTGAGTTCCACTTTAAATGTACATGTGAATCAAGCCAAGCAGTAAGTAGTGTAACGGTCAAGTTGTAAAGTACAGTATATTGATGATCATCCCAGAGGCAAATGTGCTACAAAAATATACTTAACTTTCATGCTTATCATCTCATCTAGTATATAGTGAATTGCTCTTCGATACATGTATCTAATAATTCTTATAGGAAATAAAGATTCATTTTCAGAGCTGGACATCTTTTTACTAAGATAATGAAGTGCAGTATATATAAATATATACCGTATATGAATAATTACGATTACTTGTGCTTACCTAATGCTGCACCAATGGCAGGAATATTCAAGGTGTAAGTAGATTCTTCAGACAATGGAGCATCCTCAGTGGCAGTAGTCTCCAATACTTCTGAAATTTATGAATTACAACAATGATTGTACTGGTAATACAGGTGGATGGATCGACATTACAATTTATTGCTCTTGATGTTCTGTTGATAAAATTATGTATACAGTGTATAAATATATATGCTAGATATAAAGTGGACATGAACTGGAGCTCACTGCACCATGAATGTATAAATCAGTTATCTCCTGGTATCAGTAAATCCTGTAGCTGAACCACTATTTATCTCATTTATATACTAAAGAAATATCTGTAAATGTTATCTCCCCATATAAGGGACATTAATTCTCATTTGAAAATAAAGGAATGGCCTATAAAAGTGAAGCCAACCAGAATTAATTTTCTTGAGTTTCACAATTTCTATATTATTCTCATGTTTTTATTAGTGATATCCTGTAGATTTTAGGTGATAGTAAATATGAGTTTTCTTGTCTTGTAGAATGCTTTATGCATTTGTTAATGATCAACGTAACAAAAAGGAAAATGATGCACTTTATGTTACATACTTCGTGGCAGGACTCACTAGATCTGATCATGGACCTCAGGTTGGTGCTATCAACTATACTACAGTATAAATGTCTTTGTTAAGAGAGCTACTTGTATAGCGGTATCAGGTTAACCCTAATTTTAATTTGACCTGAGATTTTCTCAGTATATGTTCTATAGAACTGGCTTGGTGATTATTCTCCAACACATTCCCGGTCGGATACACCAAGCTTTCTATACAACCGCAGTCCTTAATGCTCCACCCAATACATTTTCTGACAACTTAACTATTGATTTTTACTTAACTGAACTTTTCATCCGCAGAAATATATTAGAATAGAATTAACAACTACCTAACTGTGGTTTATTGTCCAGTAATTCCCCTTGTTGCATGAACCAATCAACTTTTCACCTCATTGCGACTCGGCTTGATGATAATTTGATTGGTTCCTGCGGCTTGGGGTATCACTGGACAATAAGCCATGGTTAGGTAGTTATTTCTTAATCAACAGACCAGTGAGATAATCTTTATGAAATGTTACTATGTTATAAATTTTATATCTATGTAATAACATCATCTTGGGTTTGCACCAATGTCACTGAACATGAAGGAGTTGTAAATGTGAGAAACAAATGATTCAATGTCTGTGGTTAGTGTAGCAAGAAATTCCCATGATTGGTCTATTAATCTAATTCAGTCTAATATTCTGAGATTAAAAATGTCATTGTTTACAATTGTCGTCCCTCTTGCACTTGAAATTAGAGACACACAATGAAGATTTAAAATACCTTTTTTGTCACTATGTATGTCGTTTTACATAATTTGATAATGCATTAATATTTACATATTTAAACATATATATATATTTAATATACATTTAATAATTACATAATTTATTTTGATTATCAGTGATCAATGATATTCTTTGTGCTGTTGAAACATACAATATAACTTGATTGATTATTGTTTTTTGTGTCACTCCACATTATTGCACATATACGATGCCAGCATTTGCCTGGTGAATGCATAGAAATTTGCACCTTTGCAACGGACTCACCCGGGCTGTGAGGTATTTTTTATATGCCAGGCTTACATCACAAAGGACTTCAGTTTTCACTCTCTCATCGGGTGTGCTCATGATGGGGAGTCAAAAAAAGTAATTTGCTTTGTCAGCTTCATTCTGCACTGTTAAGGTATCATGAGACCAATGATGATTACATGTTGTGGATGTATTGGTGTTCATTGTATATAAAGTGAAGGGTACATTGCCTTTGGCCCAATCAATGAAATTGTCTTTTGGAAACTCCTAATTTTGTGTCCAGTGTGGGATCATATAATGTATTGTTATGTAGTAAAGAAAAGTTATTACATACACTATCAATTGTTAGCATTTTCCTACAGTAGATATCAAACACCAAGACCTGTACAGTACATGCACACCAATTTTTTAAAGTTATATTTAAATAAGCCAAAAGATACTTTTAGTCATTTTCAGTTATGTTCCTGTCTTTGTTGACGATATTTTCAGATACATAAGTGTGCAGTTATTCCAGAGGAAGCTTTATCAGCATACAAGAGTAGCATGTCTGTATTAACAAGTTCTCATATCTACAGTGTGCAGAAATCCAAACTTCAGGTGAATATTGAGGATAGTGAGAATTAGTGAGCACTTATTAGGGTCTTCTGATTCCATCGGAAGACTTACCTGTTATTGTGAAGTTTTTTCTTTACATTTAATGCTATTATCATCATCATTATTATCATTATTATTGTTCATATCACTTTGACTGCCATTTTCTCAAAAACAGCTTTACCAACAACCTTTTTCTCTCTGCTACTTACTTGCTAAGCCAGGGGAAATTGATTGATACAAAGAAATTTGAAAAATTATGCTTTTAAAGGAAATTACGTGACAGTGCTCTATTTTTTAAAATTTCTCAAATACAAGTTTATTACTCAAGATAGACTAATCAACTTTTCATTCTCATTTTTGACAAGTATGTTCTTGACATTGAAACCAACACCAATTATCTAGCTTTTGAAAATGCTACAAAACGATTTAGAATACCAATTTCACCATGAAAAACTATGTTTCATTATTTGAACACCATTTTAATACCATTTTTAAGTGAAAATTTAAAAATTAAAAAAAAACAGGTGATTAAAATAATTTCTTTGTTACTCGCTTATTTTACGTCGGATGTCCCAATCCGTCAACAGTTGGCGCCACCACAGGCAAAAATATGTCACAGAGGGTATCCTCCTTTGACAAACTTCTTCTTCAGACCGGGTGCATACAGAGGCAAACTGAATACATAGGAATGATCTAGAGGGATGTGTGAAGCAGTGTTGTTATTTTTGGTTCTGTTCCGAAATCAAAATTTTGACTTTTTTTCGACATTATTTTGGACTTAGTAATTTTCAATGCAGAAAAGTGTCATGTTTTTCAGTTAATTGATAATGATGATTTCTCATGGACTATTTTTATCATAATTATGGTAAGGAATATTATTGTGAAAGAATTTTGTCAATATCTCAATTTTTTGATTTTTTATGAATTCTTTAAGACTTCCAAAACAAAGGGGGGGGGGATTGACCATTTTTCACAATTTTAACTTTTTCTGCACAACTGTCAGAAGGATTTAAATAAATCTTGGTAGAAATAAATCACTTATGATCCCCTTCAAATTCTGTTGTTTTCATCCAGACCTCTTTACAGGTGGCGCCACCATAGTCAAAAGTAGGTCACAAAATAGTACCCTCATTTGACAATATTCTTCTTCATACTGGCTGTATACAGAGACAAACAGAATGCATAGAAATAATCTAGAGGGACGAGTGAAGAGGTATTGTCATTTTGGTACCCTTCCAAAATCAAATTTTAGCATTTTTTTTTTTTCGACATTTTTTTGAGACTTAGTGATTTCAATGCACAAAAGTGTCATATTTCCTAGTTAATTGATAATAATGATTTCTTATGGGCTATTGTTGTGATCATGATTATGGTAAGGAATGTTATTTTGAAAGAATTTTGTCAATATCTCAATTTTTGGATTTTCTATGAATTTTTTAAGACTTCCAAATGAGGATGTATAGGGACAGTTCTTCACATTTTTAACTTCTGCTGTTATACCACTTGAAAGATTTTAATTAAACATAGTATATACATGAAATACTATAGGTCTTCTATCAATTTTGTACATTTTATCCAAATTGGTTAACAGATGGTGCCACCATGTCTAAAAACTAGGTCTCACAATGGTACATATACCACTTGGTAATTAAGATATGGAGAGCAGCAGTTCAAATCCAGCTGTGGTCAGAATTTTTTTTCTCATTTCTTTACACATCTAAATAAGTTTTTAGATGTTTCTCAACACTCAACATATGAAATTAGGCCATTTTAAGTTGGATCTGGACAATATTTGAAACAATTGTTGTTCATGACCCAGACTTGAAATCAGTCAACAAAAGGCCCCACCTAAAGAAAATGACTAACTTGTTGCCCAGAATCACATCTTGCAGAGACAAAGGAAATGCTTAATATTAAAATCACCTGAATGGATGTGCAAGACAGTGTTGTTTTTTATTCTGGTCTGAAATAAAATTTGACATATTTTCAACAATTGTGTTGACTTAGTCACAGTAATGCAAAAATTAAATGAATTCTTCCTTCCCGCTTAACATATCATCTAGGTACTCTGGGGAGGGATACAGGCCCACTTGGGCTTTTTGTTTAATTTTTTTTTTTTGGATTTGGGGTTGGTTTTTTTTTTTTTGTTTTTTTTTTACATTTTGTCACTGTGGATTACAATGTACTTATCAAGTCTTGAGCATTTGATCAGTTTTGGGGGAAATAAATGTTATATTAAAAGATGCAGAGGTGATGATGTAAAATAACACATGTAATAATAGGAAAGTGGTGGTGGTTAGAATAAGGGACGTGTGCTTCGTCGAGCATATAAGCCTTTTTTGGCCTGTTGTTTTCATTGTATTGTCACATTCTTGCAAAGAAGGATACATAGTAAGTTATAAATCATAACATGAATTTAATATATGCTGTTAAATTTCCTTCTCCTGTGTTTTCTTGCACAATAGTTTATTGTACAATGGTCACCTCTGCAGAGAGGTCACTTCAGGTATTTTCTTACGGTAGTTGACATTTGTAAACATGTTGTTTTTTTTTGTTTTTTTTTACAGGATTCTTCAATGCTATACACAGCAGATTACGATGTTGTCAGAAAAAACATTCATGATGCAGTCAAGTAAGTAGATAAATAAAAAAACGATTCATCTTTATTATTACACCAGTTGCATGTAATTTATTTCCCAATCAGGCAATCTTATTCTGGTAATTTGATTTTTAAGACACATTATTACTTCCATTATTTATCTTTTCCTAAGACACAGTTCCATCAAACATCCTTCAGTTAAGATGCGGTCAGAGTCTGAAAAGAAGAAAGTAATGCTCCCTCCACAAAAAACTGAAGATTCTGTTGTGAAAAAGGTATGTTATATAGATCTATGTGATAGATATGGAAAGTAATATGGTAGAAGCAAGTGTTAAACTTTGAGGAACATTTTATTTTTAAGACAGTAATTTATGTTGATATTTTTCATTAAAGTTATGTTAGCTTTTATATAATTATGTCTACACTATAGCAAAATGGGAATACAGATTCAAAATGTAATGTGAGTAAACCAGCTCCGAAGAAAGGTGGCATAGCTGGTATGTTTGCAAACCAGGCTGAAAAGAAACCAACAGAGAAAGTGGCCTCATCAGAGGATAAAAAAGAAGACAAAAAACCTCAGAATGTGAGCTGAAACTTAGTGTACTTCTTTATTACTATCAGCTACAATTTTGTTTTCATTGTGGTTGACTTACTTTTGCTAGAATTAGGTCACTTTGTTTGAAATTAATTTTTTCCCATATTTTCCTTGAGATAATGGACTGAAGTGTGGTACAAACCTCATTATCATCAACTACAGACCATGTATCAAATGTGTTTGGGTTGACTAACTTTTGTCCAAATTAGGTCACTGTCTGAAATTTGTTTTCCAGACTTTTCACACATTCCAGAAAATATTTACTGAAACTTGCTACACATCTTTATTACCAACAGTTATTGATAGAGATTGAATTTTATTGCAGTTGAAGTACATTTTCCAGAGTTAGGTCTTTTTATTTTGTCAAAAGCCCTCCCACACTATAATTCAATGGTACATATTATGGTGTGGCTCTGTCGGTCTGTGTGCACCTTGTAAACAAGATACAAATCATATTGTTCCAGTTAGGATTTTCAAACTTTGTACACTTATTTCTTATGACATGAGGACACAGTCTTTTGATTTTCAATATCAAGATCAAAGGTCAAAGTCATTTTGGGGGTGAAAAAACTCCATAGTTTTTAGAAAGCACATTGTAAACAAAATACAAATCAAACTGTGTATGCTAGAATATTTAAACGTTGTACACTTATTTCTTATCACAGAAGGACGAAGCTTATTAGTCCCCTACGGTGAAGCCAAAGGGGACTTTAGGTTTGCACTCTGTCCATCCGTTTGTCAGTCCACTGGCAAATAAGTTTTCCACACTATTTGCCTGGATTGCAAAGCAATTCTGGTCTATGAATTGGCGAATACCGTCTGTCCGTCCATCCGTCAGTCGCCAGTCCGTCCATCTGTCCGTACGGTGTCAACATTTTGCGTTTAGCATTTGCGTTTAGCTTGGTTTGTTTCATACCTTAAAGGGTACTTATGTCAAAGTTGGTAGGTTTGTAGATACTTGAATGTTCTTTCCAACCAATACAAAAATTTAGTGACCTTGACCTTGACTTTACGCTTTAGTGAACACACACTGTTTTTTGCCCTTAGGGTGACCACTTGCATACATGTATTGTTAATGTTAATGCAAAGCAATTCTGGTCTATAAGTTGGCACAATCAGTCCGTCCCTCTGTCTGTTCGTCCGTCTGTCGTCAACTTTTTGCGTTTAGCATTTGCAATCCGGTCATACCGTCATTGACAGTTTCTTGTTTTCATTTTGTTTATAGATTATCATTTGATGTTTAGTGCATTGCTTTATGATGATAATTTTGTTCCCATTCATTAATTTTTTTTTGCTAAGTTATGGTCCTTAGACTTAAAAAAAATTAATGCAAATACTTAGTTTTCTGCAATTTTTTAAATGCTTGCAAATTATCATTTGATATTTTGTACAATACTTAACCATGACAAGTTACAGATCAGTTTTCAGTTTTTTTCCAGTTTACATAACTGTTTTTCATCAATTGTAGTCTGAATCAATTATGCATTATATATTCCAAGAAATGTATTTACAATGTCAGCCCCTTATAATTTGGAGCCTTCTAAAATTTGTTGGGGACGGTAGGGGACATGTATTGCTTTAGCAAAACCCTCAGAATGCTTATTGTTTTCAATGTCAAGGTCATGTTTTTGGCAAAAGGAGAAAATTTTTATGCCCACGGTCTTGTAGACCAAGGCAGTATATAGTGTTTGGGTTGTCCATCTATTTGTCTGTTACACTATCTGTTCCATCCCACTTTCAATAAAAGAGGCATAACATTATAAATGTAGGTGATAGGGCTTTAATATTTCACATGTGTTTTTCTTGTGGGAAGACTTTTCTTTTTGAACTAAATTATTTGAACATCTTACCTTGACCTTGAAATTTGACCTATATTTAGGGGAAAAAAATCTGTATGTTATAACTTTGGAATGCTAAGTAATAGAGCTTTTAAAATATTTCACATCTGTGTATCTGGCAGGAACACTTTTCTTCTAGTACAAAAAATGTTTGACCTTGTGACTTTGCCTTTGGAATTTGACCTAAATTTAGGAAAAAAATAATTCATGTTATTGCTTTTGAATGGTAGGTGATAGGACTTTAATATTACATGTGTATTCCTTGTGACAAGGCCTTTCCCTCATTTCCATAATTTTTTACCTCTTGATTTATGAGATCTATAAGAACCTTTGGCATACATTTCAAAAACTTTAACATTGGTCATTACTTTTGAATCATAAGAGATAAGGATTTCATATGTGTATCCCTTGTGACAAGACCTTTCCATCAGCATAGTAATGTTTGACCTTGAGAACTTGACTGTGACATATTTCCTACATTTCAAAAACTTATGACTTTAGATTCATAAGAGGTAGGGTTTTTATATTTCACATGCTTATTCCTTGTGACAAGACCTTTTCATCAGAACAGTAGTTTTTGACCTTTGACCTACATTTAAAAAACTTTAACATTGCTTATAACTTATGATTCATAAGAAGTAGAGTTTCCATAATTCACATGTGTATTCCCATTGTGTGGGGTGTAATCAAGATATAGGACATTGGAAAGTTTGCCTTATTTGGACTTTTTTTGTCGTCGGGGGTATTTGTTGTTCACAAACATATCTTGTTTAGAAAAAAATTTTTAAGCCCCCATCATGAAATGGCTGGGGGCAAATAGTGTTACCCTGTTCCGTTATTCTGTCATTTTGTCCTTTTGTCATCATTGAGTTTCCACTCATTCTCTCTTTGAAGTTTGATGAATTAAATTGATATTGGGTATAGAGATGTATCAAGGGAAAGTGCAGGTCAAGTTCAAATATGGATGTGGTCCTGTAATTTTTGACAGAGTTACTGCCCTTGAACATAGAAAATTTCTTTCAAATGAGTTTCCGCACATTTTCTCCTTGAAGGTTTGATGGATTAAATTGTTATTTGGTACATTGATGTATCAAGGGAAAATGCAGGTCAAGTTAAAATATGGGTGTGTTCCGGTAATTTTTAACAGAGTAAGTGCCCTTGAACATGAGAAATTTTTTAAATTTTCAAATATTAGTTCTCTGGAAAATTATATTTCACTACCTTAGCCGCCAGCGGGTGCATCTGTGTTGTACCCACACATTAAAATTCTAGTTTCATATATTTCTTGTACTTTTGAGATTTTTTACATTTCATATGTTGTGAGAAAGATGACGTATTGATTGTCAAGTTCAAATCAAAGGTCATTGTCACTTAGGGGAAAAAAATAGCAAATTCAGTATGGCACAAGAGCTTTGAAATTACTTTATTTTAATATGCTGCCTGCAAAATAATGCAGCACATACAGATCATTTTGTCAATGGTCAATCTGTCCGCCCATCCCTCCATATGGTCAGTCTGTCTATTAATCTGTCCATAAACAAGTACATATAACTCTTCTAGTGTAGTCATAAATCGTGGTGTATTATGGTGAAGCATTTCACAGAATTGTTGCACATGAATCAGGGGTGTGTCATGATCTTGATCCAAGGTCATACTTCAAAGGTCAAGGTCACGGTGATTTTAAAGTGTAAAATCTTGTCTGGGCTATACCTTTTTACTACCTTCATGGATTTTTATAATATTTCGTAGAATTGTTGCCCATGATTCAAGAATGTATCAATACCTTGACCAAGGTCATACCTCCAGGGTCAAGGTCACAATGCATTTGGTTGTTTTAATCTCTTTAAGATATACACATCAAGGAATCTGTTGTGTTTGAAATAATACAATATATTACTGGCATATTATGCTACATTAGCGCTTCTCTTGTTCATCTTAGACTTGTGATTCTTCATACGTAGGATGTTACAATCATTACCCATGACTCAAGGGTGTTTTATGACCTTAACCCAATGTCTCATCTTCCTATTTAGCCTATTATCAAAATTGTTGTTGCATGAATTTGTTGCATTGCATTAGGACAGTTCTTATTTAACAAGAAACAACACAGAATTGTATGACTGAAATCATTTTTCATTTATGTTACTATGGATGGTTTGTGCTGATATATATTATAGATGTAGTTACAAGAGTTAGTCATAAATTTCCACTATTAATATCTTAATTATTTGTCTATTGTCTGTACATATACTATATTCTGTATGACATATTTTACAACTAAACTTAATTATTGTATGTTCATTTTACAGGAAAACAAAGGTAACAAGAAAAGTGTCATGAATTTCTTTGCCAATCACACAGGTATATCAAGTTTATCTACATAGTAAACTATTATAATGAACTAATAATCTACACTCAAGTTTATCTACATAGTAAACTGTTATAATGAACTAATAATCTACACTCAAGTTTATCTACATAGTAAACTGTTATAATGAACTAATAATCTACACTCAAGTTTATCTACATAGTAAACTATTATAATGAACTAATAATCTACACTCAAGTTTATCTACATAGTAAACTGTTATAATGAACTAATAATCTACACTCAAGTTTATCTACATAGTAAACTGTTATAATGAACTAATAATCTACACTCAAGTTTATCTACATAGTAAACTATTATAATGAACTAATAATCTACACTCAAGTTTATCTACATAGTAAACTATTATAATGAACTAATAATCTACACTCAAGTTTATCTACATAGTAAACTGTTATAATGAACTAATAATCTACACTCAAGTTTATCTACATAGTAAACTATTATAATGAACTAATAATCTACACTCAAGTTTATCTACATAGTAAACTATTATAATGAACTAATAATCTACACTCAAGTTTATCTACATAGTAAACTGTTATAATGAACTAATAATCTACACTCAAGTTTATCTACATAGTAAACTGTTATAATGAACTAATAATCTACACTCAAGTTTATCTACATAGTAAACTATTATAATGAACTAATAATCTACACTCAAGTTTATCTACATAGTAAACTATTATAATGAACTAATAATCTACACTCAAGTTTATCTACATAGTAAACTGTTATAATGAACTAATAATCTACACTCAAGTTTATCTACATAGTAAACTATTATAATGAACTAATAATCTACACTCAAGTTTATCTACATAGTAAACTGTTATAATGAACTAATAATCTACACTCAAGTTTATCTACATAGTAAACTATTATAATGAACTAATAATCTACACTCAAGTTTATCTACATAGTAAACTGTTATAATGAACTAATAATCTACACTCAAGTTTATCTACATAGTAAACTGTTATAATGAACTAATAATCTACACTCAAGTTTATCTACATAGTAAATGTTATAATGAACTAATAATCTACACTCAAGTTTATCTACATAGTAAACTGTTATAATGAACTAATAATCTACACTCCGGTTTATCTACATAGTAAACTGTTATAATGAACTAATAATCTACACTCAAGTTTATCTACATAGTAAACTGTTATAATGAATTAATAATCTACACTCAAGTTTATCTACATAGTAAACTGTTATAATGAACTAATAATCTACACTCAAGTTTCACAGAATTTCAGCCACATAGCAAAACCAAAAGTAAATCCCACTGTGAAATTTGTTACAGTATACTATAATGTATGTATTGAACTAGCATAGTATAACATATTTTCAGAAGTCAAAAGTACTTTTGGAATATAGCATTAGACTGACACTTGTACTTTAACCTTAGTACTCTGGAAAACTTACTGTTCATTTTCTCATTGTGGTTCACACATACATTATCTATGAATCTTATATAGTTTGATTTAAAATAATGCACAGTGTTTGTAAACAGGAAAGAAATCTGAATCAAATGTGGATGTGAAAAAGGAGGAAGGACAAGCAATCAAAAAAGAAGATATCTCTTCCAAAATGCAAGTACATTGAGAGTTCACAACCCTTGAGACAGTGTTTTAGATATTTTTTGAAAAAGACATTAACAGATAAGTGACAACAGAAATCCACTCACCCAGGGTAAAATTGTACTTCCCCAAAGTAAAAGGGATATTTAAAACTTAATTATGAGAAAAGCATAAAATCAGTTGAGACTAGTCTTGCATAACTTTCCAAGGGACTTAGATTATAAGGTCACATAACACAGGGAGTCATTTAACACAGTCTGCGTATATGTATTGACTGTCCATGGATATGCTATAACCAAACTTCCGCCAAGCAATGTGATAATGGGGAAGTTAATCGACCGTGAAGTATATCAGTCGTAAATGTCGGATACCTGAAACTATCGTTGATGTTTTTGATATATTATCAAGACATATTAGTAACCCAAAATGCCAATAAAATGCATTTTCTCAGAATTTACTTACCAACGGGTAAGAGGTGTAAAGCTTTTCAATTACCCAACCCGTTTTTTCACTTACCACGGGTAATGGGATTTCTAGAACACTGAAGAAAGTTTGTAGATTTTAGAAACTTTCAGGAATTTTGAATCCATGTCATAGCTGAGCTTGACATCATACATTGATACTTAGGATATATGTAGCTGAGAGTCGCACACTTTTTTTTCTGAATTTTATCTATTGAAATTTATCTTTTAAAGAAACATTGGCAAATTTACAATTTTTGGTTTGTTTATGAAATCATATGTATATCATAGATGCAGAGTTTGTACTCTTGTAAGTTAACACATCAAAATGCATTTTTCAGGGATAAGAAAAAGACGGGAAGAAAAACTGGTAGAACTAATGATACAGAAAAAGATGATCCAAAGAGAAAGAGACGTAGGATTGTTCAAGAGTCGGACAGTAGTAGTGAAGAGGGTAAAGTAGTTACAACCCTCATTCATTTACATGTAACACTTTGAATTATGACACAACAGAATCTATGCTAGTGTTGTCACATGTATTGGCATGCATTAATTTCATAGTGTATCCACCTAACTGTGTGTGTGTTTGTACATTGTGTCTTTTGCGAGGTAATAACCAGATCATACAAGAGCATGTATCAAAAGTCTTCATATTGAACATAATTTATGGCTTCAAGTTGATTCTAAAATAGTGAATAATCCTAAATTATGAGTGATATCAT
This sequence comes from Pteria penguin, assembly GCA_035048485.1. Taxonomy (NCBI): domain Eukaryota; kingdom Metazoa; phylum Mollusca; class Bivalvia; order Pterioida; family Pteriidae; genus Pteria; species Pteria penguin. The sequence goes on along the minus strand of CM068583.1, from coordinate 50,030,662 downwards.
AAAAATCCTCCACAAAAAAGTTAAATTTAGTCATTTTGCACTATGAAAAAATGTCTTAAAAGTGTGCTAAATATTCTGTGCAAATCCTTAAATTGGCCCTTATTGCTTAATACATGTATTGTAACATACATAGATGAACAAACACATAATAACTATATGATTGTTTACATGACAGCATTTTAGAAGTGTATCTAGCTTACTGTTCTAGCCTTTAATACCAATTATTAAATCTGTTGATGCTAAGATGTGGCCTGGAAAGTCATAGATTTTATGCGTAGAAATATATGATAAACAATTATGCAAACAGGTTTTAAAACTGGATGTATGTAAGTCAGTGATGACAGGGAATCATTGGAAGTCATGTTATCCTGAAAAATCCCATACTGATGAAAAATACCCCAATTTCTGCACGATAGGTCGATGGGGGCATTTTTCTATGTTGGTCCATATATAGGTTTAACTGTTATATAGGTCTAATAGCTACCTTACTTAAGTAACAGTAGTATTGTGTACCTATTTAAGATTGATTATCAAGTTAAATGTTTATAGTACAATTAAATGATTATGAAGATTGTGTTAGCCCTGTTTAATATATTCTGTCACTTTGTGAATACTGTACCCTAAGGGTAAATGGGCTGGATAAGAGCCAGTATCTGTAATTGAGCAGAATGTGCTGATTAATTTATTGCAGGGTAATAAGAAATGATAACTGCAAGTGTGATATCATTGCATCAGGGGCAATTTTGTCACCATTATAATTCGCTTGCAGATTAATTTAATCGTATCTATTGCTTTCAAACCACCAAACTTGTGTTCTGTATCTGAGTGAAAGATCGAAGTAAAAAGGAGAGAGAGATCATCAATATTGTATACAGTTTGTTCTTCATCTTCAGACTTCTGGAATGTAGCATATTTCGCCTTTAAAAACCCCCACTAATGATAACCAAAACTGGAACAACTGCCCAAGTGTCCTTTGTCCACTGCATATGGTGCATGTCGCATTGGGCCTGTTTTAGTGAATGAATGTTCACCGTCACACATAGGCCTACCTATTTAGACTTATTACTGGAAGATAAAACCATGTGTATATAAGCTTAGGATAAATTAGGATATCCTTTATAGTTCACCTTTTATATATGCTTCACCTAATTGTATTTAGTACAAAAGACGTGATCATATATTTGAATCATATATTGGTCGAAGTGTTGTATAGGTCAAGGGGTCTTTGATTAAAAATATATATTGACCTATAGTCTGGAAATTTCAGTATCCCAAAGTTTTCTTTCTACAGAAAAAAGCTGTCCAAAATAACAACCTGAAGTTTTGCTTAAGCTTTTTTGACTTCAAGTCCTGATAATAAAAAATCTTGGGTTTGATTTTTTTCTCGGAAAACCAAAATATGATATCTCAAAATTCTCACTGAATTCTGATATATTTGAAGCTGGTGTAACTCACTGGTTTTAACTTCTATGGTGGGCACACTGGTGTCTGGTCTTCTATGGTGGGCACACTGGTGTCTGGTCTTCAATATGAGACAGTGAAAACTGAGGTTCCATGTCTTGGTAGGTTGGTACGTATAAGATCCCTCACTCCACTGTAAAGGTTTAAATTTCTATGCAACGCATCAGGCAGATGCAGTCACTATATATGTGAAATAATCTTGGAGGAAAACAATGATCATTTAATCCTTACATGAAATACATCCTGTTCAACACTGCACATAAATTCCGGAAATAATTATTCTCTTAAATTGTTTTTGTTACATATTCTGAATTCTTGCTGAAAACAGGAGTTTATTTCTTTGCATTTCAGACTCTTCATATGTGCTTTAGAATTTTGTACAACCTAATATATTAAATGATATGTCAATATGTCAGAGGATTTAATGTAGAAAATGATACATTTTTTCTTCAATCATTTCTTTAGAGATGGAGTATGAAAGCCCTGTTCCTAGTCCAGTACGAGAGCCAACCCCTCCTCTGCCAGAGAGAGAACCATCACCAGTCCCAGAGTCACCTGATCCTAAGGAGATGGAGGAGATAGCAGAAAAACCAATCACAAAAGCAGTCACAGGCGAGAGGCTAAGGAAACGAAGACGAAAATTAGTACCAAAGACATTTATGGATGATGAAGGCTATATGGGTATGATTAATGGATACCAGTTAATACTTGTGAAGTTAATTTACCAGATATGTGTTTTTATCTATGTTTACTAGCAAGAAAGAATTGAAAATAATATAATATTTTAGACTCTAAGATAATCAACTTATTTTTAGTTCATGAGGATAATGTCCAGAGAGCTATTGTCATACCTCCCGTTATAATCCTCCTTACAGAAAAGCTTTAGCGTGGGTCATAACTTTAGAACCATTACAGGCAGGACTTTAATATTTCATATCTGTATTCCTTGTGCCAAGACCTTTCATTGGGTTCCAAACTTTTTGACGGTGTGACCTTTTTTTTTGAAGTTGACCTACTTTAAAAAGAAAAACCTTTAAACTTGGTCATAACTTCTGAGTAGTAAGAGATGTAGTTTAAATATTTCATGTGTGTATTCCTTGTGACAAGACCTTTCATATGTATCAAAATATTTTATATGTTTAAGTCTTGACCTTGAAAATTGACCTACTTACAAAAAACTTTTGCTGTTTAAATTTTGTTGCCACCACCGAGCTCTATTGTCTTCTGACAATTCTTGTTTGTTCATTGAAGGTATCAATCTGTCTAAAAAAAGGTCTATTCATTTGTATGAAAAAAAATTATTTCAAAGTATGGGATAATAAGAACTGGTAAGTGTTAATTGTTTTTTAAAGTATTTTCTCGATGCCTTCACACCTCGAAACATATCTCTCATAACATCACCTGTTGTCAGTACAAAGTTTTAATTTTCAGGGGACGAAATTATAGTATCGTATTATGTCTCCCCTTCAAAGGGGATACATATCGTTTTTGTCAATTTTCTTCTTCTTCACCTTCTTCTTCTTCTTCTTCTTCTTCTTCTTCTTCTTCTTCTTCTTCATCCAAATTTTGTCCGGGCCAGAACTTGATTACCCTTTGAGGTAAGAACATGAAACTTGAAACTTAGAAAGGTGACAGTAAGGCAAGGTGCACGGCATAAAAATTTTTGACCTTGATTTACAGTTACAATCTCAAGGTCAAATTTAAAAAAACAAATTGTCCAGGCTGTAACTTGAATACCCTTTGAGGTAAGAACTTGAAACTTGGAACAATGAAAGGTGACAGTGAGGTAAGGTGCACGGCATAAAAATTTTTGACCTTAATCTATATTTACAATCTCAAGGTCAAATTAAAAAAAAAATAGTTCAGGCCGTAACTTGAATACCCTTTGAGGTAAGAACTTGAAACTTGGAACATAGAAAGGTGACAGTGAGGCAAGGTGCTTGCCATAAAAAGTTTTGACCTTGACATACATTTACAATCTCAAGGTCAAATTTAAAGAAAAAATTTGTCCAGACCATAACTTCAATACCTTTTGAGGCAAGAACTTGAACTTGAAACATAGAAAAGTGATAGTTAGGCAAGGTGCATGGCATAAAACGTTTTAACCTTGACCTACATTTACAATTTCAAGGTCAAATTAAAGAAAGAATTCATTCAGGCCATAACTTAAATACCTTTGAGGTAAGAACTGAAACTTAGAAAGATGACCGTGAAGCTGGGTGCACAGCGTAAAAATTTTTGATCTTGACCTACATTTACAATCTCAAGGTTAAAATGTAATGAATTCTAGTGTCCTTTGCAATATTGAATACCCTTTGAGGAAAGAACTTGAAACTTGGAATTTAGAAAGGTGACAGTGAGGCAAGGTGCACGGCATAAAAATTTTTAACCTTGACCTACATTCATAATCTCAAGGTCATTTAAAAAAAGATTCTAAAATGTAATTTGTAAATTGTTTGACTCATGGACTTTGATTTTATAGCATATAATAACACTGTATGTGAACTGTTCTCAAAGTTTTGACCCTGAAATTAACTCAAGTCAGTTTTAGCTCCCCTTGTCATAAAATTTATTATAAATGCAATGGTTGTAACAAAATACATTTAAAATGAATCAAAATTAGCTCTTTGTAATAAGTATGTTTTACTGTACATTCATTTCTACAGAGAACTGGTATCTTAGATTATATTTCTATAATGTTTTAAAATCCTAGTCGGATTCTTCCAATAGTAATGGCCCATTATGAAACACATCCATAAGGAAGGGGAGACATGTGTTTTTTGTTCAAAAAACAATACCCACTAGTTTTAGTTGTGATTAATATGCCTATGTGATAGATGTTCATTTATTATGCTGATTTTATTTATCATGTTGATTTAGACTTGACCAATTCAGTTGTAAACAAGGATAGTGGAAAATTAAAAGGTTTACACGTATAAAAAGCTACTTAATGTAATGAATTCTAGTATCCTCTGCAATATTGCCAGCTTTCATTGACAGAGTTTCTTTATCAATATAAAACTGATTGTACTTCATGAATTTCCTGTCACTTTAAAACTCAATTACTGTGTGTTACAGTTGCTTCTTCTCAGCGTAAATCCAAAATATTGTTTTCATTCACAAGATGTAAGTAACATATAACACAAGATGAATCAGACTCAGTTTGTCATCACTACATCTGGTCTACATTTCCTGTGACAAGGAGCAAGGGTAATCCATAGTAATCAGAATCTTGACTTAGATGTCATTTAATTGACATTGGTCAATCATAAATGATGTGGGCTTACTGTAAACTATTTTTAAACACATGTTTGTATTCAGAAATCATGTTTTTCAGAGTTTTCCAAACACTTAACTCGTGAAATTCCTAATTCAGAGGCAGTTAAGTATCTCAGGTTTAGCAGTATAAAGTATGCACTTTTCTGACCTACATAATTTGTTTGTTCTCATTCAGGCTGAAAAGAAGATTGTATTTTACTTTGGCTTAAATATATATGTACATGTCTTTAACTATCTCTGTAGCATAAAACTATATGTGTTACATTGTTTAGTAACTGAGAAAGTATGGGAGAGTGAATCCACTGATGCTTCAGATGTTGAAGCTCCTCCTCCTGTCAAGAAAGCCACTCCAGTCAAGAAAACATCACCAGCAGTGAGTATCCTCAGAGCAAAACTTTGTCATTAATCTCAAAATAACAAAACTTGTCTGTAGTAAAACAATACAATAATTTTAAACTAATGTTATTATTATCATTATTATTATTGTTATTATTATGATAATGATATATGTATAAATACAATTGCAATTTTTTACACCCTAATTGGGAGTTTTGAGGGTATATAATTTTGGTGTTGCATATTAGTTTGTCTGTCCACAAAGTTAAACATCCTCAATAAGTTTTGAATCTTCAAAGATATGGTTTTGATGTTTCATGTTTGTACTCCTTGTGACTAGATCTTTCCTTTGGCTTTAGGTGGAGGGCATAAGTATTTCATAAGCACATTACGTTCATGTGTATATTCTGTTCATAATATGTTTTTAGGGGCAGGCTTGGTGTAGCGGTTAAGCGCTTGGCTTTTGGCGCCGACGATCCGGGTTCGATTCCCAGGTTGTGCCACTATGTTTAAGAGGTTGGTTACCTCCTGCTTCCATGTCGCGATATAACTGAAAAATTGTTGAAAGCGACGTAAAACACCAATCAACCAACCAACCATAATGTGTTTTCTTAATGGTATGGTAAATGTACATTTATCGTGTTAAAACAAATTTTGCTGACTAGATTCAATTTCATTTTCAGAAAAAGACCTCACCTGAAAAGAAGTCCCCTCCATCAACAGGAAGTAGGAAACAAATGGCTCTCACATCGTTTTTTACCAAGAAATGAAGTGAAATACCTATAGCATAAAATGTTTTAAGAAACTCGCTATAGTTTAAATAGTGACTGAGAGGAAGACATCACATTAATGTTCTTATTAGAGGGACTGTATTGCTATAGTCATCATTGATATTTCTTGGGCATTACTTGTTCCTTAAGACTTAGGCAGTTTAATAACTTCGTTTTTGTTGTCCTCACTAGCCTGTGAGGAGAAGTAATTTGTCTTCTGATGACAAGTGCCAAATGCTCTATTACTTTTGCACTTTGTATGTAATTGTGATTACATAACAGTATTTCAGTCAAAACCTTGTGAAAGACTTAAATTTGTGAAAGGCAGATTGTGACAGGAATTGGTTCTTTATACATGATTAATTTATGTTTGAGATAGTGCTAACATTAACTACTGGTAATAATACCAATGAACATGTTGTGATTCCCTTTTGAATATTAAAATGCTCATGTGCTTTATAATGTAAACAGTGTACTGTTACCTACATTTCATCGGGTCTCTGTGTATCATGTCTGTGATTATATTTATTAAAATGAAAAACACCTTTCATGTACTCGTATCAGCATTTATTGGTAAAAATTGAAAATTCAACAGTGATGCTCATAGATTGCAGATGCATACTTGCCAACCCTAGAAGATGGTTAAGAGGAATAGCGGGGGTGGAAGAGAAACTTTTTCAATTTTTGACCATAAAATGACCTCACAGACTGACAGTTGTCAAAAACTTCAACAGAGAAAAGAATAAAAGATTATACAGCTTTTTCAACACTTTTGATAACAAACATAAGTCTCCTTCCTGGAAATAACAAACAAAAAAGTGAAAACTGTGTTTATGAAATACTGATGCCACAAGGCGAAGAAAGTTCAAAAAGTTGTCTATGATGCCTTTGAGAAAAACGTCGATATTTTCTCATTCTGTTGTTCAGAAACCAAAGAATTTTTGAGTCCCAATATGTCTAGTAATGTCTGTGATCCCCCCATAGGAGATGGTAAAATCACATGTGCACACCGTACAAAAAGCAAACTCGGGGCCCCTTTTACTTTGGGCAACGACCTCGTTAAAACGGGAAACGTATTCGTTTCTGAAGTTTTGTTTACTGTACACATTCTTTTTCTTTTTAGGCGACGCCTCGTTGTAGCTATCGATACTGTCAGTATAATGAGTATTGTTGTTTATGTCCTTTGTTGGTCCCAGTCGCTGCATTGTGTTTCTGTTTCTGTACTGAAGTCGCAATGTTTGTTGTCGTTTTTGTCACGTTCGTCCTTGGTCAGGTCGGCGCTTTAGACATGTGTCTTTTAAAACATATCGTTAGCGTTTACAAGAGTGTGACGAAAAAAGAGGCAACTCTCATCTAAAGTGTGCAATAATGACCGGAAGCGGAACGGACAAGTCTAAATCCGGATTACGGAATTAGCATGTAAAAATCTGAAAAATTCCGCCAAAATCGGAACAGTTGGCAGGTATGCAGATGTAACAGGACAAGTGTTTCTCTTACTGGATCATTATATCAATATTTTCACTTAGATTGGAAGTAATCACCATCTGTCTGTCTTTGCTGATTTTCTTCAATATAATTGTATACTTTGAACACGGTTTTTTTTTTTAAAGGGGGGGTGTCTTTTTTATTTTCTTTTTTTTTTTTCTTTTTTAGCTCACCTGAGCCAAAGTCCGTCGTTAACTTTTTCACATTTTCGACTTCTTCTCTGGAACTACATTGTAGATTTGGATCAAACTTTGTGTAAATGATATACTCAAGGTTCCCTACTAAAATTGTGTTCGGGATCCAGATTCTCTCAGGGATTGATCCAGGGCGGGGCCAAAAGTGCCCAAAACGGTACCCGTCTACAAACATCTTCTTCTCCAGAACCAGTACATATATGGGGAAACTAATTGTATTGCAACAATCTATAAAGATGGGTAATTAAAAATTGTGTTCGGGGTTAAGATCCGTCAAATAGAAATTTACGCTTTTTAGCTCACCTGAGCCAAAGGCTCAAGTGAGCTATTGTGATCAATCACCGTCCGTCGTTAACTTTTCACATTTTCGACTTCTTCTCCAGAACCACTGAACAGAATTTGATGAAACTTGATAAGCATGTAGTACTCATGGTCCCCTACAAGTGTTGTTGTTTTTCGTCCGGATTCATCAACAGGTGGCGCCACCACAGGCAAAAGTAGGTCAAAGAGGGTACCCTCCTTTGACAAACTTCTTCTTCAGACCGGGGGCATACAGAGACAAACCGAATGCATAGGAATGATCTAGAGGGATGTGTGAAGAAGTGTTGTTATTTTTGGTTCCGTTCCGAAATCAAATTTTTGACGTTTTTTTGTACTTGGTAGTTTTAATGCAGAAAAGAGGTATTTTTTTCTTTTAGTAAACATTGATGCATTAATTTGGTTTAATTTGATCATTTTGATGGTAAGAAATACTACTACGAAGAAAATTTTTCAATATTTTATGTTTTGGATTTTTTATGAATTTTTTAAGACTTTCAAGAAAAAGGGGGGTGGGATAATTGGTGTAAACATTTCACAGTTTGAACTTTTTCTTCGGAACCACTCGCTGGAATTCAATGAAACTTGGCATGCATCAAATACTCAAGGTCCCCGACAAATGTGGTCATTTTTGTCAGGATCCATGAACAGGTGGCACCACCACAGACAAAAGTAGGTCACAGAGGGTACCCTCCTTTGACAAACTTCTTATTCAGATCGGGTGCATACAGCGACAAATCGACTGCATAGGAATGATTTAGAGGCATATGGGAAGAAGTGTTGATATTTTTGGTTCCATTCCGAAATCAAATTTTTGACGTTTTTTCATTTTTATTTTGGACTTTGTTATTTTAATGCATTAAAGAGTTATTATTTTCTTTTAGTAAACATTGATGCATTCATTTGGTTTCATTTAATCATTTCTATGGTAAGGAATGCTGGTGCGAAGGAATTTTTTCAATATCTCGATTTTTGAATTTTTTATGAATTTTTTAAGACTTCCAAGAAAAGGGGGGGGGGGGACAATTTTTCATATCTTCAACTTGATCTACAGAACAACTTGAAGGATTGTGATAAAACTGGGTAGGATGCAAGTACTCAAAGTCCTTTTCAAAGGTTTTGTTTTTTGTGCGGATCATCCAAATTGGTTAACAGATAATGTCACCATGTTTAAAAGTAGGTCTCACAATGGTACATATACCACTTGGTAATTGAAATATGGAGAGTAGCGGTTCAAATCCAGCTGTGGTCAAAAAAAATTTTTTTTTTTTTTTTACACATCTAAATAAGTTTTTAGATGTTTCTCAACACTCAACATATGAAATTAGGAATTTTACGTTTAAGACTTCCAAAAAAAAGGGGGGGGGTGTTTTGGCCATTTTTCACATTTTCAACTTTTTCTACAAAACTGTTTGAGGGATTTTAATAAATCTTGGTAGAAATAAGTCACTTATGATCCTCTTCAAATTCTGTTGTTTTCGTCCAGACCTCTTTACAGGTGGCGCCACCATAGTCAAGAGTAGGTCACAAAAGAGTTCCCTCGTTTAACAATATTCTTTTTCATACGGGCTGTATACAGAGACAAACAGAATGCATAGAAATGATCTAGAGGGATGAGTGAAGATGTATTGTCATTTTGGTTCCCTTCCAAAATCAAATTTTAGAATTTTTTTCGACATTTCTTTGGACTTGGTGATTCAATGCAGAAAAAAGTGTCATATTTCCTAGTTAATTGATAATGATGATTTCTTATGGACTATTGTGATCATAATTATGGTAAGGATTGTTACTTTGAAAGAATTTTGTCAATATCTCAATTTTTGGATTTTCTATGAATTTTTTGAGACTTCCAAATGAGGGTGTATAGGAACATTTCAATCACATTTTTCACTTCTGCTGTTATACCACATGAAAGATTTTAATGAAACATGGAATACATGAAGTACTAAAAGTCCTCAATCAATTTGGTAAATTTCATCCAAATTGGTTAACAGATAATGCCACCATGTCTATAAAGCAGTTCTCACAATAGTACATAGGGGCAGGCTTGGTGTAGTGGTTAAGCGCTTGGCTTGCGGCGCCGACGATCCGGGTTCGATTCCCGGGTTGCGCCACTATGTTTAAGAGGTTGGTTACCTCCTGCTTCCATGTCGCGATATAACTGAAAAATTGTTGAAAGCGACGTAAAACACCAATCAACCAACCAACCAACCACAATAGTACATATACCACTTGGTAATTGAAATATGGAGAGTAGCGGTTCAAATCCAGCTGTGGTCAAAATTTTTTTTTTCATTTCTTTACACATCTAAATAAGTTTTTAGATGTTTCTCAACACTCAACATATGAAATTAGGCAATTTTAAGTTAGATCTGGACAATATTTGAAACAATTGTTGTTCATGACCCAGACTTGAAATCAGTCAACAAAAGGCCCCACCTAAAGAAAATGACTAACTTGTTGCCCTGAATGACTTCTTGCAGAGACAAAGGAAATGCTTAATATCAAAATCACCTGAATGGATGTGCAAAAAAGTGTTGTTTTTTATTCTAGCCTGAAATAAAATTTGACATATTTTCAACATCTGTGTTGACTTAGTCACATTAATGCAAAAATAAATGAATTCTTCCTTCATGCATGACTGATAATCTAGGTACTCAGGTGAGCGATATAGGCCCACTTGGGCCTCTTGTTTGACGTGTTTTTTGGACTTCGTCATTTCAATGCAGAAAAGTGTCATGTTTTTCAGTTAATTGATATTGATGATTTCTTAATGACTATTTTGTTCATAATTGTGGTAAGGAATATTACTGTGAAAGAATTTTGTCATTATCTCAATTTTTGGATTTTTTATGAATTTTTTAAGACTTCCAAAAAAAAGGGGGATTGGCCATTTATCACATTTTCAACTTTTTCTACAAAACCACATGAAAGATTTTAATGAAGCATGGAGTACATGAATTACTAAAGGTCCTCTATCAATTTGGTAAATTTCATCCAAATTGGTTAACAGATAATGCCACCATGTCTAAAAAGTAGGTCTCACAATGGTACATATACCACTTGGTAACTGAAATATGGAGAGTAGCGGTTCAAATCCAGCTGTGGTCAAAATTTTTTTTTCATTTCTTTACACATCTTAATAAGTTTTTAGATGTTTCTCAACACTCAACATATGAAATTAGGCAATTTTAAGTTAGATCTGGACAATATTTGAAACAATTGTTGTTCATGACCCAGACTTGAAATCAGTCAACAAAAGGCCCCACCTAAACAAAATGACTAACTTGTTGCCCTGAATAACATCTTGCAGAGACAAAGGAAATGCTTAATATCAAAATCACCTGAATGGAAACAGTGTTGTTTTTTATTCTAGTCTGAAATAAAATTTGACATATTTTCAACATTTGTGTTGACTTAGTCACAGTAATGCAAAAATAAATGAATTCTTCCTTCATGCATGACTGATCATCTAGGTACTCAGGTGAGCGATATAGGCCCACTTGTGCCTCTTGTTTCGTTTTTTGGGAGTTTTTGATTTTGGTTTTTTAGTTGGCAAATGATTACAATTCCTGTGAAAATTTGACATCATAATAAAAATTTCATTGTCTCTGGCGTCAATTTGCATGAACAGGTATCATTTTGCCAACCAGAAAGGTAGTCCCGCAGTAACAGTGAAAGGGTCTACGCCCCCCTTTGAAGATGAGGGGGCATATTGCTTTGCTGCTGTTGGTCAGAAGGTCTGTAACCTGAACAGTTTCCATTTACATATTGATATGAAATTTGGCATACAGATACATCATGAGAATATCTAGGTCAAGTTCTGATTTGGTTACCATCAAACAGTTTTTGACAGAGTTACACACTTTAACTTAAAAAATTTCCAGTAATTCACAGTTTCCATTTATTATCTCTGCAATGAGTGCATATATTGAAATGAGATTTGCCAACAGGAAAATATGTAGGACAAGTTTAGTTTCGGTCACCATCGAAATAGTACTGATACATGATTCACAGTTTCTGTTCATTATTTCTGCAGTGGTTTCATATATTGAAATGAAATTTGGCATGCAGATACATATGAGAATATTTAGTTTAAGTTCTGATTTGGTTACCATCGAAATATTTCTGACACAGTTACACCCCTTGAACTTAGAAAATTTCCAATAATTCACAGTTTCTGTTCATTATCTCTGAAATGGATTCATATATTGAAATGAAATTTGGCATACAGATACATCATGAAAATATCTAAGTCTGTTGTTAGGTCCATAACCTACATCATGAGAATATCTAGGTCGTTAAGTCCTTAACCTGGACAGTTTCCCTTCATCATCTCAGCAACAGGTGTGCATATTGAAATTTGATTTTGGCATATAATAGATACTTCATGAGAATATCTAGGCCAAGTTCTGATTTAGTTACCATCGAACAATTTTTGACAGAGGTATACGCCCCTCTTCTAAAAAGAAAGGGCATATTGTTTGTCATTATCTGTAAGCATCAAAGTATGCTAAAAATCAATACAATCCATATGGATTATTAATTGCAGATATTGTTATAACTATGTATGAGATTCAGAAAATGATTTATTTGATTGATGGATTTTGTCGTTTCCATGTTAACAATCCTCCAAATTATCTATATCGTGATTGGTTAACTAATAAACAGATTAACCCTTAATTTTAAAGGTTTTTGGGGTTATAAATCATCCAAATATATCGCATCTAGTTCTGATGATCAAAAACATTCATTTAAAGTATACCATAAAGTTTCTTGACGAATGATTATTCGACATAGACGAGTTAAAAATGTAAAAAGCAGTCCTTAAAAGGTTAAATTATAGGGAATTATGGGGTTTTATACAAACAAATGCAGAACAGAACAATATTTTAGATAATATGAAATCATAGAAAATATTCTAAATTACTATATATAAAAAAATTAGATATGTTATATTTTGCCTTTTAAAATAAATGGGGTTCAAAATATGTGAAATAAGACATATTGAGTTACTGAATATTTCAAAAACCATGAAAGGCAGCCCTGTCCCATTGATTGCCATGCTTCATTCGGGAGACTTAATAATCGCCCATATTATAATTACATGTTGTTTTATGAATGCTTTCACAAGAGATTAATTTTTGTGTGGCATGCTAATAAACATTGTATTGTGGGTTTCTGCATAAGTATGCTGACACAATTCGAAAAAGACTGATATTTCACAAATTCTGAAAAAGTCGCTATGGTATCAATTTTTGATACAATTCAATTTTTTTAATATAAAAAAAACATCTCTGGATTTTTTATATTTTGTTTAATGATAGTTAAATTGCATTATAGAAGTATGCATTATATTGTGGATTTCTGCATAAGTATGCTGACACGATAAGAGAAAGACTGAATTTTCACAAATTCCTGAAATCGCAGTTTTTCGTATTTTTATACGCCCGTCATTAGACGGGATGTATTATGTTATGGCGCTGTCCGTCCGTCCGGGGTCATGTTTTCCGGCCTTTTTTTCGCCGTCTGAGTTGAGTTGAAATTTGGTATTTGTTACGATTGACCTACTTTTGACAGATTTATGGCCCTTGGACTTATAAATTTCAAATTTTTTTTTAAAAATTCATTAAAAATCTATTTTTCGTCAAAACATTATGAAATTTCTCATGAAACAAGTAAAGTGTACCAACTATCACATATGTTACGGTTTTTAATATCTTTTTCTTCATTTTTGAGAAATTGATAATTTAGGGGGGGGGTGACCATATGTCCTAGATCATGTTTTCCGGACTTTTTTTGCCGTCTTTCAAGATATTGAGTTGAAATTTAGTATATAGCTTTATATCAAGCAGCGTCAGTACCAGTTCAAGTTTTGTTACGATTGGCCTACTTTTGACGGATTTATGGCCCTTGGACTTATAAATTTCAAGATTTTTTCAGAAATTCATTAAAAATCTATTTTTTTTTTTTTGTCAAAACATTATGAAATTTACTATGAAACAAGTAAAATGTACCAGCTATCACATATCTTACGGGTTTTAATATCTTTTTCTTCAATTTTGTGAAATTGATAATTTTAGGGGGAGGGGGTGACCATATGTCCTACGTCATGTTTTCCGGACTTTTTTTTGCTGTTTTTCAAGATATTGAGTTGAAATTTGGTATATAGCTTTTTTTTCCAAGCGGCGTCAGTACCAGTTCGAGTTTTGTTACGATTGACCTACTTTTGACGGATTTATGGCTCTTGGACTTAGAAATTTCAAGATTTTGTTTTGAAAATTCATTAAAAATTTAATATTTGTAAAAACATTATGAAATTTACCATGAAACAAGTAAAATGTACCAACTTCCACATATTTTACAGGTATTGATATTTTTTTTTTTCTTTTTTGAGAAATTTATAATTTTAGGAGGTGGGGAGGTGTTAGAGGGGGGGGGGGACTAATTCTAAAAAATTTCAATTTTTTTTTTGCAGGTCAAGTTCCGAGATGGGTTGGATAGGACCATTCTGCAGGAGTTATTGCCCTTGGACTTATTCCTATGATAAAATGCTATGAAACGCAATTAACTTCAGTAAACGTCAGATGTTCTTCATGAAAATCATGCCAAATGCGAATTGATCCTGTCCGAATCAAGCGACGGGCGTATTATGCCACGCTAGGCGTTGCTCTTGTTTAATATAAATTCATATAAAATTGAAAAAGAGATTAAGTATAGAATTATGTTTTTTAAGGCTCAATGACTATATCATACATTAACATTTTATTTCCAATGTTAGCAATTTAGAATTCACAGTAAATTATATATAAACTGGGTCAGATCTGGCTTATTTTACTCTTTATTAAGAATATACCCAAATTAGATGTGTTGTTGCCATGGTAACCAAGGGTCTAATGATGACGTACAAAGCAATTATATTTCTTTGGTGATATAATAGTTATAAATAAAAAGTATCATCAAAATCTATTGACCCCTATTTTCAACATTTTTCTGTATTCTTTGATGTTAACAGATAGATAATGACTCTTAATTCGCATTCACAAAAGCCGCTAGGTAATGTCAAAGACCGACAACTCCATTCACCGGGACTTTTGATATTTGACAATAAAATAAAAATCGTGCAAAAACACATTTGAACATAACACCCCAATCATGTTAACGTATAAATATCGGCTCAAAAAAAATACTTCGATGTAAGTTGGCATTTGCAAGAATCAATGATGATGACAGTTGTATGTATGAATATCAATTTAACATGACTATGATTTAAAAAACTGTTAAAAAATGAAATAATCGGCCGTGCACGTTTGGGGATGGTTGTCGAAAAAATATATATTTTCTAATTCTATGAAAAAGAAGCGGTGTTGGAAGCTGTCGGGGATTTTGATGGTAACCTTCTACAATTGCTTGTGGAAAAGCTTATATTTTGTTAATTTGAAGTAATGCACACGGCGATTAAAAAGCTGAAGCGAGAAAATCGATCAGAAAGCATGTAAAATTTTCGTTCTTTGTGTGTAGTTCGTTTCAAAAATAATTGTTTTCAGTTGCTTCAATTTGTATTAGTACATTTTTTGTAATTCATCTCGGTAAAAATATTTATATAATAGACTATACATCCTTTGTACGGCGGGAGTCAAGATGATTTCAAAATGCGTCTCATAATTGATTAATGAGTTATTGATATTGTGAGTTTTGTTCTTATCTGTGTATTGATATTAATTGTAAATTTTGTCAACAAATTCTGTGCATTGATATTAATTATGGGTTATTAATCGATACGAACAGTATGTGGCTTCACATAGATGGTAATCTCTTTTTACACGCCAGTCGAAAGACGATACGTATTATGGTATGGCGCTGTCCGTCCGTCCCCTGTGGAACGCAGTAATTTCAGTAAACGTCGGCTGTTTTTCATGAAACTCCTACAGAATGCTTAGTGTAGGGAAAGCCGCCTTTCGATTTTGAGCAAATTCCGTTTTGTCGTTCCGGAGTTATGGGACTTGGATTTTATTTTTACTATGAAAAGATGCTATGGAACGCGATAACTTAAGTCAGTTGTTTTTCCTGAAACTCACGCAGAGTGCTTTTGTAGAGAAAGCCGCCTTTCGATTTTGAGCAAATTCTGTTTTGTCGTTCTGGGGTTATGGGACTTGGATTTTATTTTTACTATGAAAAGATGCTATAGAACGCGATAACTTAAGTAAACGTCAGTTGTTTTCATGAAACTTATACAGAATGCTTAGATAATGTAGGGGAAACCGCCTTTCGATTTTGAGCGAATTCCGTTTTGTCGTTCCGGAGTTATGGGAATTGGATTTCATTTTTGCTATAGTAAAATGCTATGGAACGCAATAACTTTAGTAAATGTCAGCTGTTTTTCACGAAACTAATACAGAATGCTGGGTAGAGGAAGTGGCCTTTCGATTTTGAGCAAATTCTGTTCTGTCGTTACGGAGTTTTGGAACTTGAATTTTATTTTTACTATGATAAGATGCTATGAAGATGCTATGTAACGCGATAAATTAAGTAAACGTCAGTTGTTTTTCATGAAACTTACACAGAATGCTTAAATAGTGTAGGGAAAGCCCCTTTCAGTTTTCAGCAAATTCCTTTTTGTCGTTACAGAGACATGGGACTTGGATCCCTCTTATTGGATTTCAATATTATTTCATAAAAGTATTACCAAAAAGGCCCATGTTTGGGGGTAATAAAACCATACGTTCACATTGATCCCGTCGAAAGTAAGCGACGGGCGTATTAAGCCACGCTAGGCGTTGCTCTTCTTTCTTCCTTTTATTTGCTAATCCTTGTTATCTCTTACTGTTGATGGGTACAAAGCAATCGAATCACTCATTTTAGAATTCGTCACTTGCTTGTCCATATTGTAGGTTGGTTAGTAGTAGATGACCTATACTGATTTTCAAGTCAAAAAGCCAAAGGTCACAGATTGCAATGCCTTTATAAAATCGGTGTCTTTTTACCCCTTCCATGGATTTAAATGATATTTTACAGAATTGTTGCCCAAGACCCAAGGATGTTTCATGACCTTGGGCCTAGGTCATATCTTTAAGGACAATAACTTTTTGGACTTTTGGTGCCGCCGGGGGATTAGTGTTTCACAAACACAGCTTGTTTCATTCTTACAATTCTGAACGAATTTAATGATAAAGGATTGAAGTTTTTTGTTTCAACTGAGCAGAAGGTAAAGGTGAGCTGTCGTCGTTGAGCTTTGTTTATTGTCCATCTATCTGTCATCATAAACTTTCCACATTTTGCTCGACGAAATTGGGAGGAGTTTATGCTATGCGCCCGACTTCGGCGTCCACGTCCCTGACAGGTTAAGTCGTTTTGGGGTAACTGAGTATTGGAGTATGTGCTACATTTACCAAAACTTGCACCCTAGATTCATCTTGGGATGTTGACTTAAGCGCGTGCATCCTATGCATCTGATCTACATTTTGCGCACGAGTGACTCAGTTCAAGATCACAGTGGTCTATGGAACTTCCTACTATTCTTTTATTTTTGTTTATTTATTATTATTATTATTATTTTTATTTTATTTATTTCTTTTTTTTTACAAATACTGTATCGAGGTGAGCGTGGTAATCTTTGGTTGCATTATGTTTAAATTCTCCTTTACCGCTGGCCAGATTTTGATAAAACTTTGAATTCTAGTAGACTCCTATGAAGTTTGTGTTCTTTACTTACAATGTAGATCTGCCAACAGATGGCACTGCGACAGATAGTTTTCGAATGCATAAAATTTAACTGGAGTTACTTCCCTTTTCCGCCAAGTTGGAGGTAAATGACTGAAAATTTTTGCGTAAATCCAACCAAATTGTATAAGAAATTTCTATAAACTAAAAACGCTTCTTAAATTTTGCAATTGCTATGCAATAATTAAACTACTGCACAATGTCAAAATGTTTTCAGTGGAGTGAAGATATAGACAATTTCCTCGCGATAATTCACTGTAATTGGTGTAAATAAGGAGCAAAATCTCCAGCTTCACCTCCGAAAATGCCGGAAAAGAGATGCAACTCCAATTAAATTTCATGCATTCGAAAATTACCTATAGACAAAAGCATGCTCAAGATCTAGAGGGTACTTTTTTTCAGACGGGATGTATGAATTTAAAAACTAATGGTACTTCGATTTTCTAAGGATGTAAGATCCAAATATGTTCTTTATGTTCAAACTGGAAACAGAATTTTCAGCTCGCCGGGATGAATGATCGGGCAGTTATTATCATACCTCCGGCGTCGTTGGCGTAGTCGTTGTTGTCCTTAGACAAAAACTTAAATAGTTTGAGGAGATTCAATACTGGAGAAAGTATAGTTGCTACAGTTACCAAACTTGCACTATAGGTTTATCTTGGAATGCTGATTTATATACATGCATCCTGTAATACATCTGACCTACATTTTCCGCTTGAGTGACTCAGTCCAAGATTACGATGTTTTATCGAACTTCATACTGTTCTTTTTTGTTTTTGTTCGACAGATACTGTATCGAGGTGAGTGCGGTAATCTTTGATCACCCTGTTTTGATGTGTTTTTTTTTTACTCTTTGTCATTTTGGTCTATTTTCGGGTAATTTAAGAGTATCTCCTTGTAGATTGCTTATAACATTTTGTATTTTGTACAAGTATTTATTAGCCGAGTTGCGAAAATCAGCTCTTAATTTGATGTAGGGTCGGCGGCGGGCGTCAACAATTGGTTTCCGGATTCTAACTCCTACAATTATTTAGGTATAGCAATACAACTTCGCACACACTTCCCATAAGCCGATGATGTGCCTTATTGATTTCGGGATACAACGGTCAAGGTCATAGGGCATTGATAAATGAATGTGGTTTCCAGACTATAACTATCTTTAAATTTCCACTTATTAATATGAAACTTCACATAAATAATCCCGTGAGCCGAGGATGTGCCCTATTGATTTGGGTGTCCAAAGGTTAAGGTCATAGGGAACATGATTTCCAGACCATGACTATTACCAGTCCACCTATTGCTGTGCTCATTGCAAAACATGGCAACAATAAGGGATCACTATGTCCGTCTGTCTGTCTGTTCTCCACACATTTGTCTTGTGATCCATAACAGGGCATTTATCGTCAGAATTAATTAATAAATGAAGACTGGGAGTGACCACAAATTTCTTTGGGTGGATGTTTTGTGAATTTCTTTACATTAGGATTTATTTTATACCTATTGTTATATAACGTGTTCTTACAGAGAAATGCTACGGGATCTGCAAATTTGGTACATCATCAGTCTCACTACCCCCTCGTGTTTAAAAGATTTAAATTGTATTTTTATGCCTTTAGGGTGTAAAATCTAGGGTATGAACACGTTCTGCAACTCGGCATATTGAATCTTTGAAGCAACTTTATTGGTGTAGTAAGTGTAATTGGAAAGAAACGGAATATAATTTTTGACACCTTAATTGCAATTTTTTAGATTAAAGAGGACAGGGGATGTTCTATTAGCATGCAATGATGAACTTTAATGGGCGTCTGCATCTTTTTGTGCCCCGCAAGGGATGACAGGGGGCATTCAGAGTTTGCGTCGTTCTTCCTTCCGTCACAAATTTGGTTTCGGGATAATGACTCTAGGTACGGTTTGTCTCCTTATATTCTAAATTCGTTGAACTTTGCACACGATAATGGTTCTTTCTCAGTTTCCTAACATAAGGGTATACCTACTTGTTAAATCCAAATATTATAGAAAAAACTGGTGATCTATCTCTCTTCTAAACGTAGACTATGAAATGCCCCCACCCTGTATTGCAAATTGCATGAAAAATAGTTCTAAATGAACTGATAAGTGAATCTCAAACTGGTTGTCTAAAAGGACGTCGTGTAAGGGAAGGAAAGCTGTAGATTTAGATACGGCGTCATAAATAAAACTGAAACTGATAATATATCCCATTTACTGAAATTATAGACACCAAGGAGGCCTTTGATTCTTTTGGAGTGGAATTTTATAAATAAAACATTAAATTTCGTCGGTTTTGGTTCGTCTGCTATTGAAAAGTTTAATGCGCTTGATACTGACACAAGCAGTTCAATTACAAAACAAGAAACCGCTAAAGACTGTATGGCCGGATTACAAAGCAAATTCGAAACAAGGTCAAAAGCTATGGTATCAACTGAAAGCTCTGGTCACAGAGAACCTATGTGAAGTATCAAAGTCCTGCCTTAATTGATTAAAAAATAAAGCCAAACTCAAATCTTTTTTTAAACATGGGTCAGTCCAAGGTAAATGCCACTAAGTCAAAAGTCATGGCATTACTTGAAAGCAGCTCTGGTCATAAGGAACCTATGTGTAAAGTAATATGCTTATACACTTCTTAGTTTCTGAGAATTTGCTCCAACCAGAAACTAAACCAAAATGTTGACGGATATCGCCAATCTACATAAAGTAATTGCTTTCCAATCTGGCCAATATTGGCCACTTAACTAATCCGTCTGATACAAGTTGGGGGGGGGGAGGGGGATTAAGACTGAGGGATCCGCCTTTCACGCCCCCGGAAGATAGATCGTGGGCATACTGTTTTTGTCCCGTCTGTCTGTTGTCAACCTTAACCCTGGTCATAACTTTTGAACCGGGATAGAGACTTCATATTTCACATGCGTACTCGGCTAATGAAGCCCTCTCAAACGACACCAAGGTTGATGACCTTTTGACCTTCACGCTAAAAATAACATTTTCTGACTTTGTTGCCGCCGACTAAGAGTCTTGCATAAATTCGCTGGTTCGGTCAAACGTAGAATTTTGTTTGTCCTGTACTATAAATGCAGTTTCTTCCCTTCTACAGTTACTCTATGGAACTACCGTACCAAATTCGTTGGTTACTGCACCTCCTCTGGAACAACTAAAAAATCTGACCCAGAGCTATAAATTTTAAAATCTAAACATGTATTACATTTAAACTATATATATAGCTAAAATTTAGGTTTGTTCTAGGTTTTTTTTGGGGGGGGGGGGTAAATAGGCATCTGTTCAGGCCGTTGGATAGTCATAAATATGTCGATGGACCAACGTAATACGTAGATGTAGATGGGGGCATAGTGTTTCACGATCACATCTTCATTTCGACAGTAGAGCTTTTCATCAAGTGTGGCACTAAATTTATTATAACCCCAAATATTTCACTGTTTTTCTGGTAGCAGCATCTGCATCACCTAATAAAGCTTCGACCTGTGCAGCGGACCCACATGAAGCAGTGCGAAATAAGGTCTATACCAATGTCTGCTACATCATGGAACCATGGCTTTTTATTATATGGCAAGGGTTTGGATGGGATATGGATATAAGATCCCTGCTGTGTGTACTGAAACAGGTGAAAACGATTAAAGACAAGTCACTTAACACAGGGTCATAAAACCTTCAATAAATGTTGGATTGAGAGAAAGGATGAACTATATTGACTTTCAAGGTCAAGGCCATTTTAGTCATGGACTGATAAACCTTGTAAACACAACAGAAAGAACCCTGCACAGATAATACCTATGAAGAGAGAATGAACACTACAGATTTTCAAGGTCAGATGTACCAGTAACGATTAGTATATTCCCTCTAAAAACCTCGGAAACATAATAGAAAGAATACTGCTGGTCATAATATCAACAAACCTTGCATTAAATATGACAATGATGAATGGACAAACCGTATCGATTTTCAAGGTCAGATATCAAAAGTCAGTCACTGTGGGTATATAGTGAAAAGTCTTGTGAATGTACCAAGAAGAATACTGTTGATCATAGGATCATCAAACTATAAACTGGTGAAACCTATGAAGAAAGAATGGACCTTATTGATTTTAAAGGTCAAAGTCACAGTGGGTATGTAATGAGAAACTTTCCTATCACAACAGAAATATGTAATTGGTTTTAGGATCACCACACTTGCATAAATGTTGATCATCAGAAGTTGAATTTTCAAGTACAGAGGTACAATGTGCATGTAGTGAGAAACTCTTTGTCAAGGCATCATCAAACCATGCATATATACTATATGTATATGTTGTTATAGATACAGATACAGCCCTATTATGTAAGTGTTAACTTTGTCCTGTGTAGAAAGTTGCTTTCTTGAAATTAAGTAACGAGCATATTTTGCAATGAAGGAGTTCCTCCTGTTGGTGTGTAGTTCAAGGTCACAGACACCAACTCTGACATCACCTGAAATGTCCTCAACAGAGATGCATATAAACTATCACAATTCAAAAGTTATGGCCAAGAATAACATTGGTGTCAAACAGACCAAAAGCAAAACGGTCTTGATCTGTTTATCCACAAGCATTAAAAGTCCTCAGTGTAACATTTGATTTGACTTCAATGATATCATGAAGGCCTAATAAATAAATAATAAAACCATTCCTGTATTTGGTTTACTTTCATAAATACTTCTTATCACAATTGTGTTGGTATTAAACTCATTAATGCATAACAATTATTTACAACCAAGTAAATACATGTATATGAGACAAATTTTACACACAAGTTACACATGTAAATAATGCAGATTTCCCAAAATAGACATACCACAAATTGCCCTTTTAGCACTTTTAGGGTTAATCAAAATACCAGTATAAGATTTAAATTAGAGGCAATTCATGGAAATCAACAAATATCTTAAATCACAAAGTATTTTCTACTTATGTAAAGTCAACATCAATGCAAATCATGGATATATCAAATTAAAGCATTTTTAAATAAAGCTTAAAATAAAAAAAACTTCCTAAAACCGCCATGTGTATAAGAAAATGACACATGCTGTCCGCAAATTAAAAAAACAACAGTGTGGCAATGTGATCCTAACCAGTAGTTATGTTTTGCAACCTATACAACTGTGTTAACAAAAAGTTTATTAAATTGGAAATATAAAAACAGTCAATATTTAAACATGGAGTAATGGTTAGCAAAGATATATCTATATAAAACTTTCTGACATAAACACCCTTAAATGACCTAAATGAATACTAGGAAATTCTGATTGCACATGTTATAAAAACACACATAATCATTTTCTCTTAAACTCCAAGTAAGATGTTAACTATGAATCAATACTGTTACCCATGACGCTATAAGCTATTACTTGGGGGTACAAATCTCCATGTAATATCAACGAAAATATATCTATCCAATTTCATTTAATTCAAAGACTGCAAAGGACATAAATTCAAGAAAATGATAAAATGCTTTCACGAAATTCATTCATTGAAATTCCAGACAAATGTATAAAGGATATATATAAGCCAAATAAACACAACCTTTTGTTTACAATACAATGCCACTGCTGTATGTGTACTAATCTTAGCCACAATTAAAGTTTAGCCCTGTTATCACTGTCCTTTGTGCACCTTCATGATTATGCTTATTAAAATGTTAAAGAATATGTATGACAGTCAAGTGTCATACTTATTCATAACTATCCTAATACTACTAGTTTACAGGTGTATCTCAATATTACTAGTTAACTGGTGTATCTCAATATTACTAGTTTACTGGTGTATCTCAATATTACTAGTTTACAGGTGTATATCAATATTACTAGTTTACAGGTGTATCTCAATATTACTAGTTTACTGGTGTATCTCAATATTACTAGTTTACAGGTGTATCTCAATATTACTAGTTTACTGGTGTATCTCAATATTACTAGTTTACAGGTGTATCTCAATATTACTAGTTTACAGGTGTATCTCAATATTACTAGTTTACAGGTGTATCTCAATATTACTAGTTTACTGGTGTATCTCAATATTACTAGTTTACTGGTGTATCTCAATATTACTAGTTTACAGGTGTATCTCAATATAACTAGTTTACTGGTGTATCTCAATATTACTAGTTTACTGGTGTATCTCAATATTACTAGTTTACTATTGTATTGTGATGTTTATGCTTCTGATACGTAGTGCAAAACAGTGGTATGACCCATTTTTCGCTAGAATACTGTGAAATACTTTCTGTTGTTGGGATCTAATTTTCAAAGTTTTTGTGGAGGCCGGCACTTACAAATTCATATTCCACATACACTGTATCATCTTATTATTTTAACATAAATGTAACGAATAAAATTTTTCCAAAGTTAAAGCTAAGCTTAAATAAGGCCACCTGCCACTGAAGGTCATAACCACTGCCATAGTATGTATGGTGGAAACATTTAGTGAAGGTAACTTACTGTTAAAAAAAAACCACTGATCCAATACAAGGTTGTTTGGTCAAATGAATTTATCAAAGCAATTCAATCACTTTAAACTAAGTCAAATAAGCTGTTTTTACCGCATTGCTACATCTCAGTCTTTTTGTCCAATGTCTAATTCCTGAGTATTTAATTTAAACAGAATCATTTTTTTTCATTACTTAATCTGCTTTCTGTATAATAACCAAGGAATAAACCTGCATTTCTTAGTAAAAACCACGAAAATTGGAACCCATGATATTAAGCATTTCACATTATCAGTTCAGTGAAAATCATATGCTTAATTATGTTAATGATTTTGTATTGAAGTTAAGACCATCTATACAGATTAACAGTAAAGTATTGTTGGACCCTTATTCATAACATCTTCTTCCTTACGTCATTGAGCCAGTATATCAATGAAGACATTTATTAAAGTAACAGTTGGCACTGCAATAATCATGTATATATACATGTATATATACATGTATAACAAATTCCTTATCAACTTTCTCCTATCTATATTATCAACAGTAATAAATGACTGAAATTCATTGATTCATATGTGGTCAGATTTCATATTTGTTAATTCCATCATTGACAATTCTATGTAAAAACAGTCATACTAAACATAATCAAGGTTACAGAAATATTCTGCCGAGCAACACATACCTCAAGCTTTAGCAGTTTTTGAATCACTTATATAGAGAGAATTCTGTGAAGATTTCATCAAAAGTCTTAACATTAAATAAACCTAAAATATAACTTCTTTGTAGTTTGTTATGTTAAATTTTCTTCCCATGATATGTCTGCTCTATTTTTCAGGGCTTTTCGTATATTATTTTCTAATTTCTTTCTTGCAGTTTGTTCTTCTTCAAGATCCCTTTTCATCCTCTTCTGTTCCTGAATTAGAAAAGGTTATGAGTGCAGATGGCAGAGATTTATACACAAGTGAAATACAGTAAAAATTTAATATCTCAAACACTCATATCTTGATACCAGGGCTATTTTTAAGCCAAATGCCAGTCCTAAATTTTATTCTTAATAGGATGATTAAACTTACACCTGATGTGTCAAACAATGATATGTCAAACAATATGCTTATCTCAAATACATTTTGAGGTCCCAAAGCTCTTATTCACTTGAAGTTAACAAAGCTTACCACATTAAAATAGCAATCACATTAAAATAGCAAATTTTTGTTTCGTAAGTAGGTCAATCTTTGAAGTCAAGGTCAAAACATTAAATATTTTGATACCTTATGAAAGGTACTGTCACAAGGAATACACAAATGAAATTTTTAAGCCATATCTTTTATTGTTTATAAGTTATGACAAAGGTTAAAGTTTTTTAAAAGAAGGTCAAAGATCAAGTTAATGTCACAAGGTAAACATTTTTGATACCGAATGAAAGGTATTGGCACAAGGAATACACATGTGAAATATTAAAGCCCTGTCTGTAATGGTTAGTAATGTAAGTTATGATCCAAAAAAGTGTTTGTTTACTTATGATGCGGATAACAATGATGACCCTGGGGGTATGACAATAACTCTCTGTATGTCCCAGTGAGCTAAAAATGTGAAATGGTTTCACATTAAACTATGTAAGACTATTTTTAGTGCTTAATAACTCCTTCATATAATATTGCAATCAATATATTCTATCAGGAAGAAATATTAACACAGGTTATCACATTTATTTTTATCCTTGTTTCAAAAAAAATACGGTACATTACTAATTAATTACATTTGACAGTTACCTGCAAACAAAAGGCCCAAGTGGGCCTATATCCCTCACCTGAGTACCTAGATTATCAGTCATGCAGGAAGGAAGAAGTTATTTATTTTTGCATTACTGTGACTAAGTCAACACAAATGTTGAAAATATGTCAAATTTTATTTCAGACCAGAATAAAAAACAACAGTTTTTTGCACATCCATTCAGGTGATTTTGATATTAAGCATTTCCTTTGTCTCTGCAAGATGTGATTCAGGGCAGCAAGTTAGTAATTTTCTTTAGTTGGGGCCTTTTGTTTACTGATTTCTGGGGCCTTTTGTTTACTGATTTCAAGTCTGGGTCATAAACAACAATTGTTTCAAAAATTGTCCAGATCCAACTTAAAATTGCCTAATTTCATATGTTGAGAAACATCTAAAAACTTATTTAGATGCATAAAGAAATGAAAAAAAAAAGATCACTGCTGGATTTGAACCGCTACTTTCCTTATTTTAATTACCAAGAGGTATATGTACCACTGTGAGACATTTTTTTAGACATGGTGGCACCATCTGTTGACCAATTTGGATAAAATTTACAAAATTGATAGAGGACCTACAGTACTTCATGTATA
Source organism: Pteria penguin (assembly GCA_035048485.1). Lineage (NCBI taxonomy): Eukaryota > Metazoa > Mollusca > Bivalvia > Pterioida > Pteriidae > Pteria > Pteria penguin. The sequence goes on along the minus strand of CM068583.1, from coordinate 50,004,269 downwards.
CCATGTTTCATTAAAATCTTTCATGTGGTTGGTTGGTTGGTTGATTGGTGTTTTACGTCGCTTTCAACAATATTTCAGTTATATCGCGACATGGAAGCAGGAGGTAACCAACCTCTTAAACATAGTGGCACAATCCGGGAATTGAACCCGGATCGTCGGCGCAGCAAACCAAGCGCTTAACCACTACACCAAGTCTGCCCCCTTTCATGTGGTATAAGAGCAGAAGTTAACAAGAGCAATGCCTAGCCTGGCATAATATGCCTGTAGCTTACTTTGGACGGGATCAATGTGAACTTATGGTGTTATTACCCCTAAACATGGGTCTCTTTGGTAATACTTTTATGAAATATTGAAATCTAAAAAGAGGGATCCAAGACCTATAACTCTATAACAACAAAATGGAATTTGCTCAAAACAAAAAGTGGCTTTCCCTACACTATTTAATCATTCTGTATAAGTTTCATGAAAAACAACTGAGGTTTACTTGAGTTATCACATTACATAGCATCTCCATAGCATCTTATCATAGTAACAAAGTTTTATTCACTTTGCATGATATGACCTTGCCCTTTGACCTTGGGTCAAGGTCATGACACACCCTTGGGTCCTAAGTAACAATTCTGTGAAATATTATTGAAATCCATGCACAGGGGAAGAAGTAATGGCCTGGACAAGGTTTTACTCACTTTGCATGTTGTGACCCTGACCTCTGACCTATGACCTTGGGTCAAGGTCATAACACTCCCTTGGATCCTAAGCAACAATTCTGTCAAATATGATTGAAATCCATGCACAGGGGAAGAAAAGATAGCCCGGACTAGCTTAACCCCAACGCTGGAGAGACAATGCCATAAAATAATACGCCCCCGTCTTAAGACGGGCATATAAAAATGTGAAGAATTGTCCCTATATACCCTCATTTGGAAGTCTTGAAAAATTCATAGAAAATCCCAAATTTGAGATATTGACAAAATTCCTTTAAAATAACATTCCTTACCATAATTATGATCAAACTAGTCCATAAGAAATCATCATTGTCAATTAACTAGGAAATATGACGCTTGTCTGCATTGAAATCACCAAGTCCAGAAAAATCTGGAAAAAATTTCTAAAATTTGATTTTGGAAGGGAACCAAAATAACAAGACTTCTTCACTCATCCCTCTAGATCATTTCTATGCATTCTGTTTGTTTCTGTATACAGCCAGTATGAAGAAGAAGTCAAAGGAGGGTACTCTTTTGTGACCTACTTTTGACTGTGGTGGCACCACCTGTAAGGGGGTCTAGACGAAAAGGACAGAATTTGAAGGGGATCATAAGTGATTTATTTCTACCATGATTTATCAAAATCCCTCAAACAGTTTTGCAGAAAAAGTTGAAAATGTGAAAAATGACCAACTGCCCCCCCCCTTTTTTGGAGGTCTTAAAAAATTCATAAAAAGTCCAAAAATTGAGATATCAACAAAATTCTTTTACAATAATATTCCTTACCATAATTATGATCAAAATAGTCCATAAGAAATCATCATTATCAATTAACTGAAAAACATGACACTTTTCTGCATTAAAATTACTAAGTCCAAAAAATGTCGAAAAAATGTCAAACATTTAATATCGGAACAGAACCAAAAATAACAACACTTCTTCACACATCTGTCTAGATCATTCCTATGCATTCGGTTTGTCTCTGTATACCCCCGGTCTGAAGAAGAAGTTTGTTAAAGGAGGGTACCCTCTGTGACCTACTTTTGCTTGTGGTGGCACTACTTGTTGACGGATCTGGACGAAAAACAAAAACACTTGTAGGGGACCATGAATACTTCATGCATACCAAGTTTCATCAAATTCTGTTTAGCTGTTCTGAAGAAGAAGTCGAAAATGTGAAAAGTTAACGACAGATGGATGGACGACGCTCAAGTGAGCTAAAAACTATTCACAGTGTAAATATTCATATTGTAAAGTCATCTGAGGAGTGACTCTACAAGCAGTCACCAGACAATAGATATATATTCGTAAGACATGTCTTTATCATTCAACTTCAATATAATTCAAGTAGACTTAGCTTTTATATGATACATTTTGCTTCAATTCTATTCAACAAAATAAAGAACATACCCTCTCTAAAGCCCTAACTTGATCTTTCAAGGAATATACAGTATCAACAAGAGTCCTGAAATAAATTAATCATTTTGTTGATTTATGCAAATAAAATAGATCATATAAAAGATATTAAAATGAACTGTTGTTCAGCAATGTTAATTACAAATAGTATACAATATCTTGAAATGCTGGTGTTTTTGCATGAATTTTTCTATCATTCAGCCAGAAATATCTGGATAATACTCAATGTCCAAAATGATATGCTGAAGGGTACAACAGTTAGCAAAACATTAACACATTAATGTCTATATACAATGTACATCATTCTCACTAAGCAGTGATAGTGTTTCAACACTCAAGAGTATCAGAGTTGAAATGATGATCGAAACATCAAGAAATTTGAAAACAGATTATCTTTTCCTCAAACCACTAAATCTACACATATTCAAATAGACATAACATGGGATGCCCTTCCTCCTTTGAAATTTACTACATACATTGTCTGTCATAAACACAATGTTTTATCTCAAAATATAATAACTCATTATTTCTATATTACCATAGGCAGATAGAAATGTAAATGTTCCTTACTTTTCTTGTAAATTGGATGGATCACCATCATCTATAATAATTTTTTCTTCCTCTGGCATCAGAACATGGGGACTTGTTAAAAGAGCTGTAGAATAGACAAAAACCTCAAATAAGTGAGGATCTCGGAATGAATTAATATATGTATGAAATTAAAACATTTAAATGATTTCCCCTCCATGAAATGAGTAATATGACATTGCATTTTTTCATGTCATGGGCATAATACACTAAAAGTGATAGCATTAGGTTTTCATTTCTTAAACCAAATCAGATTCTAGATAATTTGGTTGCCAGTAACGCCAAAATCAGGATAAAAATGGGTGATCCAAAGAATTCAGAGTATTCATATATACTTATTTTAAGGTCTTATATCACCCACGGAATAATATTTAACTCAATCATACAAGTTTCATGTCATAGATGTATGCTACAATGTTAATAATCATACATATTTCTCACAAAGGCTTCATATTTTGTGTGGACAATACTGTAATCAGCCTGTGACAAGCTACAGTTCATCTTCTGGTTCTGGATATGTGATTAAGTCTGTGAATGTCAGGGATGAGAAGTTTACTCTCCCCATTGTTTACTGCTCAATATGGATGAAAGAATTCCTATGTTTAGTGTAACCTAATGATCCATAAATGATCTATACACTGAATAGTGTTAATATGACTTTATCCAGAGCTATGCAAAGTGAAACCTAAAAGTCTAGAGGATTTCTTTTTTCATTACTTGTAAAAAGAATGAGTAGTCTGAAGATTAAACCAAAATTTATGAACCCAAATATTTCTATTCTAGTCCTTCCTATGGTTTTTACACAAGCAAATTCTTCCAGACGCGAGTTGATATACATATGAAATACAAAACACTCATTTTACAAATGTTACTGAATGTTGTTTGTTTAAAACAAACATAAATGTACATAGCAGTCCAGTGGTCATCCTGGATGTGTAGAAACTAATTCTGTGCTGGCATAGCCCAGTCAGTGGAATATTTGGCTTGTGACCAAGAGATCAAGGGTTTAGGTGACACCAGACAAATACATGTATACAAATATCACGCAGTAAATTTTTCCTCAATGACCTTGAGAATCATTTGCTGGCTTTGACGAGAACCAAAAGAAGTAGATGGGGGAAAATGACCCAATTTTTACTATTGTCCTTACTTTTACTCTTGGTCAATAAAAATATAAAAAACATTGACCAAAGATACTGACAAGAAGGTATGGGCATTACATACTACTGGACAAATATGGGTCTTGAAAGATTTAAAAAGGAATTGACTGTGGATAACATGACTTTTAACTTTTGAAGTAATCCTCCGATACATATATAAATTTAATGCATTATATTCGAACTTTTTCCATTCTTGACACTTGGTTAACTGCCTTACTACACCTGCCAGTAATGTTGTTGCAAATGTATAACAAGTTAAAGTTGTTTGACAACTAGTGATAATAGGCATCGTTTGCACCATCTCTAACAACATGTGGTAAGGGATTAATACACTATCAGTCATCAACAAAACCATATATAATTCATTATACTAAAATGTAAGATATCAAAGTCATTAATTATGTAATTTCCTTTTCTTGAATGAACAGTGTAATACTTACTGTTAATTAAATGACACTGCCTATCTAAGACTAACTATTTGATATATATAGAACTTACCTTTTGATTCTGCATGTTATTTTCCACACTGAGATTTAAGTTTTTTTTGTGAGTAAATTAAAATGATGCAAACTTCAATGGGAGGATACACTAGCAAGAACATAACAAAAGTGGTCGACAGGAAACAGCAAAGAAGATTTTACATCTTTATTAGACATAAATAATTTACTATACATCTATGTACATAGCAGATATATAGAATGTATAATCTGTGTATGTAAAACTCAAGTACATGTGTGTACATGATATATATTTCTATGCAAGACCAGGGTGATACAATGTTTATGTATATGTAAGACATATCTCACACTCATTCATTCTCTCTAAAAGCTGTGAAGAATGTTTTCATAGAAAATCCTTCCAAACTGATGTCACAGGAAATGTTTCAAAACTTACGAATGATGAAGTCCAAAAAGATACACACTTAACAAATAAATATATTAATGGTTCATTCTATATTCTGGAATTTAGGCCGTAGCAGTAGTATCAGAATCTGATAAGATTTAACCAAATCTGAATTTAGAAAGTTAATACATTCTAAAAATCTTGATTGTCGTAACGCCTTTTTTGTTTAACTTTGTGATTTAATCCCGAGAGTGAGGTCTTTAGCTCTGTCACTCTTTCACTAGTTTTGAATGAATTTTTTCACATATCTAGTGTTATAACATTAACACACCAATGGTCTACATACTGGTCTACATAATGTTCCCAGGAAAATAAAGCACTTCTTGTTTCAAAACCACACAATCATTAGTTATGACCATGATATGTGCAGCCTAAAGTCAAATCAACTAATTAATACAGTTTTGATTAACATCTTGGTCTAATAATGTGAGAACAATTACTTGGCCACAAACAAAACAACAGTCCCATTATTCAATGGGAATTTCCCTCTGGAAGAGAGAAGAAAATCAAGGTAGTAGAGGTCATGACAGGCAATATCATAACAGAACAATCTAAATGGTCATTGACATCATACTCTATTATCCAATTCCACACCATTTGGATTTACCATTAGGAAGAGTACCAATTACAAGAAAGTCAGCTGCCACAACTTTATCCTAAGATGCATGGAGTGAAAAAGTCTGATGGCATGAAATTTGAGGGTATGCAAGACAAAATCTGAATACAATATCACTATCTATGTAATTCCTTTCCGTAAGGAGCATATCAACTACATCTGAACTATTGTACAATTCTTTCCAAGATCTACCAACTTAGAAATTTTGATAATACTTGGTCTCACTGTAAAACAGTCTGCCAGATAAACCAAAAGGAAAATAAACAGACAGACAGACAGACTAGAAATCCTATACCATGATACAACCTAATGGATGAAGAGCAAATCAAAACCACTCATTCTCTCTATAGTTTTGAAGAGGCTACAGACAATCTACCTGTATTATTTATCTTTATAATAATTCACCCTTAAACTGTCATTTGAGAATTTGAGAAATCTGGAGCACATGAAAAGAGTATCACAGGAAAATACTGAAACATCAAAGAAATTAACTTACTATATCTATACATTCATAAATAATGAGAACAGCTATGGTTCTAAGATATGTAAAAAACAAGGTAAACAAGCACTTCATCTTAAAATAAATATAGTAAAACTGACTTACAAGGGTAAAGATTTTGATGATTAATAAGAGATTATGTAAGACTAATACAAACATGTAAATCATAAATAATGTGAAAATGGCATACCAGTAGTCTAGATTAGGCCATGAACAGATGCAGTTAGTAACACACCAATTTCAGACAAACAGATTGATTCAAAATATTCAATGTATGATAGAAATGTCAACAAGCTTTCAATCTTATCATGTTTACTTCAATTTGATTCTATACATCACTCAACACAATGTGATGTGACATTGGTAGGTGACTTTGAATATATGAATAAGAAGGTAAATAAATTTTTTTTATCATAGTGTTAGGCATCATTTAGACATTTCCATCTGATATTCATAATCAAACACAAAAACAAAAAGGGACTTGCACTTGGTATGGACTATCATGTCATTCTTGAATAAAAAGCAGGCAGCATTCCAAAAATACCTTGAATGCCCACATCTCTCTTTAACGTTTGGCCATTTGAATTTTCTGATTGTAGAGGTTTCACAACATTTACAGTCTCCTTTGGCAATGCTGATGATCAATGAATGCACATGTTAGTCACAATACTGATGTAACTTATAGTATTGTATAATTATGTCAATTTATCATTACAATGGATCCAAAACACATTGCATTTAATTATAAATCTTAAGACTTTATAACCCTATTGTAAATATATACACTGCTATTGTGCATTTACATTATTTCTTGTCACAGAAAAAAATTGAATACTGTTTTACAATGACGCATATAACAATCATATTACATACAAATGGATCATTGCATTTTATTTCATTTTACTTCATTAATTCTTATTCTGCTTCTAACTTTGATGGGATTGTCTCTGATTTCATACTCAGGTTTTAGGTAAACTTGTAATTTACTGAGGGCTATTTTCAAGAAAATGTTTAATATATTACCGTTAGACTAAGTGAAAGTAAGTGATTAAACCTTCATTCAATTTCATTACCAAAAAGAATTCAGAAATAAAAAATTTCTGAGACAAGTAATGAAATAAATGCACAGTAGATGCATGATAACATGGTCATACTTATAACAATGAAAATAACCAAAAAACAAAAATAATAATAAATACAAGAAAACTTATGCACTTTTTAACAACTTTTATACCAATAAGATGATGTAAAATCTATCATTACCATGTATAATTTTTAAACAACTTTGTTCCCATATATTTTCAGAAAAAAAAAGATAATATGAAAATGTTTTTATGTGCTGTGATAAAAAGCAATAATAAGTGTGTTAGAAATTGAAATATGGTAAAACAACAATGCATGCATAGATCATGTTGTACAATTTATTATCAGTCTTAATTTCTTTTTTAAAACGTTTCATAAGAAAATCTAAAAGAAAGCTTTCATTAATGCTAGTTTCAAGAAAATATTTCAAATTTCTATTTGATCACCTTGTAGGAAGATAAGCATAAAATGGATTGTGCTGTCTTCAGCTGTCATAAAATCCTAGAAGGGGTCGAAATGGACAGGGACTAAACTGAACTGAAGCCAACATTCTTTTACCTCTGTAAGATTTAGGTTTGTATCCTCATGGTTAGAGAGAGGGTCTACCATTTCAGAAAAAAAGGTGAGTGTTTTCTTTCTGAGAACTATTGTTTACCTTTACCACTAAACACTGGCTGCCACTGAACAGGTAAAATAATCCTGATGAGGCATTTAATTACAAACAAATCTAGAGCAAATTACAAGCATCTGAAGATTGATTGATTGAATTTTGTTTTACGTCACACCACGAATATTTCACGTATATGGTGACAGCATCTGCCTGATGCGGGGCATACAAATTTTGACCTTTGCAACGAACCAATCCGAAGCAGTGAGGGATCTTTAACGTGCCATGGATACCATGACACAAGGCCTCGGTTTTTACTGTCTCATCCGAAAGACATGACACCGGCATGACCAGAGCGGGACTCGAACCCCGGCCTCCCGATAAGGAGTCCGACGCAATACCACTAGGCCACACCGGCTTCACAAGCATCTGAAGCATTAATTAAAAAGACATACCCTTGATGCTAGTGTGATCAATGCAGCAGATGCAGTATATCAGAAGGCAGCTATTCAGACATCTTAACCATATGGACACATGTTTTCCCCCACTATTTTTTTGCAAGAGGTATAGGTAGTGAACATTTTATAATCGAAAAATGCAAAAATTAAACAAGAGGCCCAAGTGGGCCTATATCGCTCACCTGAGTACCTAGATTATCAGTCATGCATGAAGGAAGAATTCATTTATTTTTGCATTAATGTGACTAAGTCGACACAGATGTTGAAAATATGTCAAATTTTATTTCAGGCTAGAATAAAAAACAGCACTTTTTTGCACATCCATTCAGGTGATTTTGATATTAAGCATTTCCTTTGTCTCTGCAAGAAGTCATTCAGGGCAACAAGTTAGTCATTTTCTTTAGGTGGGGCCTTTTGTTGACTGATTTCAAGTCTGGGTCATGAACAACAATTGTTTCAAATATTGTCCAGATCTAACTTAAAATTGCCTAATTTCATATGTTGAGTGTTGAGAAACATCTAAAAACTTATTTAGAGGTGTAAAGAAATGAAAAAAAATTTTGACCACAGCTGGATTTGAACCGCTACTCTCCATATTTCAATTACCAAGTGGTATATGTACTATTGTGAGAACTGCTTTTTAGACATGGTGGCATTATCTGTTAACCAATTTGGATGAAATTTACCAAATTGATAGAGGACTTTTAGTACTTCATGTATTCCATGTTTCATTAAAATCTTTCATGTGGTATAACAGCAGAAATGAAAAATGTGATTGAATTGTTCCTATACACCCTCATTTGGAAGTCTTAAAAAATTCATAGAAAATCCAAAAATTGAGATATTGACAAAATTTTTTCAAAGCAACAATCCTTACCATAATTATGATCACAATAGTCCATAAGAAATCATCATTATCAATTAACTAGGAAATATGACACTTTTTTCTGCATTGAATCACCAAGTCCAAAGAAATGTCGAAAAAAATTCTAAAATTTGATTTTGGAAGGGAACCAAAATGACAATACATCTTCACTCATCCCTCTAGATCATTTCTATGCATTCTGTTTGTCTCTGTATACAGCCCGTATGAAAAAGAATATTGTTAAACGAGGGAATTCTTTTGTGACCTACTCTTGACTATGGTGGCGCCACCTGTAAAGAGGTCTGGACGAAAACAACAGAATTTGAAGAGGATCATAAGTGACTTATTTCTACCAAGATTTATTAAAATCCTTCAAACAGTTTTGTAGAAAAAGTTGAAAATGTGAAAAATGGCCAAACCCCCCCCTCCTTTTTTTTTGGAAGTCTTAAACGTAAAATTCCTAATTTCATATGTAGAGTGTTGAGAAACATCTAAAAACTTATTTAGATGTGTAAAAAAAAAAAAAAAATTTTTTTTGACCACAGCTGGATTTGAACCGCTACTCTCCATATTTCAATTACCAAGTGGTATATGTACCATTGTGAGACCTACTTTTAGACATGGTGGCATTATTTGTTAACCAATTTGGATGATCCGCACAAAAAAAAAAACCTTTGAAAAGGACTATGAGTACTTGCATCCTACCCAGTTTTATCACAATCCTTCAAGTTGTTCTGTAGATCAAGTTGAAGATATGAAAAATTGTCCCCCCCCCCTTTTCTTGGAAGTCTTAAAAAATTCATAAAAAATTCAAAAATCGAGATATTGAAAAAATTCCTTCGCACCAGCATTCCTTACCATAGAAATGATTAAATGAAACCAAATGAATGCATCAATGTTTACTAAAAGAAAATAATAACTCTTTAATGCATTAAAATAACAAAGTCCAAAATAAAAATGAAAAAACGTCAAAAATTTGATTTCGGAATGGAACCAAAAATATCAACACTTCTTCCCATATGCCTCTAAATCATTCCTATGCAGTCGGTTTGTCGCTGTATGCACCCGATCTGAATAAGAAGTTTGTCAAAGGAGGGTACCCTCTGTGACCTACTTTTGTCTGTGGTGGTGCCACCTGTTCATGGATCCTGACAAAGATGACCACATTTGTCGGGGACCTTGAGTATTTGATGCATGCCAAGTTTCATTGAATTCAAGCAAGTGGTTCCGAAGAAAAAGTTCAAACTGTGAAATGTTTACACCAATTATCCCACCCCCCTTTTTCTTGAAAGTCTTAAAAAATTCATAAAAAATCCAAAACATAAAATATTGAAAAATTTTCTTCGCAGTAGTATTTCTTACCATCAAAATGATCAAATTAAACAAAATTAATGCATCAATGTTTACTAAAAGAAAAAAATACCTCTTTTCTGCATTAAAACTACCATGTACAAAAAAACGTCAAAAATTTGATTTCGGAACGGAACCAAAAATAACAACACTTCTTCACACATCCCTCTAGATCATTCCTATGCATTCGGTTTGTCTCTGTATGCCCCCGGTCTGAAGAAGAAGTTTGTCAAAGGAGGGTACCCTCTTTGACCTACTTTTGCCTGTGGTGGCGCCACCTGTTGATGAATCCGGACGAAAAACAACAACACTTGTAGGGGACCATGAGTACTACATGCTTATCAAGTTTCATCAAATTCTGTTCAGTGGTTCTGGAGAAGAAGTCGAAAATGTGAAAAGTTAACGACGGACGACGGACGGACGACGGACGACGGACGGTGATTGATCACAATAGCTCACTTGAGCCTTTGGCTCAGGTGAGCTAAAAAAGTATTCATTCTCACCAAGGAAATTGAATTCGTATAATACTGTGAAATCCTTTTTATTTGTGGGGATCCAATTTTTGTGGTTGCCTTCATTTAAAATGTGATGATACCATTTAAATCTTTCAAGACACCGCAAGACATAGAATGTGTTAACAGCAAATATATTTTTGACATAAAAGTCACAGTTACAAGGTCATTGACCTTGATGTCATTTGAAAGGGTTTCATCAATGGAGTACACATGATATATATGAAGTCTTTATCTTTTATGATTTAAAAGTTTTGGGCAAGGTTAAAGTTACCGACAGACAAACAAACAAACAGGATAAAAACAATATACCCCCAAGTTTTTTAATCCAGGTTCATAAAAACTTATTGTAGTTGCAAGCTAATCTTATACAGGACCATCTGCCATTGATTGTCATTCTTGTACTGATGTTTATCCCACAGCCACAGCACATATATGTAGGGAATATTCATTATAAGGTAATTATTTCTGAATAACTACTGACCACAGCCAATATAATGGAAGATGAAAATGAAAATCAACTATGTTTGGATGACTTTAAATATTATCTTCCTACAGAGTGCAATAAAACCTCTGTAAAAAAGTGGATGATGTTAAAAACAGAGATGCAGAATGAAATCAGATTGTGAGTGGTAATAACTCACTACAGTTCCTTAAATCAGATAAAAAAGATGAAAAAGATATACCTTGAACAGCTACATCTCGCCGTGGTGCCTCCAATATAGATCCTAAATTAGGATTTGGCAAAGGGCGTACTAAAGTTAATTTTTCTTTAGATATAGCTGTATAAAGATTACAGTTAGACAATGAAATACAACAACAAGTGAACAACTATTAACAAATGATCAGTGATTTAACAACAACTGATAACAAATGATCAGTGATTTAGTGATAAGCTTTTAAAGCCCAAGGTAGAATTAATTACCATTACAAATTAATGATTAAATAACACTATGACAAGAACTTCAATCTGTTCTACATACACTAAACAACTGAAAGCAAAAATAGTACAACATCACACTTTCAAAAATTAATTTCAAGTATAAAATGTTAATACATGAATGACGATGATCTGATCACAGTGAGTTAAGGCTGAAGCATTTATAAAGAAACAACAGTTTTATGTTTAAATTACATAAAGGTCATTCAACATGGTCTAATTTTAATATCTCAATATGTTATTAATCTATGTGAAGAGTGCACAATACTATACTTGAATGAAAAGTAGATCACATGTGTATAACTTTTGAAATTTGTTTGAATATATAAATGCAATATCAGTTTCTTTCTATCAGTACAGTTCTATCTATCTATACAGTATATATAAATTTCTGTTTAATGCTATAAATAATGCACAGTAATACTTCATGTGGGTTATTTGTAGTCTAACCTAAAATCTTTTGTTGCACAAATTTCTCTACATATCTCCTTGCTTTTTCTTAATTTCTTAAAAAAAACCCCACCAAAACAATAACAAAAACAAAACCAACACCCCCCCCCAAAAAAAAAGAAAAGAAAAAAAACAAAAACAAGAAAAAAAAAAAGAAAGAAAGAAAGAAAAAAAACCCCAACAATTTTGTCTCACCACTATCTTGAAGGCTTCTATATAATTAAGCTTAACTGAAATACATTATCAATATTAAGAAAATTCTACATACAAAATACTTTTGTGAAATAACATTTGCTTGCATCTTAATGCTGACTAATGGTACACTTTTAAAGATATTTTAGAATGCTTTTTAGCAAGATACAAATCTGTCTAACATGGTAATACATATACTGCTTGACTTTGAATAAAGCCTAGGTGAAGCTACAGTCGTTTGATGGTTTTTGCCAGACCTTTAGCTAGTGGGAAAGTACAGCAGAATCCACCAATCATGCCGGGATTTCCATGCAGAATGTGATACTCCTCCATATCAGGGGAGATAACTGTGTCACCATAGCCTTCTATTGTGCCATCTTCATTCACTCGAAGCTTTTTCAAGTCCACTACATACACAAAGGTCAAAAACAAGGATCCAGCAGCATGACAATGAAGAGGAATCAATGTGTTAGTGATTTTATCTATACTAATGACAATTATCTGGTTAAAAGGTCATTTCAGGACAAAGAAAACATGCACATGCCCAGCTTTGATTTATTTCATATTTAAATTGTGTATTTTTGTGGAACAGTGTATATTTAACGGAAAGAAAGGTTGTATCAACTTTCCGTGGAGTAGAATGCAAGCTGTACTACTTTACCATCAATAATAATGTTTTCTCCAAAATTTTGATGGCATGATGCTATATGTCCTGTTGTCAGTGTGGAAGGACTACTTATTATTTTTCACCCCAATAGCCTCATGATAATAGTAAAGGATCCCTCAGATTACACCAAGCTTTAGTACAGCTATTTTATGGTTAACCCTTCAGTACTTGTCTGTTGTTTACTTAGACTAATATTCTTGATAAATGAACAATATCAAAGCTGGACTATAAAACGCAATGTTATTTAAAATCTCTTTCTTTATCTCTACATAATGTAAATGGGAATAACGGATTTATATTTGGAGGTTTTATTTTGATCTATAATCATATCAAATTATACCATATATTACAATATATCATAAATATAATGAAAAATATGACTTGCGACAACACTGTCTAAAGACTATATTTGCTATAAATCATATTCAAACAATAAACAATGATTATAAACTTGCTTTTCAACAATACATATAACCATGCATTTTGACAACACTTATACAAGGTACTAGGTATGATAAAAAAGTTCTAGGCTTGATATACTTTGATACAACACGTATAAAACCCTAATTAAACCATGATTCAATCATATTGATGTTTTAAAACTTTTGATTATACACAGAATTTCAAACGTTGCAGGGTTAGTCTAACCACCAAAACAGAGAAAACTGAAGTTAGAGCAGAGATTAAATATCTATGTAAGAAGCAGATGGCGTCCAAGAAAATTAATTAGGACTTTATGAAAACCCTTGGGAAGGAGTCACCTTCTTATACTCCTGATATGAAATGGGCTGCTGAATTTAGAAGGGGGAGGGAGAGCACTGAAGATGATAAACAATCTGGATGTCCCTAGGGACTATCACAGACAAAAATGTTGATGTTGTTGTGCACAATCTTGTCATGTGTGACAGAAGGCAAAACCTCTGAGATACAGCCAGAGACGTTGGCATAAGTTCAATCAATCTAACAGACATCTTAAGCATATCTAAAGCCTTGGCTAGATGGGTCCCCAGAATGTTGACTGAAGATCAAAAAAGAAATAGGTATGATGTTTCTTTACATCTTTTGTCTCTCTATGAGGATGAAGCCATTTTATTGGGTGCCATCTGGTTCACCATTTTGATCCTGAATCTAAGAAACAAAGCATGCAATGTATTCACCCTGGTTTATCCCCTCCCAAAAATTCAAGAGAGTTTCCTCAGGTGGCAAAGTAATCTTTTGAGACAATAAGGGAAGGCTGCATGATAAGTGGTGTATATTATGTAAAGGAATTAAAGAGTCTGCATCAAGAGATTGTGAGAAAGAAGAGCTCAAAGCTAACCAGAGGCACTCTGTTCTTGCAGTATATGCATTCACTCACACTTCCAAGGTTGTGATAAAGGCAGTGACAGAATGCAACTTCAAGGTTCTTCCTCATACCCCATATTCTCCATATTTAGCCCAATCTGACTTCAGTCTGTTCCAAAAACTAAAATTTTATCTATGTGGTAAGAATTTTCTCATGGACTCTGTTTTTGAACACTTAAGGAACCAGAATGAGGCATTCTATTTTGAACAGATCAGAAACTGGATCAGAGATGTAGAAAGTGTATCGAGATGAAGGGAGATTATATTGAAAATTCATGACAATTCTTTCAATCCTGGGTATTTTTTCAGTACATGGGGCTGAGAACTTTTTGATCATACCTAGTATTAAATGCAACAAGCAAATATTTAGCTATAAGTAATTTCACAATTTAATACAGAAATCCTAGTCATTTACAAATTAAATCATTAACATTACAGACAGTGACTGATTTACCATCAAAAGATTTATGACATCAATTTGTTACCAAACACATCCTACTATGTATGTATAATGTTTACAACTGTTTCCACACACTTGCACATGCTTGCTGATACAAATTCAATACAAACAGGGTATAATGTTTAAAAAAAATACCTAACTTTGTACAACTAATGTATTTTGTTGTATAAATTAGCATTTACCTACATATACTTACACAGTTTATATGTTGAAGCAGATTAGGAGTAATTCACAGAGTGCATCAAGAGACTTACCTGGACACACCTTGTATACACATGCAGTTAAAGCACAGGTATAACAACACTGCATGACCAGCAAAGAACCAAATCAAGGGTAGAAAACAACACTATATACTTACAGTAGTTTGTGACTTTAGGAACAAAAAGAAACAAATGAAATATCAAGATATACAGTGAAACGATACTGCAGTAAATACTACAAATGCACACACGACAGTTTGGTTGTAATCTACTGAGAAGGTACTTACATGAGTTGACTGTGTGACGAGTTTTAGCACTTGTGCAGTATGCTTCTATTACTTTCAGAATTAATGCATCCTCTTCCATAGTACGTGGGTCATCTAAAAATTGTGTAGTCTACATTAATTTATGTTGAAATTTGAAGATAAATCAAAAATCATTTTATTTCCATAGAAAAAGAGGGCAGCATAACAAAATTTTATTTTCAAATTGAAATATCCACTTAGTAGTTATTTTATCTACATTCCCTGTTCATTAGTATTTGCAATTTTTTTCACTTTAATATACAATAAATATTGATACAATTCACATGTATAAAAATGTTACTTCATGACATGCCGTACACATTTAAGACAATATATTCTTTTTTTTATAAAAAAAATTCTAATTTTTCAAAAGCAATCATAGAAAAAGTTGCTATAAAAATTCTCACATATTTTCAAACTTCATGCATATTGCATATATAAAACTTAACATGCAAACAACATAAAAGAGTCAATAATAAAGATACATGTGTATACACAAAAATATTACAAACTACACAAATCATATACACTACACATGATCCAAAGTGCTATATGTAACGCAGAATCTTCATTCTCACTCACAAACTAAGGTCAACTCCTGATTCTATTTGATTAATCCTGTCTTTAGATATCATATACTGATATACCTGTCTCTTTAATTTTGTCTTCACTACTTTGCACCTACTGACCCCTACCAAAATTATCATCCATCTTCCAAACTAAAAGGTGGATTGAAAAAGTTGATGCTACATATAATTATCCAGCAGTTGCTATCTAGCAGGGACTGGTATTTCATCTTTTTTTGTGCCTATATTACAACTTAAGTGAATTTTGAACATAAATAACCTCTACTGACACGAAAAAAAAGCTAAGGATTCTGCTCATTCAATCCTTTCCTCATTATCAAATAATATCATACCTGCATAGCAAAAATCAACAGAACAACATTTGTGACAATTTTGCCATAGAAGTCCACAACAAATAAATCAATCAATATCATCATACTGAACTTGAGATTTTATCAAAAGGTGGAAATAAGTCTTCAACTTTTCTTTAGAAATATTTTATCCACATTTTTTCTCTGTGTAAACACTTGTTAACTCGTGATTTACCAGCTCATACATTTAATATTAAATACCCTATTAAATCAAATTATCTGGTGTCTACTTAAAATGAAAAATCATGAACAGAAACGCACATAATAACAATATTCTATTCACTACTAAAAACACAGAATTTCAAGTATAATGAAATTGGTAACTCCATGGAATGTGTGTGAAAAACTGAAAACTAAAGCAAGGATGCAAATAAATAACTTGAAAATATGTATGGATGCAAATACAAAAATTAAAATGAAAGTTGGAATGCATGGAAATAAACTGAAAATGAAAGGGAGGATGCATACAACATGTACAACAACATTAATCAATATATTTAGCAAACTAACATTGTCGCCATCGACATTTATAATCATACTCGTCCTGTGAATGTGTCCGCACTGTAGGTGAAAAATTTGTATTAATTAATATTCCAAATGTATTCACACAACTACATGTATATTATAAATGTGCGCAAATTACCTTCACAATAACTAGGAACTCATCTACATGAAACTAGAAGTGGAGACTGAAATATCATATCTTTGTAAATTGATGATGACTGAGATATACATCATTTGTTTAAGATTTGACTTTCACTTTTATATTCACAAGATTTCTTACCTGTATGTAATTACAATCAACAAGTTTATACTAAATCTATAGTATGATAAATCAGCAAGTGATCAGAGGCAAGGCAACTGACCTGGTTTTCTTCTGACAGGTTTCCTGCCCATCCTAGGACTTCGAACTAAATCTTCCTTGCTTACTAAATGTTGGCGTAGTGGAGGTGAAGGTCGTAGACAGGACATGGTCCATGTGGAATGCGTAACCATAGCTGTCTTAGCTTGGGTCAACAAACTTATGCTTGGTTGAGAGGAGGAGATCTGAATATATATATACATATATTTATAGATCTTAATATATAAAAGCACAAAAAAGGAAATTGTAACAACATTCACTATTTATAAGTATCGGATCAACCTCAATGAAGGTTAATGCAATCGCTCGAGAAAAAGGGGTTAATATAAAAGCACAGGTAAGCGATAACGATACTAAAACAATTAAAAAATTGACAAATTTTCAAAGCAATCTGCTTCTTCTTCAGGACACACACATACAAACACTTACATAAATATAAAAACACGAAAAGAAAGATAGAAAATATATACAAAGCACTAGTCTAATAAAAACTGGTTTCTAGAATAGATCTTAATATATATATATATATATATATATATATACTGTATTAATAAACTTTTTAAAATCTAACATCCCTGATTTTGGTAATTTACCATAAAAAGACCTAAGCAAATACATAAATAAAACAAACTAAAACAAGCTGTGTGTTTGTGAATCACTAATGCCCCCAGCGACATGAAGTCTCTATCCCTCACGGTTCAAAAGTTATGGCCAAGGTAAAATTTGACAACAGACAAATAAACAGACAGACAGACAGGACAAAAACATTATGTCCCCGATCTATTGATCTGTGGGCATAAAATGAAATATCCAGAAGACACCTAATGTAAGCTTTAATATCATATATCAGAAGAAGTCACAAAGATCAGGACCTTGATACAAGATCCAGAAATGTATAATGTTAAAGTCTGTGACTTTTTATTAAGTTATTTGCTCTATTTATTTGATCTTTAAACTATGAAGTTTGGCTGTATAGCTGATATGTAGCCTAAATCTCATTGACTATAATTGATAAAAAAAGCAACCCCACTCAGAATATGTAATAATGTCTACTCATTTAAATTCAGGGGACAAAAATCAGAAGCACATAAATATATTCCAAACAAACTTTTGTTTGTTACATTTATCACTACAACCATTTCATCTTAGGATCTGTCACTTACACCTGTAATGAACTTTACCAGCACTGTCTAAAAATCAGATCATTAAATGACCAGTATTTGGTTAGTTTGATTACAAGCATAATGGTATAATCAGTCAGATCAATGGGTCAATAGTCTTCTCCCTCCCTCAGAAGCGAGGACCCATGTTAATCGTTACTGTGGAAAGCATGGCAAATGTGAATGCATACATAATACTAACACTTTTAAATTCCCAATTTCTGTTAGAAAAAATTCCCAGATTACAAGCTCTTTTAAACAAAATTTGATTTTATACATTTATTTCTGTTTAAAAATAAGCCAATGCAAATTATATCAAACATGTTCTTCATATACAAAATTCTTTTTACAATGTGTGTTATATAGTGTGTCAAAAATGCATATTTTAAGTAGAGGTTACTCATTCATTTATTCTCAGGTATGTTTTTAGTGATCATAGCTGTAACAGGTACACCTGGATGTATGGCCAAACCCATTATACTGCCAAATCTAATGACAAAATGAATTGGGAGAACTGTAAATCATTAATTCAATATATGTATTATGCATTACTTCATTGTTGACTCAGATGGGTAAATATAAATCCCAAATTCAAACCAAGGGTTTTCATCCTGATCTGTAAAATTAGATGTATGGTTGTTGTTGCAAATCTGATACTAAGTGCTTAATTCTGTTGCCTTCCTGTTTTAACTCTAACCTGTAAGCTTTGAGGTTTGGTGGTCCCTGAGATCTGGGTTACATTGACCTGCTGTGTTAAGGAATCTATCCAAGCCATAGCCTCTGTCTGTGTTCCGCATGTCACAATTATCTTTTCTATCATATTCCCTTCAATGCAATGATAGTCAAAATTATCAACATTCAAAAGACTCAATAATAACTACAATTCTTCTTGTATTGAAATTGCAGCTCAGACTTAAGAATCCTTAAATATTTAATTCACATTGAAGTATCATCAGTATACTAACATTCAAGCAAAATTAAACCATATCATAGAATAATTCTTATAAAACTTAAACAGTTTATCATTACATTTACTTGTGTTTCAAACTGATATTAAGAGCTTTGTTTAAGTACCTGACATTTCAAAGGAGTTTTCTGCTTCTCCTTCCTCTCCCTCACAGAGACCCACATTCATACCACTTAATGGCAGCTGACCCTGAAAAATCAATACGTACATCTACATAAAGTCATATTGTAAATACCTAATGCCGTTCCTTACTGTAATCCTCATAACTAGCATGCAGTCATACTGTAAACTGTACTACACATTCTGGAGCCACTAAAAACTGGTCAACAAGAGAGTTTGATAGAAAAACCTGAATTTCTAGATTATTTAATTGAATGATACCATATACTACAGAAATGTACAAGAACTATAAAACATAGGCTATTTTGATAAAATAAGTAGTTCAACCACTGGTTAGCTTTAAAAACTGGATAATGTTCAAAGCAAATGGGCCAGCAAATTCTGGGGTAACTTTTCCAAACTTTTTTGGTGTAAAAGATGAGAACAACAAACTCTTTTAAAGTATTGTTCACAACATGATATGTTATTTTTTAAATCGTTGCGGTAAATAAGGAATTTTTCCTGTATGTTGAGTCCGCAAAACTGGTAAGTAGCTAAAATTCTGATTTATTGTCATGTATCACAACTATGGGTAGTAAGACAATTTATAATATATAAAGTGTCTAGCCTGTCCTGGACGCAGCCTCCTGATTAATAATATACAAAGTGCCTAGTGATGTAATCTCTCCTGGATAGAGAAAGCTGATTTTAAAATGCTTGAGAGCCTAGTCTTTCATGGAAGAAGATTTTGATTTATAATATAAATTTACCTAGTTTATCATGGACAGAGATTCCTGATTCACACTATAAAAGTACCTAGTCAGAAAATTCTTAAATAAATAGTTAAATAAATTATTTCATTTTAATTTATTCCACTGTCAAACATTCAAACCGAATGCTTTGCATGATGCTTATAAAACTCAATAAACTCCAGTTTCATTTATTAATTCATTGTAAAATAGAAGGATCAGATGACATGACTATTTTACATATATACTGCTTTAAGTTGTAGAAAAACAGTTTATATTGTAATTCTTATGTATAATATAAAATAGACGTGAGAAATTTCAAAAATAGTATGCATTATATTGGTGAATACAGTACACTAAAGTCTGAATGTGCAATGATAATTTTTTTCAAGCAAACTTCCTGACATTGTGCCTACACCATCATATCACTTTACATAATTTTCCTAAATCTTACCTCATACTGATAGCCACTTAGTCTTGGACTCATAGACAACATCACAAGTATGCTTGGAAACAACACAAAAATTCGATCAAATTTATCTCCAGCCAGTGTTTGCACCTGAACCTGAGATAAATGGATGACCTCTCCTAATTTAGCTATTTCCTGTTATGAAAAAATAAGGAAAGATATCAAAAGATGAAAATTTACTGTTTATTAAGGCATTTAATAATTAAAACTTGTCCAGTGTTACCTTCAAACAGTAAACATCCTTGAAAACTATCTGAACTTTTGTCTATTGCAAACAATTGTTCTCTTACTGAAGATTATGATAACAATATCTCGTTTGTAAAACAATAATAGATACCAAAGAAATGGTTCTAACATATTGCCATACTTCATCATACCAAAAAGAATGATGCTAAAATAAACTGTATATCAAAAGATTAGTAATATTTCCTGTTAATCAACAACTAACTATCTTACCTCCCCCTCCCATCCCTTTATTGCACTTGTTAATATTTCATATTCCATCTCCTTGGCCTTTCTTATTTCCATACATGCATTCTGAAAGAAAATTAAACTATGATAAATAACATTTACAAAAGTATATGCTATAATAGTGTTTGTGAACTGTCATTCTCTGCAAATAAAATCAAAACTAGATATCTGAAAACTTTGCATCTGTTTTTTTTTAACACTTAATTAACATGGTTCTTATCATTTGCCCAAAGGGGAAATGGAATCCAGAGTTGATAGGTGGGATGTAAGAAACCAGATTTGATGGGCTATAATGATGACTGGTGTAGTGCTTTAGCACACAGCCTTTAAATCCTGACATGGCAGAAATGAAAGATTACAGTGAGTTCCAGCACAACACTTTAATCCACTTCGTATTTGAAGCCCCTGAACACAAACTTTCAACGAGAGTTGTCAGAAGGCAACATAGCAGATTTTAATCATCTCATTGATATTTAAGGCAGATTTGCAAGTCTGTGATGTGTTTTAGTACTAAAGAAAACCACGAAAAAGGTATATCCCATAATATTTCAAGGTCATTGTACCAAAGAAAAAAAGGATGTCAATAGGTTTTTTTGTTTTTGTTTGATTATTGTTTTACGTCACTCCACGAATATTTCACGTATATGGTGACGGCATCTGCCTGATGCATTGCATACAAATTTGGACCTTTGCAACGGACCCACCCGAAGCAGTGAGGGATCTTTTACGTGCCACGCCTACCGTGACACGGGACCTCGGTTTTAATGTCTCATCCGAAAGACAGAACACCGGTGTGCCCCGGGCGGGAGTCGAACCCGCGACCTCTCGATCACGAGCCGAGCACCTTATCCACTAGGCCACACCGGCTTAGGATGTCAATAGGAAGTTAAGATATATTGAATATAAATTTTTATAAAATATGTGAAAGTTCAGTCAAGGTCACAAAACATAAAACTGGTCATGAGAAATCTGCACGTGAAATATCAAAGTCCAATCTCTAACAGTTCAAAAGATACAGCCGAATTTAAAGTTTTTGAAAAGTAGGTCAAAGCCCAAGATCAAGGTCACAAGGTCAAAAGCTATGGCACCAAATGAAAGTTCTGGTTAAAAAAATCTAAATGTGAAATATCCAATCTCTTACAGTTCAAAAGATATAATCCATATAAAAGTTTATGAGAAGAAGATCAAAGTTCAAGGTCAAGGCCATGAAGTCAAAAGTAATGACACCAAAAGAATGTTCTATTCATGAAAAATCTGGGTGTGGACAGTGGATGTAGGGGGTATGACATTTGCTCCCCGAATATCTGTTCTGGCAAGCTAAAAAGTAACAAGCTACAATGTGCTGCAGCACTGCACTTTAGAACATTCTGCCACTCATTTCATCTACATTAATAAGTTTTATAATGTATGTATAACCAGCATTAACCTACCATAACATCAGAAATCCAAGTGCAATGAAAATTATCCATCCCAATGATCCCATTCATTTCAATTATACATCAAAATCAGAAAATAAATAAAGATGGGTAAGACCACATTGTTAAGTTACCACAATTACTAAATCATTTAGAAATTCTGATTTTCCCCAATAGGCAACCCTAAATGAAGTCCTTGAAGTTCTAAGCATAATGACATCTGACTCAGCCACATGATGAAAGTCATAACAGACAAAATAGCAAACAATATAAGCAGACATATATAGATATCACAAAAACTTAACTTGTAATGCAGTTGAGGCACCAACTTACGATGGTCAATTAAAGTAACGTTAGTTACTCAATTGGTGTGGTTAACTGGTTTACAGACCCACCTTCCCACTCACCACAACGGCAGAACAATATAAGGGCATGCATTTAAAAATAAATGAAAGTAACATCATTTTGAGCCTACCATGTTCTGTTCTGAAAACAAGCTAAGATCCTCATTCCATCGAAGTCCAGACTAACAGTCAGAGGGGACAAGGCTCAGGACTTATCTCCTCTGAAGAGGTTTAGACTAGGCCCATAATAGAGTCTCCACCGCTCTGTTAGTCAGACTGCAACGCACCAGAAATAGTCTGTAACGGGCTGTATGGGGGTCCAGTGCAAGACTTTTTGTCTTAGCAATGATCTTAGAGTCATCTTGGTCATGGTGATTGACTATCTTAAAACGCGATGCTTTGTAGACATCGGAGCTTTTGATCCTTTTAAGTTTTTTGGAAGAATTGCCCTTAATCTAGCCAAAGATTACAATTATCCAACATCATGTTGATAGTGCTAGCAATTTAAGGCCAATAAAGATCAATTCATAGTGTGCTGGCAATTTGTGGGTAACCAAGTTTTTGGATGAAAAACTAAAAACTCTGGCTCTTTGTCACAGGTAACATATACAGAAGATCACTCCGTGATTAGGTTGGGTCTGTAGCATACTATGTGCACATACTGTCACTATATTCCTGAAGTGGAACTATCTTAATGTGACATAAAACAATTAAACAAGCTACTACTATAGACACAATATAAC
Source organism: Pteria penguin (assembly GCA_035048485.1). NCBI lineage: Eukaryota > Metazoa > Mollusca > Bivalvia > Pterioida > Pteriidae > Pteria > Pteria penguin. Next base: position 49,980,734 of record CM068583.1, on the reverse strand, counting down.
TTACAGCTATATCACGATATACTGCAATTGCTCGTTGTGTATCCCCTCTGTCAACATGGCTCTCCTGCATAGAGAAGTAAATATCATTACAGTAAATATTTTCAAACATTCAGTCACTTACACACCTACTGTAATATTTTATATCTATCATTTTCAGTTACACACATTTCAAACAGTCAACATATTTACAAAAATTTACATTCAATATCAGAATGAATGAAGGGCCCACATCATTCCCCTGAGCTTAATGAGCTCATTCACAAAGAGCTGACTGCTTGAAAGAATTTGAGGATACCTGTACATATATCTTCTTGCTTATTGTATTTTTGACAAATGACAAATGCCTGTTACCTTGCTTCTCTACAGTGAATAAATTGGGACAATGACACAAAAATGTGGAAAAAGACAATTAAGTCAGAATTCTTTTTCCTTTTTTTCTAAAAAGACTTTGTCAACATATTAAGTGCTGCAAAATAATTTAAAATGGATAAAAAAATACATTGCCTTTACCAGAGTTTGAACTGTTACCCTTCGTTCCAGAACTGGTCTATATCAGTCAGTTATTATAAATCAAGAAATCTTTGATATGTAACTTTCAAATAACATTTGAAATGATATTTTCTAATATAAGTTGTCTAAAAAAAGTTTTGCTGCTTTTCAATAAATATTCAATAAATAAAGAAAATGACACAAAAACGTGTGGAAAAAATGTCAGAAATTCTATTTTTTAATATGACTCATCGAGTACTGCAAACCATGTATGATATAGGGATAATTATTTACTTTCAGTTCACATTTGAGTAGAATACTGGGTATAAAATAAATTAATGTGAAAATAAAAAAAATAATTTGGACTAGCTAATTAAATAAAGATTTGAAGTAGTCCCCCAAAGGGAAGTCTGGTACATAAAAAGTAAAGGAACACAAACACTCTACATTGCAAATTTTTGGCCTCACGACCTTTATCAGGCAATTTAAGAGATGACAAATACAAAGTTATGTAAAATCCATGTTTACGTTTCAAAACTACATAAGCTTAAATTGCTTGATAACGGTTTTGAGGCCGAAAATTTGCAATATAGAGTGTTGGTGTTCCTTTACTAATTAAATGAACGCAATTGTTCAATTACCTATCCATGTTAATTATAAGGGTTATCTCACTTGTTTAAATTCAGATAAAAAACCAAATTGATTTCTCAAAATTTTCAAAAACCTTTTTCCTGAACTATTTTTTCTTTATTTCTTATCTATGAACAAGATGTATTTTTGAAATATGAACGCATCCAGCAGCAACATTGTCAGTATATGTTGTTATCTTAAAACTAGGTCAAAATTTTGGTACAGACAGGAAAGTCTTGTCACAAGGAAAACACATAGGAAATATTATGAAAGCCCTATCGCTTACCACTCAAAAGATATACCCAAGGTTAAAGCTTTTGAAATGTAGGTCAAAGGACATGGTCAAGGTAACAAGGTCAAAATTACTGTACTGATGGAAAGGTCTTGTCACAGAGAATATGCTTGTGAAATAAAAAAGCCCTACCTCTTACAATTCAAAAGTTATAACCAATGTTAAAAGATTTCTAAATGTAGGTCAAAGGTCAGTCAAGGTCATAAGGTTAAAAGTTATTGTACCAAGGGAAAGGTCTTGTCACAGGGAATACACAAGTGAAATATAACAGTCCTATAAAAGTTATGAGGAGTGTTAGTTTTGTGGACCACAGACAAATAGACAAAGGGACAGACAGGCCAAAAATTTCATGCTCCCAAATCTTTGATTTCGGAGGCATAAAAATATATTTTGTATACAGGCTTCATTGCTAATTTTATTAGGTCATATCATGCTATTTAGGGATAGATTTTGAAAACTCTCTAGGTAAACTTTCAAAACTTTCTATATTCTACTGAGTACAATTAGATCTTCCTTGATTTGAGTTTTGTTAAAATATTTTTGGCTATTTATACATACGATTTCTTAAACACTTATTTGAGTGTAAAATAATAAAAAAAAACTAGAGCTTACCTGTTGCCGAGGCAACAGGGCGGGTCTTCCTCTCTCGAAAGAAAAAAAAAAATAAGTAGATAGAAAGAAGGAAGGAAAGAAAAAAGATCAGGAGAATGACTTAAATGTACTTTACACACAAAAATACCTCCCCCCCCCAAAAAAAAAAAAAAAAAAAACAAAACCCCTCAAGCAATCAAATTAATTAATACTTAATATTGAAAAAAGTATTATCTAGAGGAAATAAATCGAAAATCAAGTTAAAGAAATCATACATATTACGGCTCTCCATTATAACAGTCGATTAAACATTCCACGGACAAAGCGCCGTAACTCTCGATTGAATTAATCGCGATTGAATTAATCGCGAGTTACTGCGCTTTCCCCGTGACTATCATACACGTTTGAAGTCGGTATTTAGCAAGGGAAATTCACCGCGCTTCTCTTAGATGTAATCCCGACGCTCGGACAAGATTTTTTTATTGCCTTGTTCATCAGTAGCGGGTAGAGTGCAAAAAATGTGATTTTTGTTTAAGAATTCGAATTCAAAATACATTCTCAAACTCTCCTTTTTATACTTTGTTAATACGACAAATAAGAAAAAACATGAAAGTTACGCAAATAAGGTATTTTTTTAAAAAATCCTTTAAATCGCTCACTTTCAAATACTGAGAAACATGTTTCATACTGAAATCGGTACAAAAAATCGTTTGGTGAAGTTCTGGAAACGATAAGACTAAAAATAAAATGTTTTTGCAAATTACGTAATTATTTAAAAACTTTAAATTGAAATAGCGGCAAAACTAAAAAGGATAGATATTATCGGCCGATGAATTTTTTAAAGATATGAACCTAGAGAATATGACAGATAAAATTTGAATAGTCTAGCATTTAAAATAAAGCTGTATGGCGGAGAATTAAAAATTTTACTCATTGTTATGTAATGTTTTTGAAAACTTTTATTTTTGATTTTTTTTTTTACTTAAACGGGTAACGATGTCTCTGAGAGTCTATAACCATAGTATAAAATTTCTACATAAATCCGTTTTTCAGAAAATGGAATTGAAAAATCGGGGTGAAATTTCGGCGATTTAAGACCCTCTCTCGATAGGGTTGTACGACGATAGAGGGAAGGGGGCTAATATTTCGATGTTTTTGAAAATATAATTCAAAAGCGCTAACCCTTCTCCTTTACTGATTACATTTTGGTGATCATATGATAAAAACTAAGAAAGTTATGAAGCAATTACGTAACTAACCAAATTTGTGAAAAACTTAAATTTCTCATTTAAAAATGGATTTCAAATATTAAAAGACACTTTTTTATCATGAAATTGACATTCTAAATCGTTCTATACCATTTTTAAAATGCTTAGACTTAAAACAAAGCAGTTTAAAAATTACGTAATTTTTAAGTTTTAATAACGGCTTAACCGTTAAAAGTAGATAATCGGCGTTGATTTCATTGTCAAGGACACACCTGTCAAATTTGAGAATGAAAATTTGAGGAATCTATCTAAAATAATAAACTTGTTTTTGAGAAAATAAAAAAATTTAGCCCTATTACGTAATTTCCTTTAAAACCATAATATTTCGATATTTTTTTCTTATCAATCAATTTCCCCTGGCTCATCAAGCCAGTAGCCGCGATAAAAAGGTTGTTGGTCAAGCCGTTTTTGAGAAAAATGCAGTCAAAGTGCTGAGAATAAGAATAATAATAATAATAATAATAATAATAACAAATGTAAAGAAAAAACATCACAATAACAGAAGGGTCTTCCGATGGAATCGGAAGACCCTAAAAAATATTAATATGATAGGGTTTGAAGCCTTCAACTGCCAGAAATGGTCTACATCAAAAATAAAGAGGGGACCTTCATCCATGCCAAGTTTTATCAAAATTCCCTTCAGTAGTTCTGCATAAGTTGAAAATGTGAAAAGTTAACAGATGGATTACAGAAAGCTAGTTATACAAATATTACAAATTGAAACATTTGGGACAATACTAGTGAAAGACTTAATTACCTCCACATGCCTCTCTAGTTCCTTCAATAAACTAGGATATTTATCTAACCGCGTAAAGGGTTTATACAGATTGGTAGTCAATGTCATTGTTCCTTTAGTAGCACCAATATTTTCCATGAATCTATTCAATTCATCTCTGTAAGAAAAAACAATACATGATTTTTCCTGGAAACGCCATTTTCATACAATAAAACATGCAGGATAATTTCCAATTTGCACAATGTTCAGTATGAAAAGTACTAATACACAAGGATACAAAAAAAAACATTACATTTAAACTGATCAAATATACACCTTGTTTGTTTGATTTCTGCTTCATGACACACCAAGATTACTGCACTAATTCGGTGATAGCATCTTCTTGATGCAATTCAGTAATTTTAAAGACCTTTCCAATGGCCCCACATGAAGCAGTGAGGTATCGTTTATCTACGGTGACAAGGGACCTTAGTTTTAACAGTCTTGTATAGAAGACAGGACCTCAACAGGCTTTAAATCGGCACCTTTAATTCACTGTACATTCTCAATAAATATAATACATGAATTACGTAAAGAGTACATACTCTACCATAAAGTTACAGAAATATTCATGTTTTGAATCAAAATTTAAAATATTTTCAAATAAAACAGTAGTCAACTTTTTATAGTAATATAAACTTTTGTTCAATGTACTACTGTTTTCTTCCGATGGCTACTTTCAGGAATTTAATTCTATCTTAAGGAAACACTTCTTATGTGTGCATGGTTCAAATTCTTTCTGTTGTTGAACATCTACCGGGTACCCTATATGTATAGGATGTACAATTAACATTACCACGTGTTCAGAAAAGTGTAATTCAATAATCTCAAAACTGAAGGTTAAACTTTCTAATCACCACATAACTTCGAGTTTCAGTTTCCAATTAATGCTTTAAAAAACACAATATCAAAAGATGTTTAAACAACAAACCACTAGAGACGGTTTGGCCATGTTGCAAAGGAGGTTTGAAACAAGTATAAGGTCCCAGTGTCAAAGTCATAGCATGAATTGAAAGCTCTGGTCATAAAGAACCTATATGTGAAGTATCAAAGCCCTACCCATATTGCTTAAAAAAAAATAACCAAAATTAAAGTTTTTCGAAAGTAGGTCAAAATCCAAAGTCAAGATCACTAAGTGAAAAGTTATGGCATAATCTGAAAGCTCTGGTCATAAGGATGTGTGAAGTATTATGTTTATACTCATTTTAGTTGCTGATATTTTGCTTAAACCAGAAACTTAACCATTTTGCTTCAATCAAAAATTAATTTAATGTTGACATATAGACATCCGGAGGGCCCCAAAATGGACATTGCCAATCTACAGACTGGAACTGCTTTGCAATCTGGCCAAAAAAAAAAAAACCCCATACATTAACAACATTAGTAGAAGTTCCTAATTAGAAAAGTAAATTACAAATACATATAGGTCATTTAAATAAGGTGAGTAATTTATTGTGTCACAAAGTAGTCCACGGAAGTGGAAAAGAAGTGGTATAAAAGTTGTGCAATGACTGTTGATTGTGTTTTCTTATTTGTATTGTGAACTGACCATGGTGAGATATGGTCAGTGAAGTAGCAGTCCCTTTATATGCCTCACCATGATATGCAGAGAGTAGGAGAGTTCTTATCAGGGGCAGACAAATCACTTTATTGAAATGTCCTGTACTGTCAGAAATAATGACCTTTTATTTTGTAGAATGGCAGCAGCATGTGGATGATTGGCAGAATATGTCATATAAAGCTCTTTAAGTCGAGGAGCATGCTTCATAAACACCCCTCCAACTCGTCTCTGATGAGGTGGTTGTCTACAAAAATCAAAATTCAACTTAAGTTAAAGTTGTCAGAAATACTTGAAATGGAAGTCTAATCCTTTCAGTGCAGCTGTTTTGTGAAAGTAATATGTTCAAGAAAGGTTTAATACAGTTTCAGATATGAATAAATATGACAACACATGAAATGAAATTAATCTACATGCATCATTTGTATTGCAATAACAAATATTTGGTGTACACACTACTTCATATATCTTTTAGGTATATACATGTATTCATACCATGTATTTCATACTTAAATCTACAAAAGTTTTTTTACTAGAGTAAATTATAAATTAATTACTGAAAGTCACATCATTAAGAATATATAGTTCTAACACAATATTATACATTGTACATTATTTGGTCCAAGAGACTGCTCTCTCTATACAAATCAGTTCATGAAAATCACTAATATATGCATTTATGCAGCATATTCTATTTCATTCATTTCATCTTGGAGGGTAAAATGTTTAAAAAGGTAATATCAATCCAGGATATAAAAATATTATGGATCTCTTAAAGAATTGTTTGAATTCAAACAATTTTATAAAAAACATTATCTGCAGAATATATCTAAAGTCGTAAAGATTTGAGTGTGTATGTTAGAATTACATGTACATGTAACCGTTTTGACTTTCTAAATTGATCAATTAGACGAGGTTTAAACAGTTTCATGAAAGAAACTTTAATTAACATATATAATTCTTTTTTTTATCTTAATCAAACTGCCACAAAGTGATGTTAACTCATTTATTCTACATTCAACCTAAAGCAATTTTTTTAATCTAAAGTAATGATATATTTGAGATCTATTGAATTCTAAATACATATACACAATGTATCTCCAGAATGAGAGTGATCTACAAATACATGTAGTTCAGAAATGAAAGTGCATTACTACAATAATTCACATGAACCAAACACTGGTAGCAGCCAATTAATGTTATGCCAGCATCACTCATTACCAGAGTCTCAGCACCTCTCATCACATGTGTAAATCAATTACATAATGAGATAAGCAGATGTCTTCATCTACAACATTATGTTATACACTACTGCAGGAAAGATAATATAACCAGTATGCTATACACTAACTTTGGTCAAACAATGCAATACATTAACCCAAGGCAAACAATGCAATACACAAAATTAGGGTAGAAATTCAATGCAATACACTGACTCAGGACAGAAAATATCTTTAGTATGTAAAACACTAACTCAGATCAAACAATGCAATACACTGACTCAGGTCAGACAATATTTACTGTATATAATTCACTCCCTCTGGATAAATAATGTAATACACTAACTCAGCAGACTATGTATTATGCTGTCTGAAGGAAGATAATGCAATACACTGACTAAGAGGAGACAATGCAATACACTAATCCTGGGCAGACAATATTATCAATACACTAATTCACTGTAGCCAATATAGTACACGAACTAAGGGCAGACAATGCAATACACTAACCCTAGGCAGACATATCAATACACTGATTCAGTGTAGCCAATGTAATACACTAACATAGGGCAGACAATGCAATACACTAACCCTAGGAAGACAGTATCATCAATACACTAATTCACTGTAGCCAATGTAATACATAAACTAAGGGCAGACAATGCAATACACTAACCCTGGATAGACAGTATCATCAATACACTGATTCACTGTAGCCAATGTAATACATGAACTAAGGGCAGACAATGCAATACACTAACCCTGGAAAGACAGTGTCATCAATACACTAATTCACTGTAGCCAATGTAATACATGAACTAAGGGCAGACAATGCAATACACTAACCCTGGATAGACAGTATCATCAATACACTGATTCACTGTAGCCAATGTAATACATGAACTAACGGCAGACAATGCAATACACTAACCCTTGGCAGACAAAATCATCAACACTGATTTACTGTAGCCAATGTAATACACTGACTCAGGGCAGAAAATGCAATACAATGACTCAGGGCAAAAAATACATTACACAAAATCATGGTAGACCATATCATTAAAATGTAATACATTCACTCAGGGTAAACAACTTTATACACTAACTCAAGGCAGACAATGCAATATACTAATTCAGGGCAGAAAATACTATACACTTAATAGGGTATATAATATCACTACAATGTAATACACTAACTCTATGCCAAATATTCAATACAATGATTTAGAGCAGAAAATGCAATACACAAAATCAGGGTAGACAATGTAATACACCAAATCAGGGCAGACAATGAAATACATCAAATCAGGGCAGACAATGTAATACAAAAAATCAGGGTAGACAATGTAATACAACAAATCAGGGCAGACAATGTAATACACCAAATCAGGGCAGACAATGTAATACATCAAATCAGGGCAGACAATGTAATACACCAAATCGGGGCAGACAATGTAATACATCAAATCAGGGCAGACAATGTAATACACCAAATCAGGGCAGACAATGTAATCAGTGTAGACAATGTAATACACCAAATCAGGGCAGACAATGAAATACATCAAATCAGGGCAGACAATGTAATACACCAAATCAGGGCAGACAATGTAATACACCAAATCAGGGCAGACAATGTAATACACCAAATCAGGGCGGACAATGTAATACATCAAATCAGGACAGACAATGTAATACACCAAATCAGGGCAGACAATGTAATCAGGGCAGACAATGTAATACACCAAATCAGGACAGACAATGTAATACACCAAATCAGGGCAGACAATGTAATACACCAAATCAGGGTAGATGATGTAACTATTTAAGATGCAATACACTAACTCAGGGCAGCCAATGAAATACACTAAGTTTGGAAAATGAACTCCCTAAGATTGCAATAAACTAAATCAACATAAAAGCAATGAAAGTTTTCACTGGTCTTGATATCACAAGAAAATAGTAATTTGTTAAAGTTTTGAACGAAAGTCAAATGTTTTATTTCTTTAATAACAAAACAGAATGCAAAAGAACATTATATAATTACATTCTTTTGCATTAAATTCTTTGGGAATATTTCTTGTTGTTGGATTTGGCATTCTACCAACTCATTACCTAAGGTTCTACATAATTGCAAAGAATTTTTAACTAGGAAGTAAATACTTTTGTTTCTATAGGAATAATCTTTTTTCATGATGTGAGAATACTTCAGTTTGCATGCATGTCTTTAAAACATCACTCCTATCTTCTTATGTGTATCAAATTCTGATATAATATAAATGTTCTTTCTATGTAGTTTTTAATGAATTTACATTGTTCATAACTAAAACGTAATTTGATAAAATATTCATGAACAATTTATCATTTTCATAAGAACTTTTTGAGATCTATAATTTAGATGACCAATTTTGTTTTCAAGTTTCTTTAGAATATGTGATTTTAATCTACAGTATACCACTGCATTCTTAATCAAAGGAAAAGTTGTCAGCTTAAACAAAGTTTATTTAGAAGGGTCAACATTTGTACACAACAAAATTCAAAATATATCAACAACTAAAGTCAATGGACATACCATAAACACTGAGAATGCAAGTTAATGAAATTTCTATTCACACTGACATGTATTCCTGATGTCTATAGACATCTACAGTTACACAGATAAGACATTCTCTTTTTCACTTTCTGAGGGTATGTGTTCACAGATTTCTACACAGCTTATGCATTATGTATTTCTAAGAAAACTCATGACATACATATACATATCTCATAACTATATGCCAGTCAGCATACAATAATAAATATACAAAGAACACAAGTTTCTCAAGATCCTATCTGGAATACAGAATTAATTCTACACAGGAGTGCTCTACTGCATGTTGCTAGATTTACTGTTTTGTCAGGTTCTATCTATACCCAGCAAATCTAGAAGAACTAGGAAACACTGATTTGGCAATCAAGGGCACCCCCACCTACCTGTAATACTATAAAAGGCCATAATTCTGGAATTAACAAACTGAAAGTATGGAAATATTGAACTTAACATCTTGTTCTGTATGATAATTTGCAAGTAGGCTGCCACAGATGGAAACTTTTACTTTGTTTCTCTTTAATCATCAGGAAACAGTTATTGTAATGGATAGTAGGACCCACAAGCAGATGGATATTCAGGCTGACAGACATGGAAATCACTACAGCCCCTAACACTGTAAGGCTGGGTATAAAAGTTCATGTAATAAAATCCATATTTCACGGGAAAAGTAACAGTAAACACTGCAAGGAAATGTAAATTACTGACTATGCCTTGCACTTACTTCATGCAGTCCTCAACAGCTGCTAAGAAACTATTCTGGAATGTGACTATTTCTTCTATGTTACCCACAAGTTGAGTATATTCTGTTGCATTTAAACTGGAAAGAAATTGAAGATAATAGATACAAGAATCTAAAATTTATCAAATACACCAGTTTATGAAATGCATATTTTTTGGTGATATATTTAAATATTAAAAGATGCAGAGCATGGCAGAGAAAGATGGTGGATACATACAATGATTCTGAAAGAGAAGAAAGAAGACATATGATCCTGCTATATGACACAACTCACCAAGGACATGCACATAAAACATGATAATAGTCAAATAAACATAAAAAACAACATTACAAAAAGGTTTGATCATACTGCAGCTACAAAGCTTACGATACCAACTTAGGACTGTCAATTAAGGTAACAAGCGTCACTCAACTGGTGTGTTAAATTGGTTTACAGGTGCCAACTTTTCCACTTATTGTAAAAGCAGCACAATTATAGGACACACATTTAAAAATTCATAAATAATCCTCCGTATAGAGAACAAGGATATAATTGGAACCTTCACCCTCCTTAGTTTGTACACTAGATCACAGTAGAAATTGGGATGAGAAATTCCACTGGATACATTTTGTTGAAAAGTTACAATTCCAAATTTAGATAAAATGCCTGAATAAGATCTGTAAAATTTATCGAAAGTTTTTTAAAGTTTATAATATCTATGATCCTGAGTCAGAAGTTTGAAAGTGATATGAGAATTTTCTGCATGAAAATCCAAAATGCTAGTGTGGGTCTAGCAAATCGTACCAAATGACTAATATACATGCCATATGATGGGAGTCTAGGAACATCACCATCTAAATAAGGGAAATTTACTAGAGGAAATCCGAAGTTCTCACATTCATCATACCGTATGTGTTTGTATGGATATTGTTGTTAATAATTTTAATTTCTCTGAAAGAAGTCAAATTATCCCAGCAATATAGATGTTCAGGCTTACAACATCATGAAAACAACTTAGTCAGGAATTTTCAAAATTATTTCTGAATTTTTAGTAGTTTTTGCAGTAGAATAGAGATGTGAAAATCTCTGCATCAAAGTTGAATTGATTGTGCATCAGAAAACTGAACTCACATATTTGAATTTTGTATAGGCTGGATGTAAGTTTGTAGAACTGAGGACAACTCTTGGACATGGCTTTTTTCAGTCTCTATCACATTTTGTAAAACCTGTAAAATTTGACATAGAATCATTGTTTTTACTAATCTTCTTCCATTTTGTTGTTGAAATATTTCAGCAGACAATCAAGTACAAAATGAAGCATTACACTGAGTTAAGGTCACATGATCCATGTTAAAATTCTACTTGCCACATTGTGGTAGTATTGCATACTCTCCCGTTTGTAGACTTGGACTTCATTCCCTTTCATCGCACCAGAGCTGCGTTTACTACCTGGTATATCTGTGGATACTATATCTAAAAATAGTGATTTATATATGGTATGCAAGAGGGAATGAACCACAATACCAACTTATAAAGGGAAACAGGTATATTGACAGTTTAAAATATTTTTCCTCATTTAGCATTTATTAAATTTGTTTACCCTATAGCAGATTTAATATATCCATGAAGCTTTCTTTTTTAACAAACTTGATATTTAGTGTTTTATCTAAAGCAAAATAGCATGGCGCCGCGCCATGCCCTTTTTCTGCGGCGCCATGCCCTTTTTCTGAGCGCCATGCCCTTACTTTCCCTATGTGATTATTTTATGAGATTAAAGAAATTCAATCTTTGTTCACGTAATATGAAACCCTCAAAAAGATCGTTATTTACAGGGCCAGTATATTACGAATATCGCTTCGGACATGCCCTCTTTAGAATTTGGTAACACTTTCCGTACAACACTGCGCAATGGTCTAAGTCAGCTGTTTGACCCGCTAAATATCAGCCGTATCCTGTGTAGTGCACTGTCTGCTACTTTTCAGGTGTTAACTGGGGCAATTTAATCAATGTTACCTTCTTAGATTTTGATTACATCCGTACACGAACAGAGTTTGACACGGTTGTTTGAATGCCGAAATAGTAATTTTGCAGGTCAAATTCACATCTGTTATCAGTCAGATATGGAAGAAAATTAAAGGATGTTTGATCTTTAAAAGCAATTATTCCAGGATTATACGAAAAGTAAAACATTAAATGAAAAGTGACTGGTTTACATAGCAGGTCACGATCGCTACCCATTTTAAATGCTTTACTTAGTATCATTTAACTAATTTTCTCTATTTGACACCAAATATTTAAAAATCTACTCTCCACATTTCCTCTGATAATTTTGAACATTGTTTAGTAATTCCGGCGAAGATGATATTTCAGACTATCTTTTTCATTTGATACAACAATATCATCATAAGTAGTTGCAACAAGAGAGGCAACAAACACACGAAGTGTATTCACACTATCAGACGTGTCGGTTTTTTACGATCAAAGAGATGAACAACATAACTTATTATAAAACATGACTTTTTGGAATTTTAGAATCAAGGGCTAAGTCCTCGCTAGAATCAATAGAATATTTACGATCTGTAAGTCAATAAATGTGAATGAACATTAACCATTATAATTTATTACTATTACTTAAGTACTTTGAGCTGAGACAATCATTTGGGCCAGCAACTTATTTACAAAGATCGTGGTATAAAGCAGTCACAGAACTAAAGTAACTAATAACCTTAAGGGGACAGATACACTTTATATTTCCCATTATTAATGCTTCCAGCAATTTCCTCTAAGATTTTGAATTTGAATTATTCAAACGTCAGTCACACATCCTTCCTGTAGCACTGAGATTCAGGAGTTTATTTGTGAAGGAAAATTGGGTGGATGTTGGAGGCTGAGAGAAATTTTTGTTTTGTTAGTAGCAAACTGTTTTCTTTATTTTCATCAAAATATTGGTCAGGTTAATTAAAAATTTACATCAACCCAGAAATACAACTGCACATCAAGAACTTATAAACTTGTTTATGTCTTTGTGCACATGCATACTTCTAGATCCCACATTTGGTTTAATAACACATTCTTTTCAGCTAAAATAATGGCATGTCATTCAAATATTTAAGTTATGTAAAAAATAATGATACATTGTAAAGACTGTTCAAGGTACAATGACAAAACTTGCAGTATCTCATGTTGCCAGTAATAGACAGAAGGGGCAGTGCTGGTCTTGGAGAAGTTTGAATAAATTTTTATGAACATGAAACAGTATAAGTTTACAAATTGGGAATTTATGCAATACTCAAAAGCATATAATGATTGCAATACTGTAATTGTAACAGATATTAAGTAATAGCTCCTACAACTGTGAAAAGGAATTTATTCTGAAGAGAAGCTGGAATTAAGATTTTCAACCAAAGCAATGTTAAGGATTGCAAATTACATCAAATTATCAATAACAATTGTCTTTTACATTTTCAAATATCATCTATGTAAATAAAACAAGGAAATAATGCAATTTTAAACTAAATTTTTAAATATATTTGGTGACATTTAAAGTTGCTAAATTAAGTGCCCTTTTGACCAAATACTGCGTTAAAAAGTGCCCTTTTGATGAAGAAATTTGTGTGCCCTTTTGGAATCCTAGATTTAACACTAATATTATATCTTATATGGATGCTGTAATACAACTATGAATTCCATGCAGATTGTGGTTCTTGAAAAGAAAAAATTTTAATAATTTTCCTATAAAACCTGTGAAAACAACTTTCAGATCATGGGACAAGGAAAAATGTTGATACAGTGTCTTCCCTTGCACAAACTTGATACAAAATGTCATAAGGATGCTATACATCAAATATGAAAAGTAACATTTTATCACTTTGCCTATATTAGCCTATGTAAAAACTTTTCAATCCCCTGAAACACCAAACATCCTACAGGGCCTTCTCTTGAACAAACTAAATACTACATGCCATAAGAAGGCAGTTTACCAAATATGACATCCTTGTGGTTTGTGGTTCATGATTTTGCACATTTTTTTTTACAATGAAAAATTGTTGGCCCTAATCAGGGGAGGGGCTAAATATTGATACAAGGCCTTACTTTAACAAACTTGATACTACATATTATAAGAATGGATTTCAGTTAAAAAAATAATTAAATATTTTTCTTATTACCAGGTAAGCCTATGTACAAAACTCTGACCCCTGGGAATGGACAAAAAATTTCCATTTTTGAACAAACTAGATTGTAAAGAAGATACATATGATAATGAAGTCCCTGTGGCTTGTCGTTTTTGTGAAGAAATTTTGAAATATTGTTCCTATACAACATTTCACTCATATTTTAGGAACATACTTCTTGTCTTCTATGCTGGCTAGAAGAATAGCTTAAAAACAAGCTGTGTTTGTGAAACATTAATGCACCTAGTGGCACCAAATTCCAAAAAGTTATTTTCAGCATGAAGGTCATTGTCAAGGTCAAAAGGTCATCGACCTTGGTGTCATTTGAAAGGGCTTCATTAGTTGAGCACGCATATTTTAATGAAGTCTCTATCCCTCACGGTTCAAAAGTTATAGCCCCAAGTCCAAAAAGCTATTTTTGGCATGAAGGTCACTGTCAAGGTCAAAAGGTCATCAACCTTGATGTCGTTTGTAAGGTCTTCATTAAATGAGTATGCATGTCAAGTATGAAGTCTCTATCCCTCACGGTTCAAAAGTTATAGCCAAGCTTAAAGTTGACAACAGACAGACAAACAGACAGGACAAAAATAGTATGCCCCAATCGATTGGTCCAGGGCATAAAAATTCTAATTAAGTGTTTAAATCCTGCATATTTTATGAATCAAAAACTTTGAATTTTAAATCTCACTTCCAACTTCAGCACAAAAGGATGCACAAAATTTGAAAGCAAATCAAAAATTGAAATTGATAATCTATATGGAATGAAGCTAACCTGATCTGACTTCTTTGACATAGTTACTAGGAAACCATCCTGTTTTGCCATTGAGTGTCCCCTCCCACCATCCACCATCCATTGTCTGGGTTACTGTGATAATGTCCCCCTTTATGAAGCATAGCTAAAATCATAAATGTTCAGTTAGCATAATACATATATCAAATAATGATCCAGTAAAACTGAAATCAAAGTCATACTCAGTATGTTTACATTACTGAAGTACAGTCAGACCTCGATATCTCAAAGTTATAGGGACAGTGGAAAATACTTTAAGATATCTGTAGTTCGAGATATCAAATTTCGAGTTTAGGATCACAAATTTGAAGTTGTTGACATACGCCGGTACATTTGACACGTGTGATTTTATAGTATGTGATTTATTATAAACATATAAATAGAATATACTCCAAAACTGAAAACGTCATGTTTGTTTCTTAGTAATTTTGTATGTTAAATTCAATACTGGACTTAACTGTCTTACACTATACTTTAAACCAAGGACAGACTGCTGCATGAGACGAGGTGAAGAAACTTGTCATAATTCTACTTCATTCAAAACACATCAAGCTACATGTACTATTACTTTGCATAAAAATACACAGACATACACACGGATACGAAATAAAAACAGATTAATGAACAATGTAAAGAAATTTCTCTAAATAAATACAGGCATGAAAAACTGAGTTAATGTTATTTTTTTATGCAAGGTCAAATTTAATAAGCTATCACCATGTGGTAACAATTGGAATAAATAACAAGGTATGAATGGACTCAATTGATTATGTAATTACTGCGGCTTTCTACATTGTACACCTACACGGTCAACTGATCAAACCGTGTGCACGATCTGTCAACTAGGAAAGACACTGGGGAAAAAGAAGCCAACTTCATGATAAACTGGGTAAATAAGAACCTGGGGACTTGGAAATGTATTCGCGACAAGCATGTTTTTGTGAGCATAATTACATGTATCATCATAAAAGAACACAGAAAAGATAATGCTGTCAGGAGTGAAAAGGAATAAACTATATGGGGCAGGGCGGAGAGGTCTACTTTCACCAATTTTTCAGAATATTAAAGGTCACCAATCTGTTATACATAGTTAAGGAACTCACTAGTAAAATACACACTAAAACTGATGTCATTAGGGTCATTGTAAATCACTACTGGACATCATAAAGCTGATTATATAGCTGTAATTAATTACTTTATACACTAGTTAAAAACACAATACAACTGACATAACATCTTCAAGAATCAAGAGGATGCACTACATAAACTTCTCTCTCTTCTGACTAAGCCGGCGTGGCCTAGTGGTATCACACTGGACTCCTAATCAGGAAGCCGGGGTTCGAGTTCCACTCTGGTCATGCCGGTGTCCTGTCTTTCGGAAGAGACAGTAAAAACTGAGGCCCCGTGTCGTGGTATGCATAGCATGTTAAAGATCCCTCACTGCTTCGGGTGGGTCCGTTGCAAAGGTCAAAATTTGTATGCCCCAATCAGGCAGATGTTGTCACCATATACGTGAATATTCGTGGTGTGACATTAAACAACAAGAGCAACGCCGAGCGTGGCTTAATAAGCCCATGGCTTACTTTGGTCGGGATCAATGTGAACGTATGGTTTTATTACCCCCAAACATGGGTCTCTTTGGTAATACTTTTATGAAATATTAAAATCCCAAAAAAGGGATCCAAGTCCCATAACTGTAACAACAAAATGGAATTTGCTCAAAACTGAAAGGTGGCTTTCCCTACACTATTTAAGCATTCTGTATAAGTTTCAACACAAACAACTGACCTTTACTTAAGTTATCGCGTTACATAGCATCTCCATAGCATCTTATCATAGTAAAAATAAAATACAAGTTCCATAACTCTGTAAAGACAAAACAGAATTTGCTCAAAATTGAAAGGCAGCTTCCCCTACATTATCTAAGCATTCTGTATGAGTTTCATGAAAAACAACTGACGTTTACTAAAGTTATTGCGTTCCATAGTGGACAGACAGACGGACATCGTCACACTATCGCGTTCCACAGCATCTTTTCATAGTAAAACTAAAATCTGAATTCCATAACTCCGGAATGACAAAACACAATTTGCTCAAAATCGATAGGCGGCTTCCCCTACACTATCTAAGCCTTCTGTTTGAGTTTCATGAAAAACAGCTGACATTTACGAAAGTTATTGCGTTCAATAGCGGACAGACAGACGGACATCGCCACACTATAATACGTCCCATCTTTCGACGGGCGTATAAATATCAATCAATTTCTTCTGACTAATTGCATTCAAAGGTCGCAGGTTTTGATAGCAATGCAATCAGTCAAGGGGAGAGAGAAGTTTAAGTAGCGCATCCCCTTGACTTGTGAAGATGCTGATAGAGCTGTCCTGGGATTAATCACAAACAATGCAAACTGATTAAAACAGAAGACAGAAGACATCTGACCTAGCAGTATGACACAAATCACCAAGGAAATGCACATAAAACATGAATATAGTCAAATTAACACAAAAAACAACATTAAAAATATATTCAATTCTATTACAATTCTGATACTGACTTAGGATGGTCAATTAAAGTAACAAATGTCACTTGATTGGTATGGTAAACCGGTTTACATGTGCCCACTTCCCCACTCACTGTAAAAGCAGCACAATCAATGGACACACATATAAGAATTCATAAATAATCCTCCATATAGAGAACAAGGATCAACAGGTTTCTCAAGACTAGAGGTCATGAAATTTTAACATGAAACGTTTTATGGAATAATAGGCTAATATTAATAATATTTAAAGTGACACCAGCGTAAGTCAACTGTGCTGTGCCCATCTGTAAGCGAGCTCAGATTGGACAAGACTCCTCATAGAGTCTCCATTGACCTGTTAATAGTATGCAATACTTAAGTACTGTAAAAGACTGTAGAGGGGTCCAATACAATACCTTTTGTTTCTGTGATGAGTCAATGATCGCTAGGTTATACTGTCAATGTCAAAGTTATTTAATTATTTTGGAACCTGACGAGATGAAATTATCAGAACCTCTGGCCCTCCTTAATTTGTACACTAGATCACTGTAGAAATAAGCATGAGAAATTCCACTGGATACATATTGTTGAAAAGTCACATTTTTGAATTTGGATAAAATGTATAAATAAGATCTGTAAAATTTACCAAAATTATTTAGAAGTTTATGATATCTAATACCCTGAGTCAGAAGTTTCAAAGTTATCTGAAAACATTTTGCATGAAAATCCAAAAGAATAGTGCAAGCTCTAGTAAACTGAACCAACTGACTCATATAAATTATACCATATGATGGAAGTCTAAGGACATCACCATCTAAATAAGGGAAATAAAGTTATCAATAGATAATAGTTTAACAGTAAACTTGAAGTTCATTAATTGAGGTCACATTTGAAGTCATGATTCAACAGATCAATCTACCATATGTGATGACAGCATTCAATATGAATTTTGTTCAGATCTGTCATCATGCAAAATGATTCTCTGAGTAGTTCGTCTGCAATAACAGTTTAAATTATAAATAAATTTATAACTCTACCAGTATAAATAACAGCCTAAGGTATATATAAGTTTATATCACTATATGTATAAATAACAGGCAAAGGTATACAGTGGTGCTTCGTTAATCCGGAAATTCCACGTTCTGGACCAGGAAGAAAATTTAGGGAACAGATTTCCAAAATTATATCAAAATAGACCTGTTATTCTGGACTAAGTCTCCACTGCTACATGTAAAATAACAGTCTACATTTCAGGTATATACATTTGGATAAGTTTATATCACTACATATGTAAAAACTACAATTTTAATGTGTCGGTGCAACACTGATGCCCCCGCTGGCAGCTAAGGTAGTGAAATATAATTGCCACAGAACTAATATTTGAAAATTCAAACAAGGTTCAGCCATATTCAATGCACATTTTCTAATTTCAAAGTCCCATAACTCCTGAAAAAAATTTCCGAGCAGAGTTGCCTCCCATCATGCACATCTACATATGCTGCCCTACCTACATGTGAAGTTTGGTGAAATTCTGATGAGCGGTTTGGGGGGAGTTGCGATGACAAGGTTTCAGAATGACGGAATGACAGGGTGCAACATTATATGCCCACGGCCATATATGGCGGGGGCATAAAAAACAGTAGATATAGGTTTATATCGCTACATGCATAAATAACAGCCTAGGGTACATGTATAGAATCGTTTCACTACATGTATTAGGGCATTTATGAATTTATACCATCACATGGAAGTTCCACGAAAATGTTCAACACATTCATATCTCTAGAAGTCTCACAAGCATTTGAGAAAATGGAATGGAGAAACACTGGTAATGAGGATTGGATTTTGTTCAAAACATTGACCCCCCGTGTCGATTAAGTAAGATAACCTTTTATCAATCGCGGATCTTCAAAGAAACTAGGATCCCACATGTCTATCTACACTTAGTCGAAACTCTGACATATTAGAGTGAAGAAAACAAATAGGAATCCTGTAAAACATTAGGCGAATCACTGTTTACACCAAAAATAATTTCTGTGGAACAAATCTGTGATTATCTTCATCGACAGGTGCAATGACTTTCATATGGGAAACCAATCATGACTTACACTGAAAACCTGTGTAATGAAACATCACTGATACCGAAGCACGAAGAAAGGGAACGAGCTTCCAATGGACATGTGCTTCTAATACGGTCCATTTAATACATACTTCGTATATATTGTAGATAGATGTTAACACATTCGTAAACATGTATCTCACCAAGATAATTGCACTGACATGTTGAGGGCATCTGTCTGCAATGCAGAAATTTATATCTATGCAACACACCAACCCGAACAATGATGGGTCTTTACGTGCATCGTCTATTGGGTCACTGATACTCTGTTTCCATTGTCTCTTCAGAAATGACAGGACGCCGACCTGTTGATTATGGACCCCCTTAACACATGTAATCCAAGCTATTTTGTTTATGTATCTTGTATACAATTCACTGCAACTCACTCGTTTACGCAAGTAAATTTTGCCCACATTACATGTGCTCATTTTACTACCGAACTTCCCACTAATCGTAAATTTGAAATACTTCTGAATTAACAAGCATTCTGTGAGTATTGCTGAATACCTCCAAAACAAATTTTACAATCATACATTTATAAGAGGCTGATATTGTAAATATAATTCTTGGAATATATTATGTGTAAGCGAGTCATTCTATAATTGATGGATAACATCTTCCAAACGAATTTAAGGAAACCTTGACTACAATATACACAACAGAGTATATGTACTAAAATTCAATCAAAATTCAGCAAAACATAAAACATGTACTAAATTTCAATCAAAATTCAGCAAAACAGAATTTTCATTGACCTGAAGTCAGTAAAGGGCCGTAACTGAGTTAACGGTGTACTAAATTTCAATCAAATATTTTACAAATATAACTTAAAATAATTATACCAAACAAAAAAATATATATATATTCAACAGAGTTTTCATTGATTTTCAGTCAAACTTGTAGGTAAGAGGTAAATACAATTCATATGGGCATTTTAAGTTTCAAGTGGAGTACTCGTTTCTAAGGAGGCCCTTGCGATATCTACTCCTAACCTGCAAACTGACGATGAAGATTGGAAACTCTTCCCAACGTTTCCCGAGCCATACGTCCAACTATGGTAACCATAGCAGTGAAAAATCGCAGAGGACGCACGAAGACCAAAACACGTATTGCCAGTGGTGACTGAACGTATGCTCTTCTGTGAAGTTCATTCCTGTGAGCTCAAACGTAACATTACCACCATTTTGGGGTTTTTTTTGGGGGGGGGGGGGGTGTTCAACTACCTTGTATTTCTAGTATTGGTCAAATGGATACCGGTACTATCTTTTCGGCGTTTTTACAGTGTTTACGCATAGTGTAATTTATTTATAAACCTACTTTATACATGATTTACAATAAATTTGCAATGCTGATTACATAATACACGTGAGATTATACTGATGGCACTTTCCAACTGATCGCACGCATCTAACATCACGAATATTTTTGCCATTTATTTGAAGAAATTTCCGTTAAGTAATTCTTACGATGGGCGTACTTTATAGTTTATTTCAAGGCAAATAAATCAACAGTGGAGCATGTTTATACCTACTCCCTCTTCCTGATATGTAGCACCGTGCGCTATCTAAACCGAAAGGTCAGACTCTGACAGCTACCTGTTGTTACTGTTTTCATTATTTTCATTTGCGTCCAGCAGTTTACACGGTACAACATATGGAATCATTCACGCTCCAATGATGAAAGGTAGGGGATTAGGTAACTGTTTACTTATTGAACAGTTAGATTCGATACAGCTTCAGTCTGCATCACTTGAAAATGCGACCCCCACATTGTACTAATTAAAATCTAAGTCATCGATACCTTCTTCATAAATTTACCAAATAAATAGACTGATAAATTAATTTGATATAAATATATTTTTGAATGTAAATGACGATGGACATACTAAAGTTCTTTGGAAGAAATTGACCCTACCATCTTTTGTCATATTAATCTTATTTTTACTATGTCCATTATTGATCGTATCATATATTGGTGATTTTAAAACGCGTTTTCTTTTGTACAGATATTTACAAAATACCTTTACAAACACAAATCATACACACTGTTCATGGACATGGGTGTCATAATACAATTGGCCCATTTTCAAATGGTTCTTGAATATGAAGAGGAAAACTGTATATAATTTATGCATTGGCTTACCTCATCGTTGTTGGTACCTTTAAAGTTGTGAAGGGCCTTGACTCTGCGCGTTTGGGTCTGGTTGTTATCCATCATTCTACTCAAATTTTTGGGTTTGGGTTTGATCACCGGCTTTTGTGGTATCAAGTTGGCAGTTGCTATGGCCTTCACCTTAAGCGGCGGCCCTTTGATAGCTTCATAATCATTTTCTTTTACATCATCGAAAGATTCATAAATGGGTTCTGACGACTGAAAGTAGTCAGTGTCTTCAATATGTATCACAGTATTCCTGGGCGATATTGACAGTTCCGAGTCCTCAGAATCTTCGGATATATCTGGTTCTATAGCATAGTCCTCACGTTCA
Source organism: Pteria penguin (assembly GCA_035048485.1). Classification (NCBI taxonomy): domain Eukaryota; kingdom Metazoa; phylum Mollusca; class Bivalvia; order Pterioida; family Pteriidae; genus Pteria; species Pteria penguin. The sequence goes on along the minus strand of CM068583.1, from coordinate 49,958,518 downwards.
GGTTTCTGAGTCCTCAATTCTGGGTTTGGTGTCCTTAATTCGGCTTTGGCAGTTCTTTGCTCGGAATTAGGTGTCTTTGTTTCTGTCCTTTCTGCCCTGAGCTCAGGTTTCGGTGTTTTTATTTCCGGTTTAGGTGACTTGAGCTCTGGTTTTTGTACCCTGGTCTCAGGTTTTGATGTCCTTTGGTCCGTTTCCTTGCTTTTACACTGCTGTCCCCGTTCCTCTAAAATAGCAATAAAATCATTGATTTCGTTAACTATGAGATCAAACTCGCCAGATAGTTCAGTGCTGGATGTTTTTGGTCGTGTTGTACTTTCTTTTGGCTTATCCATGATATACAATTATGTAAGATAAAACAAACACATTAATGAACACGAGTCAGCTGCTCTATCGCCCGTGTATATTCATTTCACCATTCCACGAAAACTTAGCATACATGATATCAAAGAGACTTTTACAATAGCATCTCTTTGAACGAAATGTAATGAACGTTTCCTCTGAATCACTGTAAAATTTTACTCCGGGGCACTAGAAGTGGGAAACTCTAACATCTCGATTCCAAATCCCTCTAAACATTAGTAAGGTAGATATATAGCCTCATTGTGTACGTTGTCTTCACATCGGAATTTCTGCTATAACATATTGTAAAATACTGCCGTCAATTACATATATAACATTTCGCATGTGCATTCCTTGCTTCCACAGTGGAAGCTTAAAAAATTTCCTATGTAACCCCTAATGCAATATATCTACATTGCTGATTGGCTATCTTTCATGCTTATCCGTGATTGGGGCCAGTGACGGGGAAACTACAAATCTTTTACCGACTCGGACATCACATCACGCATATTCAGCTCGCACATAAATCATAAAATGTTTCCAATTCATTATCGAGAAACCTTACTTAATCAGCGAATCCTGTTGGAATACACTCACCTATCATTTTGCTTGAAGTATCCTACTTGCGAAAGCAATATGTACCTCTAGGTAAACCTACCAACTCAATCAATGGAAGATTATGAGAGCATCTTGAAAAGTAAGACCCCCAGACTCCCTGCAGCTAAAAATAGTTGCGATGCCATGAGGAGATAAGATGTCGACAAATGATGAGTACTTGGGAAACCGTCCCCCGTCTCTTCGTGGTACAATGCATAACTTGTATAATTTGTATAGTCATGCTTCTGTGCGCAAACTCTAAAGAAAGGGTGGGGGAGTATCAGCGTCATCACTAAAGATTTACTGACACAATAAGTGAACAATGAAGGAATTCTATATCACGACGAGAGAGAGAGAGTATTGACGGTACGGTCCCTTGAATTTTTAAATCTTATTTACGTTTGCATCAACATAACTTGAATAATTCAAATATATTTATTAAAGTTTTTATTTACTTTAAAAAATCATTAACAAGTCATTAATCAAATTCGTGTCAACACACATTTACTTTGTGGTTAGATTCAGTAAAAATGGGGAAGCACCAGTGTGAAACTTATTCCGAAGATATCAGAATGCATGTAGACAAGCGTGTTATTCTAATGTTTTTCTAGGACATACGATATGGCATCAAACGTATCAGTAAAACGACGCCGCAGATCCGAGATATACCATATGTTCCGAGTTTGACAGGTGCTACATAACTACCTACATTATTCATATCATCACACAAAACACTCATCTACACAATCACCTACAATATACATAATGATACACAAAATACTCATCTACACAACCACCTACAATATACAAACTGATACACAAAATACTCATCTATACAATCACCTATAATATACATACTGATACACAAAATACTCATCCACACAATCACCTACAATATACAAACTGATACACAAAACACTCATCTACACAATCACCTACAATATACATACTGATACACGAAATACTCATCTACACAATCACCTACAATATACAAACTGATACACAAAATACTCATCTAAACAAACAACTACAATATACAAACTGATACACAAAATACTCATCTACACAATCACCTACAATATACAAACTGATACACAAAATACTCATCTACACAATCACCTATAATATACATACTGATACACAAAATACTCATCTACAAAATCACCTACAATATACAAACTGATACACAAAATACTCATCTACACAACCAACTACAATATACATACTGATACACAAAATACTCATCTACACAATCACCTACAATATACAAACTGATACACAAAATACTCATCTACACAATCACCTACAATATACAAACTGATACACAAAATACTCATCTACATAATTACCTACAATATACAAACTGATACACAAAATACTCATCTACACAACCACCCACAATATACATACTGATACACAAAACACTCATCTACACAATCACCTATAATATACATACTGATACACAAAATACTCATCTACACAATCACCTACAATATACAAACTGATACACAAAACACTCATCTACACAATCACCTACAATATACATACTGATACACAAAATACTCATCTACACAATCACCTACAATATACAAACTGATACACAAAATACTCATCTAAACAACCAACTACAATATACAAACTGATACACAAAATACTCATCTACACAATCACCTACAATATACAAACTGATACACAAAATACTCATCTACACAACCAACTACAATATACATACTGATACACAAAATACTCATCTACACAATCACCTACAATATACAAACTGATACACAAAATACTCATCTACACAATCACCTACAATATACAAACTGATACACAAAATACTCATCTACACAATCACCTACAATATACAAACTGATACACAAAATACTCATCTACACAACCACCCACAATATACAAACTGTTACACAAAATACTCATCTACACAATCACCTATAATATACATACTGATACACAAAATACTCATCTACACAATCACCTATAATATACATACTGATACACAAAATACTCATCTACACAATCACCTACAATATACAAACTGATACACAAAATACTCATCTACACAACCAACTACAATATACATACTGATACACAAAATACTCATCTACACAATCACCTACAATATACAAACTGATACACAAAATACTCATCTACATAATCACCTACAATATACAAACTGATACACAAAATACTCATCTACACAACCACCCACAATATACAAACTGATACACAAAATACTCATCTACACAATCACCTACAATATACAAACTGATACACAAAATACTCATCTACACAACCACCCACAATATACAAACTGATACACAAAATACTCATCTACACAATCACCTACAATATACAAACTGATACACAAAATACTCATCTACACAACCACCCACAATATAAAAACTGATACACAAAATACTCATCTACACAATCACCTAAAATAAACATACTGATACACAAAATACTCATCTACACAATCACCTACAATATACAAACTGATACACAAAACACTCATCTACACAACCACTTACAATATACATAATGATACACAAAAAAATCATCTACACAATAGAAATTCATTATCATAATCACATATCAGCTTGATCTATGGGAAATAACATACTATCATTTTCATATCATACTTCTATAGAACTATGCAACATTAATAAACAAGAGGCCTAAATGGGTCAATATCACTTACCTGAGCAAAATTTGCTCATTCACAACTAAATGACTAAATACATCTATGTGTTTCTCTTGCTTTTCTACATTGGATAAAGGAAGACAATTGTCAAAAATGTGAGAAAATGAAAAGGTCAAACTTTCTTTTCCTTTTTTAATTTTTTTGTAAAACATTATAAAGACATTTTTCCTTTAGCAGGTTCTGAACTGCTACACTTCAGGGTGAAAGAATTGACCTACATCAAAATTATACAATTACAAAAAAGTCATAACAAGAGGCCAAAGTGGGCCTACATTGCTCATCTCACCTTTATTAATTTGCTTATTCAACTGACAGCCAGAAAAATTTGCAGATAAATCTATATACATGTATTCCCTATATTTTGTGTTGTGACTACATGTAAAATTTGAATCATAATCTACTTTAAGCAACTTTTTATACAGGTCAAATTAAAATTTGTAACCCTTTAATTTAGGAAATCAAAGGACTCAAAAGTCCTGAGAGTCAGCTTTGCTGATTTTAAGTATGTAATCATTTTACCATTTTAGTGGCGGATTCAGGATTTCAGGAAAATGGGGGGGGCAAAAATTAGGTCTTTGTTGCAACTACATCGTCATTATACCTATGTACAAAATGTTAATAAAATTTGCTCTCTTCATACTATCTTATGGCAAAGAGTTTGCAATTGCTTGTATCCAAAATGAACATGCAATCGACAACTTCATGGCAACAAGTTTTACTGCATTGTTGTCACGAGTCGAAGCTGAGCCAAGGAACGACATTCCTTCAAGTGGGACATTAAATAACCATCTTATTCACGATTCTCATAATGTTTTAACATCATTTATATTTAGAAACATACAACATTTACCTAAATATTTATAATGCATTTTCATTATCAGAGGAAATGCGGGAAGATTGATCTTTAAATTTGTCATATATGTGAAAAAGAACTAAAGTTCCAGAACATGTTGGGGAAAACTTTAATTGAAATATCTCGATAAAAACAAGCGATACAAGATCAAGACAAATGCTTTGTCCGGAGAATTACACAATCGAGTACATCCGATGGTGTCAGTGGTAAACACATCGACAAGTAGTCACAACTACATATTATTACGCGAAATTTGATAACATTATTGCAACTCCTTTTTCAAGTTATTGAAACTAGTTTATGTTTAGCTTAAATTAACTGAGCTAAAGGTACATTGTGCTGATAAAGAATTTTTAAGACAACATCAGTAATTTTTCGGCACTTTATTTTTCAGCGGCGTAGTAAGCTCTATATCTGTAGTGAAAGTTATAACCCCTGAAAAGCGAGAATTTGAAAAGCGATGCTGTTGAGTCTAGCGCTCTATGAGAGCGCCGACTCAAAAATTACAGGAAATGAATGCTCAAAAGTCAACACTTGGAAAAGACTATGAGTATTTCATTCCTACTAAATTTTATAAAAATCATTGTATTGGTTCTGAAGAAAAAGTTAAAAATGTGAAAGAATAAACATCCCCCCTTTCTTTCCCCTTTTTTTCTGACAGTCTTTAAAAAATTCAGAAAAAATCTAAAAATTGACATATTGACAAAATTCTTTCTTAGTAACATTCTTTACAATAATTATGATTAAAAGAAACCAACAAACTAAAGCATCATTATCACCTAAATAAAACAAAGTTGAAAGAACGTCAAAAATTTATTGCGGAATGGAACCAAAAACAAAAACACTTTTCACACATCCTTCTAGACCATTCCTTTGCATTCCGTTTGTTTCTTTATGCAGCTGGTCTGAAGAAAAGATTGTCAAAAGAGGGTACCATCTGTGACCTAGTTTTGTCTGTCATGGCACCACTTATTGTGGGATCCAGACAAAAGTCAATAATAATTGTTAGGAACAATGAATACTTCATTCCTACCAAGTTTCATAAAAATCATTCAATTGGTTCTGATGAAGATGTTGAACATGTGAAAGAATACCCCCCACCCCTTCTCCTTTTAATTAAATCAAAGGTCTGAAAGGCCATAAAGGCATCGAGCAGGATTGATTATCAAGCCGTTTAAAGTGCAAGTGAGACAATGAAGAACTATGTTGATTAATTTCTTTAAATTAACTATGACTGGATACATGTGACAACAAGGGTATGATAGTGGTCTCCGGACATTTGTCCTGATAAGCTAAAAACTAGAGCTGTCCTAACGGGACAAATACCCCACGCGGCAAAAAAGTTGAACATGCATTAATTTAGGAAGCTGAACATTTAGTCTTGCCAAAATCCAATCAGAGTTTATTCACCAAAGAAACAGCGACGTTGAACTATGCCACACCCTTAGGTCATGGACAACAATCCTGTGAAATATTATCCAAATCTATTAACCCCATAACAAGATATTGCCTGGACAGGATTTTTAACACCAAGTACACCGTGACCTTGATTGTTGACGTTCGTTAAAGGTCATGACACACCCTTGGGTCATGGGCAATAATCCTGTGAGATATTATCCAAATCTATTTATCAAATAAAAAGATACGACCAGGACACGATTTTAATAACCAAGTCCACATTGAACTTGACCTTTAAACTTGGGTCAAGGCCATGACACACCCTTGGGCGATGGGCAACAATCCTGCGAAATATTATCTAAATCCATCAACCTCATATAAAGATATGGCCCGGATAGCATTTATCAACAGTAACATCCACCTTTGACCTATGACCTTGGGTCAAGGTCATGACACATCCTTAGGCAAAGGGCAACACTAAATCCATCCGTCCAGTAAAAAGATATGGTCCGGACAGGATTTTAACAACCAAGTTCACATTGACCTTGTCCTTTGACCTTGGGTTAAGGTCATGATACATCCTTAGGTCATGGGCAACAATCCTGTGAAATATTATCCAAATCTATTGATCGAATAAAAGGTTATGCTCGGGACACAAAGTGGCCCAGGATTTACTATCAAAGAGGTTTTAAGCCAATGTCAAGGTCACAGTGACCAAATTTTGGTACATGACACATCCCGTTCCCATGAGACAATCACATACCAAGTTTGATCATCCTGAGTCCTCTAGTACATAAGTTATCAAGCGGACAATAATCGGGACGCACGGACAGACGGACATGGTGATTCCTATATAGGACCCACCCCCAAATTCCTTGGCAGGGGTATCATGGTAAATATTTCCAAGTCCTTGAAATTTGGAATCCAAGTCTATAGAGTACATCAACGACTCTGGTGCAGTGACTCTCGTTACAACGTCCATGTCTGTAATCTTGCCATTTAAACGAATTTAAAATTGCTAATATATACGAATTGCTGCTATTTCGTATAAAATTATATAAATCAAAATTTTTCAATTAATAAACTAGGAGACTTCAAAGAGATAAAAGATGTTATGAAACACATTTCCTGAGTATTAATGGACAAAGCACCAAAATATAAGAGAAAATGTGGAGAATCAATTTTAATGATATACTGGTGTGTGTCAGACAGAAAACTTATTTAAGTGATAATGTGAAGCACTGAAACTTTTTTGACCAGCGATTACATGTAAACAGTGCTCCAAGTTGCGACCAAATGGATTATTGATTACACTAGTAATATAATGGCGGAAAACGAAAGATAGGGTTAATGCAGTTTGGGTTTACAAAAAAAGGAAAGAATAATGAGGATGAAGAACACAAAGAAAGCACTATAAACGATAACGAAGAACACAAAAATACAAGTAAGGTGGAAACAGTTGTCAATCGCATAAAGAGTAATGTCCGTAGCTGTTTGGATCCCACAATCGTGGAGGCTTTGATAATAATTAGTAGCGAAGGTCCTCTAATGGAGGACTTCAAAACAAAACCATGTGTTGAAAGATGGTTCTCTCAGAAACGTGCCATTAAATATGCAGGATGGCCTAATGACAAGAGTGATTAGTAATTGGGCTACCCTGCATATTCTCTAACAAATGATTTAATAATAAATAAGTAAATACATAAACACACAAGTCTTTATTTTTTGTATCATAATATACCTTTGTTAATGATGTTTACTCTATCACGGCGAGTGAACTATTTCTTGGTGGCGACCTAAAATTCTGAAACCAATAAAAAATTGTTGTTCGCCATATAGCAACCTGATAATATGTGTGACTTGAAGCAGTGTGTAAATCAAGTAAAATATACATGTATGCATCTTATTATTAATTAAGGATTGATTGATTGATTTTTGTTTAATGTCACACCATGAATATTTCACGTATATGGTGACGGCATCTGCCTGATGCAGGGCATACAAATTTTGACCTTTGCAATGGACCCACCCGAAGCAGTGAGGGATCTTTTAAAGTGCCATGCATACCACCACACGGGGCCTAAGATTTTACTGTTTCATCTGAAAGACAGGACACCGGTCATCGGCATGACCTGAGCGGGATTCGAACACCGGCCTCCCTATCAGAAGTCGAGCGCGATACCACTAGGCCACGCCAGCTTATTAATTTAGGAAAGATAATGGATTAGATCATGGAATAATTACAGAAAATGTTCAGATCGGTTTCAATTTGTTGTGTAATACAAAGCCTTTTCAAAGAGACAAAGTTTTTTTTTTAAGTGTAACATTTAACAAACAAGTGCAACACCAATGTAGCATATGCCCCCCCTGGTTATTTTTGTAACGTGGGCAAAACTCACATGAGCACATCAGAGGTCATCTTTTCCTCATAATCACCCACAACAAAATTTTTCCATTCAAAAGTTTGTGTCTAATGATTAACAGATATGTCACTTGTCTTCATTTAATTTAGACATCAGTGTTTCCTGACACAAAACTGAATCAAAATAAATATGCCAAAGACAGGTATCCTAATTATAACTTATCAACTAGACTTAGATATCTTTAGATGTATTTGTATACCAAATGTCAATACAATATATCTATCTGTTCCTAAGATAATGAGCGAAAACTGCTAATTTTAAGAAATTTTCTAAGTCCAAGTGGGATAACTCTCACAAAAATTATTTAACCATATCTAAATTTATTCTTGACCTAAATATCCTTTACATGTATAAGTATATCAAATATAAATTCAATATCTTAATTGGTTCTAGAGATAATGTGCAGAAACTGCTAATTTTAAGAAATTTCTTAAGTCCAAGGGGAATAGCTCTTACAAAAATATTTGAACGATAACCAGATTTGCACTTAACCTAGATATACTTAAGACGTATCTGTATGCAATATTTCAATTCAATACCTTTATCTGTTCCTAAAATAATGAGCAGAAACTGCTCATTTTTAGAAATTATCTAAGTCAAAGGGGGATAACTATGACAAAAATTATCGAACAATGTTTGATCTAGACCTAGATATCCTTGAGATGTATCTGTATACCAAATATCAATTCAATATCTTTCTTAGTTCCAGAGATAATGAGCAGAACTGTAAATGGACTGACAGACGACAGACCAAACTGCCGATCAACAGCAGCAAAGCAATATGCCCCTTCTTCTTCGAAAGGGGATATAAAAATAGTTCTAAACATGACCAAAAATCACTGTTTCTGGAATGAGACAATAGTCTCAAGCTCTCTTAATGTACAGATGTAAACTGTCTCTCATATCTAGTGTTGACTGTGATGTCCTTACTGAAACTCAAAAGTAGAAGACAATACATAGGTCATGGATACATGTAATAGTTATCTAGTCAAGTAACCCATTTATAAATACATGTATATGTTTGTAATATTAATAAGGTAATGTTGTATGGATGATGTTCTGCCTTGTTGTAACATGCATGGAGAATTCACTGGCCCTTTAAAACACAATCTCTTAGGGCCCTTATAAGACATGAATGACAATCTTTTTCAGTCCTGCAGAAATCAAAACTGAATGCAAATTAGGGCATGGTGTACAGAAAAAGGGCATGCCATGCTAGTTTGCTTAAGATAAAACATTAGTATATGTACCTACTGTTACAAACACAATCAATGCTGTCACTCACTGTCAGGGGGTACTTTTCTCCTGCCTACTGATGGTCAGGGGCATAACACAGAGTGCAACACACCCATAACCCTTTGAAAAAAAATGTAGGTAGAATCCATCAGTTTCCTATATTGTTTCTAATGTGGGTTCTTTTTTTTATGGCTTGGCCAACCAGATTATATTGTATAGTTTATTTTACTTGAAGCCTAGTTTCAATAAAGTGTCTTCACACACTTTATAAATTTAACTTGGTTTGTTCCAATAGCCATTACCAAACATGCTATTTGCTAACATGTGGATAGTATTGCTTACAGCCATTTTATTATTTTAGGGAAGCCATATCAAACTTCAGTTAGGTACACAACCATTGTGTGAATAGATGTGGAGCTGTTTACAGCTAGAGACGCAACCATCATGCAATATCCAGTTATTCTTTAAGTTGGAATGTCTCATGATCTCAGATCTACATGTAAATATTGCTAACGGGTATTTGGAACATTTCTGGTAAAGCATTCAACTTTATCATAGAGAGTAATGAATATTCCTGAACAACTTTGGTAAAAAGGTCTTAGGAATGATAAAAACATTATCCATTATTATGACCTTGTCATATAAACAAATGAAATTTAACAGAATATATGTTTCACACATTTCCAATCGTATTTTATGAGCAAAACGCTGAAGAATTGATTCAGAAAAGGTTACACTTTCAGAGCAGTATAGAGACTTTGAGAACAGGTAAAATTAAGGGTCTATGTAAGAAACTAGAAGTGCCCCATTAGGTCTTCTCATGCCAATGTTTAACTGAAGTTACTTCCCTTTCCTGCTATGTATATCAGTGATCGGGAAGGCCATCTGGGTGAATGGGACTATGGCCCTCTTGCTCAGACTTCAATGGGCCATTTTCAGTTTCAATGGGCCATCTTTCCCTGCAAAAGGGCCATTTAGAAAATTAAGGTTTTTTTCGAAGTTGTATGATGTGTCATATTTATGAGATGTAACTATTCAGTAATTTAGGGTACAGGGCAACAATAACAAATTTGTTCAAAATTTAAGGTAACTTTAGTTTGCTTTAATTATACGTTTTTGTTATGAATTTCTGCAGTGAGCTAACCGCAAAGTTGTGGCTGAGAAGTCCTTAATTTGCCTTCATTTCTGACTTTGAACAGTTTGTCACAATTTATAGGACAGTCTATTGCAAAATTTTGTTACGGTGATATTCTAAAGACCCTTTCACACCCAGCATTTTTATTTTAACTAGAACCCATGATTTTTCGGTGCCTGTAGCCTCTTTCACAAACAATCTTTAGTAAACCCATACAGTAAAAGTAGTTGAACACGTAAGCACAATATACAATGAATATGTGTTTTACTGCATATCATAAGCGTACACTCGCGATGAATATTCATTGAAAGTTTATGTGGCTTTCACACTATAACGATTTAGCTCCGCGTATGGCGACATGTTGGTACTCGCTGTTATACGCCATGGTATGTTGGCAAGTACGTCGGGAGAATGTTACGCAAAAGTTTTGAGTTCGTCGTCATATGCACTCGTACGTCGCATATCGTTCCGTATGTCGAGAAATTTTGCGCATGCACAAAAATTCTTGACGAATGCCTACGAACGGCCGTACGCAGCGAACACGTTATGTATATGCTACACGAACGTTCCGTGGTACATTATATGTACGTTGGAGGTACGTCCATAACACGGTCCATTTGTCGACGCAACTCACAACGTATTTTCAGCGAACTGGTAACAAGTTCTGGACGTTCTGTCAGCGACGAATGCTTTATATGGTATAAAAATCAATTGGGCGCTTGGTGATATCCGTCAGCGTATCATTGGCAGTTCCGCTGCGAACTTTCACCCGCCACTGTATGCTAAACGTATGAGTAACAAGCACTTTCCATACTTTGACTGAAATTTTAGGGATGAAGAAACATATTTATTGAGTAATGTATAAATAAGCCATGTGATGTATATCACTGCACAAAATACGCAGAGCGTACGCAAACCATATGCAGAAAGTATGCATGCCATGCGCAGAGTGTACGCACAACTCAATGCTTATTCGTCGAAGGTACATGTATGTTGATATTCGTTATACATTAGCACTAGTTCATTATGCATACACTACTCGTACGTCAGTAGTAAGTTAGGGGTTTGCTATTAGTCAAATTTTTGCAATTCGTTACGCGTACGTTGCGTCAATTCGTTATAGTGTGAAAACATCTTTACGCAAAGCAGGAGTTTGTAGTAGATACGTAAATATCAACGATTGTTAATGAATCTGGCTACTGGTCCAGCTGTTTTCAAGATCAGCTGATTAGGGAGTTCACTATAACGACCACTAGCGCTAGTGCCAGGGCAACAACTGACTGTAAACTAAGCTTTTAAAGTGCTTGGGAAAGGCTTTGAAGATCGTTTTCGGCAGTATCGTTAAGATTGTATCACTGTAAATCATGCGTCTTTATCAGACCAGATATCACGGTGACAATTATGCCTAAAACCGAAAATGCACAGCGTGGAATAAATATTTGCTGCTTCAAAATTGAATGCGAAATAGGGCGCACCGAGTAAGTGGTTTAATGCGCCATTTTCGATCTGATTGCGACTATGTCGCAGGGCGCGTGGCCTTCCCGATCCCTGGTATATGAATGAATATTTGTATATACATGTATATAAATCATCCAAATTATGTCAGAGATTTTTCTAAAATAAGGATGCTTCCTGAATTTTTCAAATTTTTATGCAATATCTGAATCAATCTCATTAAAACGAGATCTATCATGCTCCTTAGTTTTATCATGTTTGCTTTGGTAGTTCGCTGTGCTATCATGGCGAACATGATAAAACTAAGGAGTGTGACAGATCGAGTTTTAATGAAATTGATTCGGAATTAAAAACAGCAAAATGTTACGAATGCAGTGGGCAGTGCGAGCCCTGATTATGAACTAATATTTATCATATGCACAATGGTGATTTTAAAAGTATTTAGGCATTTCAAACTGTCTTGGTGAATTACCAATCTATTCAAAGTTTTCTTCTTTTTTTTTTTTGCAACCTTTGATTAAGGCATTGTATATAATTATCTACCGGGTATGTAAATCTATGTATGATTAACAGATTATGGTCTTGAAGTTGACTGATTATTATCACTTTATCTAAGATTAAACTGAATGAATCAGATTAGTCTAGCTTAATACATTTTATAATACAACGTAAATACTACAATACATGGTCAGAAAAAAAGCCCTGCCGACCCTATTTCAAATTGCAAGGCGACCAAAACGGACATATATATATTTATATTTTTTGGCCTAACATGAATAATCTTAATATGTGCATGTATATAATGTAAAATAAATGAAAAACAAGAGGCCCAGGTGGGCCTATATCGCTCACCTGAGTACCTATATTATCAGTCATGCATGAAGGAAAAATTCATTTATTTTTGCATTAATGTGACCAAGTCAACACAGATGTTGAAAATATGTCAAATTTTATTTCAGGCTAGAATAAAAAACAACACTTTTTTGCACATCCATTCAGGTGATTTTGATATTAAGCATTTCCTTTGTCTCTGCAAGAAGTCATTCAGGGCAACAAGTTAGTCATTTTCTTTAGGTGGGGCCTTTTGTTGACTGATTTCAAGTCTGGGTCATGAACAACAATTGTTTCAAATATTGTCCAGATCTAACTTAAAATTGCCTAATTTCATATGTTGAGTGTTGAGAAACATCTAAAAACTTATTTAGATGTGTAAAGAAATGAAAAAAAAAATTTTGACCACAGCTGGATTTGAACCGCTACTCTCCATATTTCAATTACCAAGTGGTATATGTACTATTGTGAGAACTGCTTTTTAGACATGGTGGCATTATCTGTTAACCAATTTGGATGAAATTTACCAAATTGATAGAGGACTTTTAGTACTTCATGTATTCCATGTTTCATTAAAATCTTTCATGTGGTATAACAGCAGAAGTGAAAAATGTGATTGAATTGTTCCTATACACCCTCATTTGGAAGTCTTAAAAAATTCATAGAAAATCCAAAAATTGCGATATTGACAAAATTCTTTCAAAGTAACAATCCTTACCATAATTATGATCACAATAGTCCATAAGAAATCATCATTATCAATTAACTAGGAAATAAGACACTTTTTTCTGCATTGAATCACCAAGTCCAAAGAAATGTCGAAAAAAATTCTAAAATTTGATTTTGGAAGGGAACCAAAATGACAATACATCTTCACTCATCCCTCTAGATCATTTCTATGCATTCTGTTTGTCTCTGTATACAGCCCGTATGAAAAAGAATATTGTTAAACGAGGGAACTCTTTTGTGACCTACTCTTGACTATGGTGGCGCCACCTGTAAAGAGGTCTGGACGAAAACAACAGAATTTGAAGAGGATCATAAGTGACTTATTTCTACCAAGATTTATTAAAATCCTTCAAACAGTTTTGTAGAAAAAGTTGAAAATGTGAAAAATGGCCAACCCCCCCCCCCCCCCTTTTTTTTGGAAGTCTTAAACGTAAAATTCCTAATTTCATATGTTGAGTGTTGAGAAACATCTAAAAACTTATTTAGATGTGTAAAAAAAAAAAAAAATTTTTTGACCACAGCTGGATTTGAACCGCTACTCTCCATATTTCAATTACCTAGTGGTATATGTACCATTGTGAGACCTACTTTTAGACATGGTGGCATTATCTGTTAACCAATTTGGATGATCCGCACAAAAAACAAAACCTTTGAAAAGGACTATGAGTACTTGCATCCTACCCAGTTTTATCACAATCCTTCAAGTTGTTCTGTAGATCAAGTTGAAGATATGAAAAATTGTCCCCCCCCCCCCCTTTTCTTGGAAGTCTTAAAAAATTCATAAAAAATTCAAAAATCGAGATATTGAAAAAATTCCTTCACACCAGCATTCCTTACCATAGAAATGATTAAATGAAACCAAATGAATGCATCAATGTTTACTAAAAGAAAATAATAACTCTTTAATGCATTAAAATAACAGTCCAAAATAAAAATGAAAAAACGTCAAAAATTTGATTTCAGAATGGAACCAAAAATAACAACACTTCTTCACACATCCCTCTAGATCATTCCTATGCATTCGGTTAGTCTCTGTATGCCCCCGGTCTGAAGAAGAAGTTTGTCAAAGTAGGGTACCCTCTTTGACCTACTTTTGCCTGTGGTGGCGCCACCTATTGATGGATCCTGACAAAGATGACCACATTTGTCGGGGACCTTGAGTACTTGATGCATGCCAAGTTTCATTGAATTCCAGCAAGTGGTTCTGAAGAAAAAGTTCAAACTGTGAAATGTTTACACCAATTGTCCCACCCCCCTTTTTCTTGAAAGTCTTAGAAAATTCATAAAAAATCCAAAAAATGAAATATTGAAAAAATTTCTTCGCAGTAGTATTTCTCATCATAAAAATGATCAAATTAAACCAAATTAATGCATCAATGTTTACTAAAAGACAAAAATACTTCTTTTCTGCATTAAAATTACAAAGTCCAAAAAAACGTAAAAAAAACGTCAAAAATTATTTATCGGATTTCAACGATATGAACAAACTTTAGACATACATCCTTCTAGATCACTCAGATGCCATTAGTTTTATAGTCCATACACTGGTTCTGGAGAAGAAGATTTTCAAAGAGGGGTACCCTCTGAGATCTATTTTTAGCAATGGTGGCGCCACCTATTGAGGGATTTATATGAAATGAACAAACTTGGTAGAGGACCCCTAGTACTTCATCCACACCAAGTTTCATGCAAATCCTTTAAGCGGTTCTGAAGAAGAAGTTGAAAATGTGAAAAGTTTACGGACGGACGAAGAGTGATGCCAATAGCTCACTTGAGCCTTTGGCTCAGGTGAGCTAAAAAGCATTCTCTACAATATGTAAAATTTTCCCCAATTTCCCCCAAAATGTTGATGAAATTCCCAATTTCAAGGGAGTGTCAGTGGTGTCAGTCTTGCTACTCATTAGAGAAAGTCCAGATACACATGCAGTTAATTTTTTCTGAGCTTAACCAGTGTTTTCTTTTTTTCAAAGGTGCATGTACCTGCTCATTTGGGAATTTTTTTCTCCCATTAACATGATGCTAAAAGATCAATGTTTAGCGATAATTTTGAGAAAAATAAACGAAATTTCTATTGGGAGGGGTCCTTATAATGGACCTGATTTGAAAAAAAAACCATTGAGTTCAGTCACTGTAGTGCTAAAGATGAAAGGGGTACAGTTCTGGGAATTTTTAAATCCCACTGCCCATGATGGACATTTCAAGAAGAACTCATTAATCTCTACCGACTGACCAAGTCTTAAGTTGGTATTGTTAACAGCATGCAAGAGATCAAGCTAAATGCAAATTCAGACTGTGTTTACTGAAGCATAAAATTGAGGTCAAGGCTACAAAATTTTGCTTTGATTGGGAAGCACTCATCAACGGCTATAAAATGACCAAGTTTGAAGTTATTATCATTAACTGTAGGCAAAAGAGATCAAGTAAAACACAAAATAAGACTGTATTCACTGAAGTGTAAAATCGAGGTCAAGGCCACCAAATTTTGTGTTTTTTCCTGTTTTTTGGGGATATAAATCTATCACATGTAATACTGAGTTAAGCTTATGTAATTAGTAGATTATCATATGCCTACCATGAGATGAGAAGTATCATGGTATACCTTCAAAATTCAAGGTTCAATTGGATATTTTTCATGTTTTGTGGTTGAAATTGTAATGGACAGGTTAGAGCAACGGTCTTGCTAGTGGATGATTCTGGGTTCGATTCCCAGTCCGGCCAAAATTTTTCACCCTGTCTGTTACAAATTTGGTGCCATAGCCAGCCCTCATGAGTTGCATGTTTGTTTGTGCACTGTGAGGGTTATGTTCTTTGGCTTGCTGTGTGTTTCCATTTCCAAGGTTGGAAACCTCTGGCTGGGGAGAAGTGTGATGTAAGGGTATCGGCTCGAATAGCTCAATGGTTAGAGCATTCACCTTTATAGCAGAAGGTTCTGGATTTCATTCCCAGGTCCGGCCACAGGGCAAGTCAGCTATGCTAAATAATCATTGACGCCACATGTTGACACATATCAGGGCTCGAAACTAACTTTTTCAAGCACTAGTCTGGCGGACTGATCGGTTACAAAATCCATTAGTCCGCACAAAATCTATTAGTCCACAGAAAAATAGACTATTTGTTCATTTTAAATTGATTTAATTTCAGGGTAAACACATTTCATTTGTCAGATTTAACATTTCAAGACACTGTGGGGCACATATGCCTCTAGCTCCTTCTCGTCCATAAAGGAAGGATGGCTAAATATATCGCCACATTTCTCTGTGGCCCCACTATTACCATGCAAAACAACGTCAATGTCATTTGAAAACGTATTGAAGCTGCTCTATAATCTGTTTCAACGAAGCGCACCAGCAACTCTGACTCTCGTTACTTTCCATGTACTTTTCGGTGAATACCGAATATCGCAACTAAAATAATGTCAACATACACGCGCATTTTGTAATTGTTATGACGTCATATAATTGTGATGTAAGTTGCCCACAAAAACAGGGATCTCGTTAACGCGCATATTTGCGTCCCTGACGCGTCAAAATCGGCCGGGACGCACGATTTTCAAAAGTGGTGAGTCCCCGGGACGCGTCCCTGTTACCCCCGCACGCGACTAATAAATTTATGACATTGTGCTGTGTCGCCGAGTAAGCCGTGTATTAATTGATTTGTATTAACCGCGGGAGATAACGCTTCGGGCAGTCCGTCGGCGGCAGTATAAATTGTCCACTCGACCCTATTACATGCCCATGATGCCGCCGGCGGACAGTTGAACGCACTAATTGTAGAACTAACAGTGAATAAGGGTGAATTAAAGACCTCATTGTACATGTACATGTATAGGCGGGAATTTCAGAAATCTATCACAAATTTAATACCAAACCAAATGTCTAAAATGGCATGTTGATTCAAACACCACTTCATTGTATTCAGTAGCGGATTTAGAGGGGGGCGGCCCCCTCCCCCTTTTGGTCACATATTTACTTGTAAAAATCCAGATTTTGCACCAAAAATGACTGAGAAGTTTGGCTAATACCCATTTGGGTCCCCCTTTTCGGAAATCCTGGATCCGCCACTGATATTTAAAAAAGAATTACGAGTCTCTTTTCACAGTAAGTTTCACTAGTGATGAAAATCTGTAAGAAATTGAGATGTCTTTACAGATGTAAACAGTGCAAATGTTAGCATGTTCTCTATATCCTGGATTGCCACTGTCTAATCGGAACGCGCTGGACAAAAAGGATTGAATGTGTTGACATTTCAGGGTCATCTACACAAGATGATTTGTTTTATGAGTTATAGTTGATAGGGGGTTTAAAGAATCTCAGAATAGTGGACAAAAGCATGTGTTTAGCCATCAGAATACGTAATGATTTATTTGAACCTCAAATTGCCTTACTATTAATTAAGTTCAACGTACTTAAATATATTAATGATACTTAAAGACTTCGGCGGTTTGTACGGGTCATTATTACAGAGATATATGTGTATATATGTTTCTGATTATTAAGATTAGCAGTTACTGCAAAATTGCAACGACGGCTTGGGTCAAACATAATTTTGGTTACAATCGGTAAATTTATTAATGCCAACATGCCTTATGTTGAAGTTAACAGAAGAGATATCGTAGAACACATTGAGCTTTGAACATATCATGTGTACATTATCTGCTTTTCATGCTTAAACAACAAAACTATAAAATTTATTGACATTTAATTCACATAATTAGCATGAAAGACAGATAATATACATATACAACTATCAAGACAAAAAAAAATATATATATTGAAGTTTACTTCGGGACTCATCATTTTTAGATTGGGACTCACCAAATTTTGGTGGGACTCACCATTTTCAAAAGTGGTGAGTCCCAGGACTCACCATTTCAGAACCCTAGTGAGAACCCTGAAAAAAGAGCCCATATCGCGAATAATAGATTTGGTATGTTACTAAGTGCAAACCGTAAGGGATTTTAGTATTTGCGATACTCCGTATTGTTACTAAAATAGGTTACGGGATTTCCAGAAAAATAAGTTTTCAGTCATATCGTTTGCAGGGACGGATGAGAGGATTTGAGTTGGTATCACAGAGTTTTCATTAGTCTGTCGGACTTATACAATGAGAAATCTGTTAGTCTGTGGCATAATTTCTTAGTCACGAACTTACGGACATACTTTAATTTCGAGCCCTGCATATAAAAAAATAGAAGAGGGGACACCGATTTTTTTCCGATCTGGGGTTTCCCTAATTTTCCGTATTTTTTATGCAATAAAAGTACCTTGTACTTTATTATATATCTGTATGCACTTGCATTTTCTCTCAACAATCTTTTCACAGCAGAAATTGGTCAATTTTATCCATCAGCCGTCTGCAGCTGTAAACTTTCAAAGGGACTTCCGGTAGACACGGAGCGAATTTCAAGGTAAGCCCTGATTGGTTGATATTAAATACATGTATGCGTCATAATCGAAGAAATGGGAAATTTAAATTGATCAATTTGAATGAAAGAGTAAAAATGTTGATTTCATGGTAATTTATGCTCAAATAATACATAAATGCCAGAAAATTTTTAAATAATATTTTATTCATTATTTTGAAATAAACAATCATTCAGAAAGTATTGCTTAGTCCCCTACTGGCAAATGGAAAACTAAGACCCCCAAAACACACACACACACAATATACTGTCTTTCAGGCTGCCAGCAAGTTAAGTATTTGATCAAAACCTTTGAAGAAAATTTCTAATTCCGAGGGCCGTAATTCCGTCAAAAATCAGTGGACCGTAATGAAACTCGTTCTTGATCTGTAACTTATGGTGGTATACTCACACACCAAAAATTGGATGAATATCTACAAGCGTTTAGAAAAAAAGTCCGGAAAATTGTCATTTCAAAGAAATTTTCTAATTCCAAGGGCCGTAATTCCGTCAAAAATCAGTGGACCAAAACGGAACTCTAACTTGATCTGTAACTCATGGTTTTATACTCACACACCAAAAATTGGATGAATATCTACAAGCATTTAGAAAAAAAGTCAGGAAAACTGCCATTTTAAAGAAATTTTCTAATTCCAAGGGCCCTAATTCCTTCAAAAATCAGTGGACCGTAACGAAACTCGAACTTGATCTGTAACTCATGGTGGTATACTCACACACCAAAAATTTGATGAATATCTACAGGGATGCCGGTAGGGGACTAAATTAAACTTGTTGTATCCTTGTCAGCTTGAATTCTTCGATTATGACGTATATTTAATATCGACCAAAAAAATTCGATCACAAAAAATTGGTGTCCTCCCTTCTATTTTTTTATATGTGTCAACATGTGACGTCAACGATTATTTAGCATAACTGACGTGCCCTGTGTGTACGGCCACAATTTTTCACCCTGCCTGTTACAAAATTTTGTATCTTTATTTAAGTGGAGACTTGGTCAGTTTTGTTTCTTATTATTCATGCTCGGGATTTTATGGAAAATTTGTACTTATTTTTTTATATAAGAAAATAGAGTAAATGGAAAATAACCTTAACCTATTTTGAGGATAAAAAATAGAAAATAATTTCTCTCTGATTCTCTTGTGGAGGAGCAGCAACTCAGCAGATGACAAACCAGAGAATGCAAGGACGCATTAAGCCTTAACCTGAAGTAGACAAGAGACGTATCCAGGAGATCGGAAAGCATTTGATGTAGGCTCTGGGACAGCAGATTTGCTGGTTTTCACTTTAGTTGACATTTACTGATTTAGATTGGCTGCAAAATCTAGTACATTAACACTTGCAATCTGCTGTTTCATGATATGTAATAGGAACAAATGCAAATACGAGTACTGATTCGAACGTAATGGACATGCATTTAAAATTTAATGGGGAGAAAACAGCATATATAAATACATACTTGCTTTTGTTTCAGGGTTTTTCCTTTATTAATGGCGGAAGTCGCAAAATGTGACGTCATATTCGATAAATCGCGAACCCGAGATTTATTTCAATCTTTTAAATGGCGGGCGCTCACTAAAACTAGTACGCGGACGCCGACGCGGACTTCGGAAAGTCCGACTTGAAAATGAAAAATAGTGATTTCTCTAAAAGTTCCATATATCTCTTTGTAAAACTTTCTACAGACATTGTAATGGACATGTTTATTCTTATCAATGCCAGATATTCACAACTTAAGTCCTAAATTTATCATTTGAAGCACTGATCTGTTACAAACTCACTAAAACTAGTACGCGGACTTCGACGGCCGACTTGGGATGTCAAGACGAATATTCGTCTAATTTCAATAAATAACAACATAAACTTAACTGTTATGAATAGTGTAAGTGTAAAGAAATGTAAATACTTCTTATTTATGCTTAAGGACATCTTTATTGGCGATAAAACAAGGTTTGTTTACCTTGTGTGACAGCGGTCTCGATCATTTGGAAAAGCCGACTTCGGTTTCAAACGGACGCGTACGGCGGACTCGCAGAACTACACAGACTTACTATATCGCCTAAACTAGTACGCGGACTTCTGTATTCGACTTTGAATTTCTAAGATGTAAATGAAGAAAATTCCTACCTTATTACTTTAGTTAGTGTGTATGTTTAAACTGCGAATAAGGAGTAGATAAAGTCTAAGGTGTAAAATTGTTTTAAAAATGGTCATAATGCCTCAATTAATTTTAATTACAACTTGATTTTATTATGTTAATAATGTTAACGATTCCGTTTGAAAAGCGAAGTCGGACTTGTTGTGTTGGACTGCCTCTATCACAATATAAGATATGTTTTAACATTTTACTAGATATGGCAATTAATTATCATTAAAATATTTAAATTTCTTGTTATGATATGGAAATAAATAGAAAATATCTTTATATAGACACAGAAGTCCACGTACTAGTTTTAGTTCTCGAGTCCGCCGTACGCGTCCGTTTGAAACCGAAGTCGGCTTTTCCAAACGATCGAGACCGCTGTCACACAAGGTAAACAAACCTTGTTTTATCGCCAATAAAGATGTCCTTAAGCATAAATAAGAAGTATTTACATTTCTTTACACTTACACTATTCATAGCAATTAAGTTTATGTTGTTATTTATTGAAATTAGACGAATATTCGTCTTGACATCCCAAGTCGGCCGTCGAAGTCCGCGTACTAGTTTTAGTGAGTTTGTAACAGATCAGTGCTTCAAATGATAAATTTAGGACTTAAGTTGTGAATATCTGGCATTGATAAGAATAAACATGTCCATTACAATGTCTGTAGAAAGTTTTACAAAGAGATATATGGAACTTTTAGAGAAATCACTATTTTTCATTTTCAAGTCGGACTTTCCGAAGTCCGCGTCGGCGTCCGCGTACTAGTTTTAGTGAGCGCCCTTTTAAATACTTCTCTGATTCTCTGATTTAACCAAGGACTTACAACATCTTGTTTATAAGTCCTTGATTTAATACATATTGTATTTATCTAAAATAATACAATAATGAGAAGAAGAAGAAGAAGAAGTAGAACAACAACAACAAAATTACAACAACAACAACCATTACAGTACTCAAAGAAATAATAAAAGCATCTGTCTGAACCGCATGACAGACGTCATATCGGATTAAAATGTAATCAACTGAAAGAAAACAAATACATAAGAACATCACACAAACTTTAAAGTACAGTTGCGCAATCTTATTAAAACACGACTTGTACTCCGTTCCTCTACGGAGTACACTGAGCCGCGTTTTAATAAGATTGTAAATTTCACTGACTTATTTAGATGGTCGCAGATGGGCTTTGGGCTTAATGGACCATGTTTCTACATGTAAACTCCCATCATGGAGGTCGTAGATAAGTTAAATGTCACCCTGAGATGACATCTAATCGGCAGTTGTAAGACTCTTGTACACAGAAAGTATCGTAGAGGAACGAAGTACAAGTCGTGTTTTAATAAAATTGAGGAAATTTACAGTAGGAATTAAAATCGTCATGTTTATCGTAAATATCTGTTTGAATTTCATTGTTAATTATCTTAATGTATAATGTGTTTCTGCAGGGAGTATAGTTTATATCCTTGCCCCGAGTTTTGTATCACAAATGCATGCATTGTCTTTGTTTAATTCAGTGAAGTTCAGGTGGGTATATGCAGATACAAAAGTGTAGACTTTAAACAAGAATGCATTACAATGTAGAAACAAATCTGCTCGTAAGAGGTGCGCGGCAGAACTTTACATTAGCATGTATAGTTTCAATAGGGTTCCCAACGCTATCTGCTGATAAATTTGCCATTAAATCCAAGTAACACATATTGTAAGTTTGTAAGTAAGTTTGTCCATGATTGACTGATAAAGAATGATGAACTGATGAAAAGTAGCCTAAAACATTTAATAATAACACAAATTGTTGTGTTATTAATAACTGGCGAGCCAGCTTGCTAGGAAAAATTGAGATTTAACACCTATATTTGTCCAAAGTATGATTTTTATACTACAAAAGTCTGTTGGAAACAGATCATTTTTTTCACTGTGTCACCGGGCAAGATTACATTTTAGTCAAAATCAGGGCAAGATTTTTCAGTTGTGTTCCAAAAAAATCCTTGCCCCATCCCCCCTCCTCAGCCCCGAATATCAAAAGGACGGTAGCTAATTATATAAGGTCCCTGATCTACCTAATAATGAGGGAGTGCTGACTTACAGCAAAAGGGGACGAAGAGAGGACCTTTTTACAATATTTTTTTCCCAAAAGAGTTCAGATAAAGCCTGTTATAGAGTTCCCACCGCCCTGACGGTTCTAGGACACAGCTTATGACGCCCAAAGAGAGGCTGTAGATATACGGTAGGCCCAATGCATGGTCTTTACGATAAATTCAGTGGTCAACTGGCTATGTTAGAGGCGTTTAAACACAGTGATAATTATTTGTTAGACATTGTAATTGATCCTCCCGCACAAAGGGCGTATGTGAAGGGGGCAAACAGGGAGGGGTGTGGGACCATGGGGTCCCATTTGTGATCCATCCGCTTTTTGACGTACTGTATTTACTTGGTTTCCGGGACACCTCTTGACTTTTTGTTTCATTGCCCGCTAAAGAAATAAAAAGTCAAAAGAGGTCCCGGAAACCGGACTAACCTTCATCTTGCCGAAGAGAAACGAAAGAGGAAATTTTTAAATTTTAGATTACTTATATGAACTTGTGTGATTATTTTGTTTTTAAATGTTAGAAAATGTATATGAACGTGTTAAATGACATTATACTGAGTACTTCATTCAAATCATAGAAAGCATATTCTTCGAAATACTGTACTAAGAAATGGAATTTGGAAAGAGAAAGTAGAAATGTTCTGTGTCGGTATCAGCTGATGCATTGAAATTATTGAATTTTTGGATGCAAAATGATGAATAGAGAACAAATTGCTGCATATTGTATTGTGTTAAAATCAATTCCAGTGGAAATAGATGTCGGGGTCATTTCCTCCTCTTTCTTACATTGTCAAAATGCAATACAGTATAATGCACTAGAGGCTATAGAAACTTGGTGGATAGTACATCTTCGATGTTCTGATGGTAAATAGTTTTTATGTTTTGATGTTTTTCAAGTCAAATTGAAATACTGTCTCAACTGTAATTGTTGCATACATATTATTATTTCTAAAACTATATCATAAAACTTTTTTCAGTATCCACTTTAAATCTGCCAATGACCACATCCTCATGAGCTGTATTATGCTGTCATTTCTGATATATATCGTAAGAAATAACTGCAGACATTTGTACATGTACAAATGTGTAAAATACCTTTGTCAATAAAGTTCTTTTATTATCAAACTTCAAATTATAACATGTATATATATATTGTGGCGCTCAGATAGCTCACTTGGTTAGATGGTTGGATGCATGACAGCATAGGTTGTGGGTTCAATTCCTTGTTGGGGGAACTAATATACATGAAATAAGGGTGCCTTGTCTAAGCTTTAGGGTCTTCATGCTTTATATGTTTATCATAAAAGGTACACAGACACTTGATATTTGTGTTCTTTTACTTTTTATGTACCGGACTTCCCTTTGAAGGACTACTTAGAATCTTTATAAAAGGAATACTTAAAAGCATTCCTGTTATCAGATCTTATATGTAGTGTTCTTGGTTAACAAAGATAAGTTCACTAAGATATATAGGCAGGTCTGAATCCATATAAATAAATAATTAGCTTTGTATGTACACTTGAGTGCCTTGAATTATTTACAGTACTGGACTGGTACATGTATCTTAAGTGAAGATCAACAGAACATGTTTGATATGATAACGCTTTCTTTTTCAAAAGAATAGTATCCCCGTGGTGTTTTGCACTTTTTGCCATGCCAAGAAGCAACACATTTGTGTGGATAATTCTGGAAGTAAAGAGAGATTAAGCACTATTTTATCCAAGATATTAATGCCTTTCCTGTTAAACCAAGCATATGCTCTACTCGACACATGAGTATCTGATGACCAAGCTAGCATGACCACAATTGCATTTTATCGTTTCACTCTGTTTCTGTTAAATGGCCTGGATCTTAGACAGATTGTCTTGAATCATGTAAACTGTTAGATATTAAATGCATGTCCAAATGTATTGCTACTACCCAGTACCTTCTTTTGTACTTCGGACATGAATGACAAATTTGACATAACTAAGTCTATAAAACATCTTTGTCCAAGTGCTGTTTTTGGAGCAGTGGTTTACTAATTGCTTGTTTGAAATTGAAAGTGACCTCTGTGATGCCCTTCTTATTATTAGCCATTCAAGTTTGCACACTTTCACTGGTGCACTTGTAATTATTTTTTGTACATGACACCTTCTGTAACCATTTTAAATACACAAACTGAGAGGGGTTACTGTTGAAGGGTATCTGCATAATCACAGTACAGTCTGCGTGGAACTTTGAATGCCCACTGTCCACAGTGGGCAGTCCACCTGAAATTTCAGTGGGCATTAGGAGTGGACATTTACCTGAGCTATCAAGCTGTCCATTTACTTGTATGTTAATTCTAACTGGCTCTTACAAGAATGTCCACTGTGTCCAGTGGACATTTTTAATGCCCACTCTGAAAATGCTCACTGTGACCAGTGGGCAAATTAAGTTCCACCCGGACTGTACTGTAAGTCTTGCTAATTGTTAAACCATGCATGATGTATTCCGTAATTATAGTTTCAATTTGTCCAAGGAAGAAATGACAAAATTAGTTTCGCAAATGCTAAATTGCAATCAGATTATTATTAAAAATTACTGTGAGAAAGGTCAATGAGGTCCTCTGTAGAATCCAGCATATAAAATGACATTATTATAAGAAAATCTCTCAGTACTGGAATTCAACTGGAAATCATGCGTTATTGGCTAGAACTTTAAATATTTTTGTATTAATTTATGTGTCCCCCTCAAAGCGAAAATGATTAGCCTTTACTTCCCTTGAAATGAATATCAAAATGAATAATTAACATGTGCTTCTTTTGAAAATAATGTCTGGCAATTATACGCAAAGTTAAATCCTCTTAAAATAAGAGTCAAGGAAAATGTAAGTGATTTCTGGTATCAAAGTGTATGAGAAGTATAAGGTGCAGCGTCAGTTTTTTATAAAAGAATATATGCAACAATAGAATATCTTTATATCATGGTGTAATATTTAAAATACCTAGATTTAATAATTGAAACATATTTCATATTATAATAATTGATTTGGATGATTTATTAGCCGAGTTGCAAAACTTAGTTCTTAATTTGATGTGAGGTGGGTGGGTGGGTGTCTGTCAACATTGATTTATGGACCGTAAGTCCAATATGTTAAGTGCTATTGCAATGAAATTCATACACTATCGTTTCTGGGGTCAAAAGGTCCAAGGTCAAGGTCATAGGAGTGGGGTTTCAAAAATTCTAATGCACTTTGTTTGTAACACACGATCTCATTGGCTGTCTGATTTAAAAACTGCAAGGGTATTCACGATACCCTGCAGTTTCTGATTTGTGACGTCATGATACCCTGCAGTTTTTTGATATGACTGATTAGCGAATTGGCTTAGAAAACCATAACTATGTGTTTCTATTTTGTAATTATTTTGTCAAATGCATTAGAATGGGGTTACCATGCTTGTGTTTTACCAAAACTGACAGGGTAATGTCGAATATCCTGTCAGAAATTCCCTTTTTACAGCTCGGCTAATGCCTCGCAATGAAAATCAATTTCTGACAGGTTATTTCGCCGATACCCTGTCAGTTTTTGTAAAACATTCGCATGGTAACCCCTAATTGGTTTCCAGACCATAAGTCCACATATTTAGTGCTATTGCAATAAAAAACATCATACACTTACTCACCGTGAGTTGAAGATGTGCTCTATGGTTTCTGGGGTCAAAAGGTCAGAGGTCAACGTCATAGGAGTGGAATATAAAAAATTGGTTTCCAGACCATAAGTCAAGACGTGTAGTGCTATTACAATGAAACTTCATACACTTAGTCACGATGGGTGGAAGATTTGCTCTATTGTTTCTTGGTTCAAAAGATCAAAGGTCATGGTCATAGGAATGGCATATAAATAATTGGTTTCCGGACCAAAGTCCAATACCTTTAGTGTTATTGCAATGAAGTTTTATACACTTATTCACCACAAGTGGAAGATGTGCCCTATTTTTTAAGGGGTCAAAAGGTCTAAGGTCAAGGTCATAGGAGTGGGATGTCAAAAATTGATTTCCGGACCATAAGTCCAATACTTTAAGTGCTATTGCAATGAATTGTCATACACTTACTCACAATGAGTGGAAGATATGCCTTATTGTTTCTGAGGTCAAAAGGTCAAAGGTCAAGGTCATAGGAGTGGGGTATCAAAAATTGGTTTTCAGACCATAATTCAAATACATTTAGTGCCATTGCAATGAAACTTCATACAATTACTCATCACAAGTGGAATATGTGCCCTATTGTTTCTGAGGTCAAAGGCCAAGGTCATAGGAGTGGAGTATCAAAGATTGGTTTCTGGACTATAAGTCCAATATGCATAGTGCTATTGCAATGAAACTTTGTACATTTACCATGAGTGGAAGATGTGCCCTATTGTTTCTGGGATCAAAAGGTCAAAGGTCAAGGTCATAAGAGTGAAGTATCAAAAATTGGTTTCCAATTCATAAGTCTAATACATTTTGTTATTTAAATCCCTTTCCTGTTTGTTTTATATTCTTTTGTTTTATGGACACATTTAATACAGCCCTGGTTCCCACATTAAATCACTAGACTCTTCAACATCAACCCTGTCATAAGCCAGAATGACATTCTATATACTGGTTTACTTTTGCAGCGTTATGGACCATAGACTGAAAATTCATGTAAGTGTGCTGCAGATAGGGACTCTAATCTGTCTTAGAGCAATATAGCAAGACATTATTCACTTTAAGGTGCAAGTTTTGCAACTTGACACATTGCATCTGTGATGCAAATCTTTTGTTTAAGTTTGTCTTATAGAAGTTACAATTAATTTGCACCATGTTTAGTTTGTGATATTCAGCCAGTGATATAACTGAAGTTTATATGAATGTAAAGATGATGGATAAATCAGAATCATAAGTCCGAAAATCATGAAACCAGAGGACATACAAAATCAGTGAAAATGAAAACAAAGTGGAAAATGTCTAAAAACAATACAATTTCAGTATTCCACCAATATTCTATAAAAAAAAGATTTGCCAATGGGTAAATGAATATTGCAAGTTCAATTACCCAAACTGAAAATTTGGTTTTTTGTATAAACAATGACAAATTTAAAAAAGAGACATGATGATTTATCCATGCCCATTCATAGTTTGGTGATTGAATTTACGGTCCACTCTTATAGTTCTACCTGTACTTGAACTCTCTTGAGGTCCACTACGAACTGACTATGTTGCCCCAGGTCTGTCCTTCTGTCTGTCACGCTGGTTTTCCAGACTTTTTTAGGCCATTTTTACAGAAATCAAGCTGAAATGTGGTAGCAAGCTTTGCCATTTTGAGTTACAGATCAAATTTACCGGTAACTTTGGTCACAGCTGACTTACTTGTTCAAGAGTAACTGCTCTTTGTTCACCATCATTTTCTGCACTTTTCATGGAAATGCTTACAGATATCAAACTGAAACATGGTAAACATGCAGCAAGCTTCCGCGTGAGGTATTACAGATCAAGTTTGACTTTGGTGACAGTTGACATACTTTTTCCAGAGTTATTGCCCTTTGTTCAAATCAAAATCAGTTTTCCAAACTTTTCTTGAACATGCTTACACATATCAAGCTGAAATGTGGTAGCAAGCTTCCTCATGAGGAGTTACAGATCAAGTTTGATTTTTGTCATGGACGAGGTACTTTTTCCAAGTTGTTGCCCTTTATTAAAAATCAGTTTTCCACGCATTTCTTGGTCATGCTAACAGAAACTTGGGATCAAGTTCAATTTTAGTGACAGATGACCTACTTTTTCAAGAGTTATTGCGCTTTGCTCAAAATCATTGTTACACATAATTACAGAACATTTGAAGGAAGTTTGATTTAGAATGCTTGGAACCTCATATTTTGTGATGGACATGAAGTTTTTCCATTGAGAAGAAAAAAAACCCGAAAGACATCTATCGGATTTAATAGTATACTAGCTGCAATTAGTGGCCCTGTATGAATGATGTCATTCATATTGGGTCACTACTTGCAGCTAGACATTGACCTGACAAAGGTACAACAATATTGCAAACGTCAAAACGAACAAAATGTGAGCAACTCTAGCTAATAGAAACATATCAAACTTTTTAATGCTTCTTACACTTTGGTGGCCACTGACCAACTACCTAAGTCTTGTCTTCCAGCTTTTTGCTGAGCTAAAATCCATCAGGTACTGAGTCTTGAATTGACACTAAAAATGCATGATGAACAAGAATTTTCTTTTACAAATTAATATTCAATGATCATGTACCTACTGGTAAATGATACTTACCACAGGTAAATTGTAGAACACTGAATTCATTTAATATTGAATGATGTTTATCTGACTGTTCCTGCTTTTCCTGTTCTTGTACAATTCTGTCATTTATAGGGTTTTACATGGAGTAATATTCTGAAGAGCTGTCATTTAGGGTTATCATCAGAGTCTGATAACCTATATTCATGTTGTTCACATTAAAAGGTAGAATATTGCATAGACTGTCTAGAATTATATGTCTTTAAAGTTTTCAGGGGAAACAAATTGGAATAATTATAGAGATAAATTACTAGTTGTCATAATATACTTCATGTACATGTATATTGTAGAAGCAGAGAAATATATCAGACAAAGGAAAGTGTTGTTACATTTGAAAAATAATCATAACGTTGAAGTAACTGTTGAGAGATGCCCAGAATGCATCATTCCAGATGACTGGTTAGAAGACGATATTAATGAGGTATAGATTACGATGGCAGAGTCCACTGCTAACATTCCATTTTCATTTATTAAATGGTTTAAGTGAGCTATCATGATCATATCTTGTCTGGTGTCTTTATGTTCATCTCAATAGCAATCTGATTAAAACCATATCTTTATTCTGGTTCTCTGTTTGTTCCATTGCGGATAAAGATCTTGGGAAATCCCATAAGGGGTCTTGTTCTGGTGAACTCTGATTTTCAGCCAGTCAGTGGATCGGTTACAAATTCCCTAGGAATGAAATTAACATCCCCAGCATGTGTGACCCACAAAGTAGTTTTTGAATAGTGTTTGTTACATATTCTGTCACTATTACGTGCCTAGCTGAGTCATTGATTGTTATGGAAAATAATGGTTTTGGTGACTGAAACATCATCAGAGTTCACCAGAACATGCCCCCTTACAGGGTTTTGCCAGATCTTTATCTGCAATAGGACAAATAGAGAAGTGGAATAAAGATATAGTTTTAATCAGATTGATCTCACTAGCTGCTTGTCCATCTAACATTAAGCTTTACACTTTTGACTAATTGTTTTTAGAACTGCTGAAGGGATTGTGATGAAACATGTAGGGTTGAAGTACTTAAGGTTCCATACAAGTGTTGTTATTTTCAATCATATCCATCAAAAGTTAGATCCAAGGCAGGGCAACATATGCCCCAAAGTATACCCCTCTTTAACAAATTTCTTCTCCAGACTGGATCCATAGACAAACTAAATGAATCAGAGTGATCAAGAATGGTGTGTTAAAAAGTGTTGTTGTATTTTGTTCTATTCCAAAATCAAACTTTTTATGTTCTCGATCTGAAAGACCCGGGGCTTTTTAGCATTTGGATTGTCTGTCTGTTTGTCCATCCACCTGTTTGTCTATCCACCTGTTTGTCAGTCCATCTTTTTGTCAGTCTGTCTGTTTGTCTATCTGTGTGTACATAATTTCAGTCTGGCTTGAAGAAAGATGCAATACCTTCTTTATCTTAAACATTAAACTCACTGAAATTCAACTGTGTGTGTATCTAGGACTTTTCACATTCAACATTATCTCCTGACTCAGGACCCAGGGAGGTTGGCAGACTCAATATCTAGGACATTGTAATATTTTATACAAAAAGCTGCAGTGTCATGTTCTTATTTAAAGCTCCACATTCTGTTCATGCATTTTGGACTTTCTCACATTTCAGCAGCATCCACTGACCCTGGACCCAGTTGGTCAAGTGGGATCAATATCTAGGACATTGATTGTCTTTGTGAAATTTCACACAAAAAAACTATAATGTCATATTCATATTAAAGCTCTGCATTGTGATGCCTGCAATTTACTGTTGACAGAGGGCATCTGTGTTTCACAAACACATTTTGTTGTGATGTTGTTTTAGACTTTGATTTTAGAATTTATTTTTGGCATTTTTTCAGGTGTTTTCTTAGATTTTGTTTTCATTTAAGATTCCTTGTAATCAATTCATTTTGTCCATTTCATTTATTTAAATTTAAATAAATGCTATTGTAAGGATTTGTGGAATGCAGAAATAATATAAAGGATTATTTTAATTTTCTAAGATAAAGAAAGAAGGGAGGGGGATACACTGTTAATGTGTAATATCGGTGTCAAAGAGATTTCTTATCTGTAATATGAATTAATTGAAGGATTTGTGTGAAACTTAATAAAAGTGAAGTATATAAAATTCCCTTCAAATGTTGCTGGCGTGTTATGTTAATGTGTAAATCCAGGGATTTAGAAGGTTCCCTCACTGGCTTACATGCCAAAGAGTTGAGAAGCTGTCAAAACACATCACCCTGTGCTTGCCCACCCATCTCTTATCCATCCATTATCTGTGGTTAAGTTTTAACACCTAAAACCTTCTCCAGAACCAAAGTTAGTGGATATGAAGAACTTGAGGTTCCTTACAAGTTTTGTTGTTTTGGCCAGATCCGTAAAGGGGTAGATCCAGGGCAGAGTAAAATATTCCAAGAAGGTATCCATCTTTGACAAGCTTATTTTTCTGGTTCAGGCTGCATAAATTGACAAATCAAATGTATCAGACTGATCTGAAATATTGTTTAGAGAAATGTTGTTTTTGGTTCGAATATTGAATTTCTGACCTGTTTTGATTTTGTGTATTTTAATTGATTATATTGAAATAAATGTTATTGGAAAGAAATGAATACAAAATTGATTTTCAGGATTTTTTATGCCTCTGGATCAATAGATCACCTTGACTATGACCTTTGATCTTCTTTTAAAAAACTTTAACATTGGTTGTAAATTTTGAATCACAGTAGGTAAGGTTTTCAAGGCCTTTCTGTCACTGCAGTAATTTAACCTCATGACCTTGGCCTTTGTCCTACATTTCAAAAAATTTAACATTGGTTATAACTTTTGAATCGTAAGATGTAGGGCTTTCATATTTCACATGCGTATTCTGATGGGGTTTGGTGTGATCAAGATACAGGAGGTTGTAAAATTTGCCTTTTTTTGACTTTGTTGCTGCCAGGGAATTCACGTATCACAAACACATCGTGTTTCAATTTTCTTTTTAAGATTAAAAGGGAGAGGGGTATATACTACTAGTATGTAATAATAAACTTTGAGGGAGTTCTCCTTCAGAACTACCGAAAGATTTTGATTAATTTTAACAAGTATGAAGTTCTCAAGGTCCCCTACAGATCTTTGCTGTTTTTTGGCCAGATCTGTCAAGGGATGGATCCAGAATGGGGCAACATAGGTCCAATAAGTTACTCTCCTTTGACAAAATTTTCCTTCAGCCCAGTTGCATAGATCAACAAACTGAATGCATTACAGTGATTAAGAAGGGTGTATTAAGAAGTGATATTCTTTTCTGTTCTATTTTTAGATAAAATTTTCAATGCTTTTTTTTATTTCTTTTTAAACTGTGTCATTTTTGCCTATTCTCAAATTCATTTCTCTGATTTTGCCTATTCTCAGGTTCATGTTTTTATTTTCTCATGGTAAGTTGCTTATAATGCTTTAATTTTGTATATGTTTTTCTGATTTTAATGTAATTAATGTAAATTTAAAGAAATGGAATACAAAAGTCATTGTTTTTTAGAATTTTCTTTTCAAACATTATTGAATATTGAAAAATGAAGGGAGGTGGTTGGGTTGGACTTATTGTTGTATGCAAAATCTAATGGAAGGATTTTGGAGCAACTTGGTAGGGATGAAGTACTCAAGGTCCCCTACAAATTGTTGCTGTTTTTTGACCAGACCTATCTTCACAGTGTCAAAACTTTGGGATTTTGTTCCTCACACAAACCTTTGTCAAAAGTTGTAATCAAAAAGTTGGCCATATGATTTAAAATTTAAAATCCAAGTGAAATAATGGAACCAATCAGAAAACTGTTCTCTGTAAACAACACATTTGATATATTGATACACACAAATGTTCTATATTGGAAAGAGAATGGGAATATTTTTATCTTATTAACATATATATGCACATATTTTCATATTATGGTCTCTATTAAGGAACTTCATAAGTTCAATTAAAAAATTAAATTCTCACTTTAAAATTCTTACTCATAACAATTTGATTCTTTATCCCCAAGTTTCATGTATGAGAATTGCTTCTTTCTAAGAATCATGTCAATTTACATCATGTTGTGACTCAATATCATAATTATGTCAGTTCATATTCATGTCAGTTGTTGATCCCATATGCCAAAGATTGTAGTTTAGTAATAAATCATAAAATCTTATTGGATTATTTATTATGTATAAACAGAATTTTTCCCTCCGGTTTTGATATAGGCCAGTTCTGGCATATTTACGGGTAGCAGTTTAAACCCCACTGAAAGCAAAAAAAAAAAAAAATCATTTTACACAAGATCAAGTTTTCAAGTGTATTGCAGCAGTATGTTAATTAAGTCAATAATGAACAAAAAGAAATTGGGAAAAAGAATTCCTATTTAATCTTTTACACATTTTGTTTGAAGCCAGCGTGGCCTAGTGGTATAACGCTTGCCTCCTGATTGGGAGGCCGGGGTTCGAGTCCTGCTCTGGTTATGCCGGTGTACTGTCTTTCGGATGAGAAAGTAAAAACCGAGGCGCCGTGTCTTGGTATGCAAGGCAAGTTAAAGATCCCTCACTGCTTCGGGTGGGTCCGTTGCAAAGGTCAAAATTTGTATGCCCCACATCAGGCAGATGCCGTCACCATATACGTGAAATATTTGTGGTGTGACATTAAACAAATATCAATCAATCAATCAATCACATTTTGTTTCATTGCCTTGATTTATTTAACGAAGAGAAGCAAGTTTACAGTCATTTCTCAGTTGATAAAAAACACAGTATGCAAAAGAATATATGTATCTGTCAAAGCAGCCAGTTCAATGTTTGTAAATTAGTGAATTGTGCTCAGGTGAACAATATAGGCCCATTTGGACCTCTTGTTCTTAAGTGTAAGAATTTTTTTCCAAAAATTAGCTATTAGAACTTTTGAAAATACTGTTTTATTTCAAAAAGGAGAAGAGGTGCACTGTTTTATCTCTGTTCAGTGAACTTCTTTAAAACTATTGATGAAACTTTGAAAAAAAAATTAACTTGGTCTCCTACATGTGTTACTGTATTTTGAGTTGAGTTGATCAGGGTTCATTCGATCAAGGATGGAGGAATGTAGATCTTAAAGGATATTGCAGTGTTCTAGAAAAGTGAAAAAACTTTCTAATCTTACCATATGCGCAAGGTGCTCAGGTTAGCAATAAAAGCCCACTTGGGTCTATAGTTTTTCTTCTCTGATCCAGCTTCAATGATGTGTAAAATTTATATTGAAAGTTTGCTTCGGGTATTTTTCCAATGTTGAACATCTTAAAAATTCTATATATACTTGTTATATATTTTAGATAGTAATCATTTCTTAACATTAATATAAACCAGAATTTCTTGTTTAGGTTATCAGCTTTCCAAATCCAGGTTTTTTTTCTATTTGGACACAATCAGAGAGCTGCAGTTACATCCATGTTAGGTGCAAACTTCCTTAAACATCTAACAATGAAATCAGCAGAATGAATTATTCATAAGTTTATTTTCTTTTATTTAGGATTGTCATTATGAAAATATAAAGCCAAAACAGAGATTGGGAAGCAGTGAATCAGATTACCAAAATTTGCAGCAAGAAACTCCAAGGTCAAAATCACCTGATTCTCCAGATGTGTTTGATTGGAGTACTTACAGTAAGAACATTATCGAAAAATTTACAAAGATTATAGCTATTTAAGGAATGAATTGAATAATTTTGTTATTGATAGAGGTATACCCAGTGAATGAATCCATTGAAGGAAAGGAAAATTTCACCCGTGTGCAAAGCACATAATGCATAGTTATATGTAATATTTTCAGTGTATACCTCCATGCACAAAAAATTACTGAATTTATTTCTCATCATTTTATTTTTCCC
This sequence comes from Pteria penguin, assembly GCA_035048485.1. NCBI lineage: Eukaryota > Metazoa > Mollusca > Bivalvia > Pterioida > Pteriidae > Pteria > Pteria penguin. The sequence goes on along the minus strand of CM068583.1, from coordinate 49,923,001 downwards.
TTCAATATTCCAAACATCAACCTCAACTGTGAGTTCCTTTTGGGAACTATTTGTTTCAAACACACAGAATAAGATGTGAAAAGCAGTATGTGGAAGAAATTTGTTGATAGAGCTACTGGGTATACCAAAAATCCCTTTTTCAATCAAATGTACCACTACATACCAAAATTAAATGATTTGACAATGCTCTTTGATTTTTAAGATGCTAGTAGTCTGAAATTGTCTTAAACCATCTATCATGCAGACTCCTTGGTTTGTTGTTAACAGTGAAAGTGAAACTCATACATTCATTGCAGGCAATGATTCTGTATCAGTATTCAATCAGTCAGAAGAACACCAAACCAATAAATCTAGCCTTGAAATTTCATCAATATCCAGTAGTCCACAAACAGTCAGTTGTGAAGAGCATGCGATTCAAGAGCACTCTATACCAAAAACACAGCATGAAGAAGATTATGAAAATAAAACTTTTACTTCAAAAGACATACATTCCTCTCAGTCATATTCAAAATTTGTTTCTGGTAAGTTATATCCTACCTTACAGATGGATAGCCCTTCTCTTAGTGGTGGTGACCAAACTTATTTTCAAAATGTTAATGGAACCAGCAACCAACCTAGTACTGAAAGACAATACATGAAATCAGAAGAAGTTAATATTGATGTTCCCCCACCGGTACCTAAGAGAATGCCAAGTACATTAGGTCAGCATGCATCCCACAAACCATTACCTTCTTTGAATAATCAGAATGTTGGTACTCCAGCAAACTTGATACCTACACCTTCAGCACTTCCTTTGGAGAAGCATGTACATGATGTTATTGATTCAGTGCAACCTCTTACACAACCTGGGATCAGTGGTCATGGATTTCATTCTCAATCTCTCACACAAAATCAATTAGGACAATGGAAACAAAGTGGAGCAAACTTTGAAGAAAATCAGAAACCACCAGCTGGTATTCCTCCAATGGTACTAATGCCTTACGGTGGACGTTTTCCTCATCATCCATACTTTCCAATGCAGGGTCAAATGTATCCTAGGCCTTTTCCACCACAGTTTGTACAAGCAGCTCCTGGAATGCCAAATTTTTATTCACAAAATCCAGGTTAGAATTAGATATTGCTAATATGTAATGAAAGGTAATTTCTCTTAAAAGAATTTCATACTTTTCTAGTGTGAGTTATTGATATCATTTATTTTCTGTAGGGATTGTTTTGAGAAGTCTTTAGAAGTCCCACTTAGGTTATTAGGTCTGTTGAAATCAAGCAGTTTTACAAATGTTTGTGTAATAAGTGTTGAACTGATGAATTTGTTTTAGCTGTTGTTGAGGTTAGAAGGAACAGTAATGGTTGCATTATCCCTTTCAATAATGAGATGTCCCTATTTATGGAGCTCGTGTTCCTTTTGTCTGTATCCATTTAAACTGAATGAGTTTTCTAGGGTTTGGAACATCTCCCTCTCTTTACGCCCTATATAGATTTTCTCTCTGTCTGTCTGTTTGTAATAAATGATTTTATTCATGTGAAATTGTCATTGATCTGCTTAGATTTATTTTCATAATCAGAACCGACTTGGTATCGTATAAATTATAGCATAAAATACTGGTACTGGTACTGGTATATTTAGTGAAACCTTTTACAGTTACATAATTGATTGCTGTGCCTTGTCTTTCAAAACGTAATAATCCTATTTTTCGTATACATAGGTCATTCACTAAATTTTAATTCCAATATTGATTTAGATGTACTGATGACAAAACCAGGTGACACAGATGGTAATGCATTTGTGCCATGTACTGCACCACCACCACATTATTCTATGCCTTCAGCTGCTACAACAACAGTGAAAGATGATGTCAATGAGGATGTACAAGTGAAAAATGATCCAACAAAGGAAATAAAAAGTAAATAATTCAACTCATAACTACATCTACATGTGTTGCAACATGTTGTTTCTTACAAAAATCTTTGTGGAGATATGCTGCTTTCCATGTTTCTGTGAAAAAATCTGTATATTTGTTTTCTTGTTTTCTTGAAACTGTCATGGCAGCTATCATAAAAGTCATAGAAATGGATTTTCTTGTTCGTTGTAATAGGATAGTTGATAACTGATAAACTGGTGTGAATTGAATGGTGTCTCATGATCCAATACGGCCATGATGGCAGCTGTCTGGAATATATTGGAGCTTGTTTTCTCTCTTTTTTGTGACAATTTAGATGAAACTACAGAAATTATCTACTCAAGATACAATAATGAACATGTATCAAAACATTGGTTGTAATTGTAATCCAAAAGGCCAGCATGACAGCCATCATAGAATTCCAAGAGCTAGATCTGCTTCTTGATTTTGGTACTTGTAAAGTAACTTTAGTAAAGGGATTTGATAAATATATATATCAAGAAGTTGCTTTGAATAATCCAATATGACCAAAGCAGTTGTCTCAAAAGTCTCGGAAGTGGCCTTCTCATTGGCTGCTATGACTGCTGTGGAAGCCATTTTGGAAATTTTAGAACAAGATGTTTTATGCTGAAACTCTACAGGAATGATCAAGACAAATGAATGTGAAAAAGAAGAAGGTGTTATGTAGTCCAATATGGCAGCCTTATTGGTAATCTTGGACCTGGACTTTCACTCTCATTTTCATCGTAAATTTATTGAAACTGAATAGGAATGATCTGCTTTAGTTTATTTTCTAGTGGGTGGTTATAAAAAAAATGAACTCGTGTAATCTAATGTGGTTGCCATTGCATTGAAGTTCATACATTTGATTGTTGTTTGCAGAAAATGTGGTACAATAAAGGGGAATCTTTTTGCTGAACTTTAGCCTCTTGATTGCTATTTAATTACAGCAGAGAAACCATTAACATTCCTGAAAGTTTTTATGTGTAGACATCCATTTGGAATGAGAGACTGTGAGCATTGAAACTTGGTAGGAATAAAGTTCTCAAAGTCCCTTACAAATGTTGCTGGTTTTTTTCACCAGATTTGTCAAGGAGTGGATCCAGGACAGGGCAACATATGCCCCAGATGATACCCCTCTTTGACAAACCCTTTTTTCATACTACAATGTAGTTTCATTGATTTTCAAAGTGAATGCATCAGAGTGATCTAGAAAGGTGTGTTTTAGAAGTGTTAATGATTTAGATTCCACTATGAAAACAAATTTTTAACATTTTTTTTATTAAGTGTTTTGTTGCTTAGTTATTTTCACGTATTTGAGGTAATTATTCCTTAGATTTTCTCTTTTTAAGTTTCTCATAATGCATTGATTTTGTGTATTTTAACAGATTTTATTGTGCAAATTGCTATGTAAAGAAATAGAATACAGAAATAATTTGTTAGATTTTTGAAAATTACTTAAAATTTAGAAAAAAGGGGGTTGGACTGGGATGATATACTAGTTAATTGTAATAACAAGCTTTGATGGACTTCTTCTTCAGAACTGATGAAAAGATTTTGATAAGACTTGGCAGGAATAAAGTACTCAAAATCACTCACAAATGTTGCTGTTTTTGACCAGATTAGTCATGGGGTGGATCCAGGGTGGAATTTCATAAGCCTCAAAGGTTACCTATCCTCCTTTGACAACTTTTCTTCAGACCACTTCTTAAGAACTGTTAGTGAGTTTGGTTTCCTTCAAATGAAAATCAAATTTGAGACTTTCTCTTTTGCACCTAGTCATTTCCCCCTATTTCTGGTGTTTTATTTTTCTGATACAGAGAAGCAATTAATGTTTGTTTGAAAATGTCTTTTTCAATGGTTATTAGAAAGTGTTGTGTGAAAATTTTGTTTTGGGGATTTATAGTGAGTTTTTTTTTCTATTTTTAATATAGACTAGTTCTGACGCAGTTTAAACCCACTGGAAGACAAAAAATTTTATGCCCCGCTATTGAAAATAGTAGAGGCATACAGAGTTTCCCCTTTTCATCCTTCCGTTATTGTGTCATTCCGTCAATTTGTTTCCGTTCAGCAACAGGTGCTCATCTTCAGACTGGGCTTATTGTATTATGGCATTGTCCATCTGGTGTCTGTCAGGCATCCATCTGGTATAACTTGTCTGGGCCATGACTTTTTATCCCTTGCATAGATTTGAATAATATTTTACAGAATTGTTGCCCAGGACCCAAGAATGTTTTATGCCATTGAACCAAGCTTATATCTGCGAAGTCAAAGTTACAATGCATATGATGGGAAAATCTTTGTCCAGGACATAAATTTGTACTGCTGGCATTGATTTCAATAATATTTCACAGAATTATTGACTAGGTCCCAAAGGTGTGTAATGACTTTGAACCAAGTTTAAATTTCATGATTTGCATTATCTTACAAGAGTTATGCCTCTTTGATAAAATTGAGTAGAGAGGGGGCAGTTTTTAAGTTGTAGATAAGGAATTAAGAAAATATCTCCATACATTCACTCCTCAAATTAAGTGACAGGTGTATTTTGCAATGTAAGGCATTGCAAAATTGTAGAAGGAGTTACGCCCCTTGGACTTAGAAAATTTTCAATAATAACAGTTTCTGTGCTCTATCTCTGCAGTGAATGCATTTATTTGGTTTGAAGTTTAATATTTAGATACATCATGAGAATATCTAAGTCAGGTTTTAAGTTGGTGACCGTTGAATAATTTCTGACAGAGTTATGCCCCTTGGACTTACAAAATTTTCAATAATAACAGTTTCTGTGCTCTATCTCTGCAGTGAATGCACATATTTGGTTTGAAATTTAATATTTAGATACATCATGAGAATATCTATGTCAGGTTTTAATTTGGTGACGGTCGAACAATTTCTGACAGAGTTATGCCTCTTGGACTTAAAAAATTTCCAATAATTAATAGTTTCCATGCTATATCTTTGCAATAAATGTCCATATTTATTTGAAATTTGGTATATAGATACATTATGAAAACATCTAGGTCAGATTTTGGTGACAGTTGAATTTTTTTTGACAGAATTTTGCCCCTTGGACTTTGAAAATTTTCAATAATGAACAGTTTCTGTACAATGACTGCACATATTGATCGAAATTTGGTATACAGACACATCATGATAATATCTAGTTTAAATTTCAATTTGGTACATGCCGAATAATTTTTGATAGAGTTATGTCCCTTGTACTTTGATGTCGATGCATATATGGTAAATTCATCTTCTTATGTAGATGTGCCTCAGTAAACATCAAATCTAAGTGAGGATTCCTGATTTTTTTTTTGCATTTAGGAAGAATGGGATATTGTTAAAATATTTAACAAAGAAGGTTTTCTTAAAGGCAAATGAAGGAATTCTATAATTTCAGTCAAGATAGTTAGTCTTATGATACGTTCATTATGATTCCTTGTTGCTACCATTTTCAGTTCATCTCAATGAAGTGGTCAAGAGGAGCTAATGTTATATCCCCAGTGTCCACATCCATTAAATAGTTTAGGGTAACTCCCCATTTGAGAAAGGTGCTACATCTACCAAATTTGGACTTAAATGCATGCATCAGATATTGCATCTGACCTACATTTTCTGTTTGAGTAATTATTGCATCTAACCTACACTTTCTATTGAAGTACTTCAGTATTGAAGAAAGTATAGGTGCTACAGTTGCCATTAACTGGCACCATAAGTTCATCTTTAGATGCTGTCTTAAGTACATCCTATGACCTACATTTTCCACATGAGTGACTGGTTTAAGTAGTTTGGGGTAATAAGTATAATAAGTAACGAGGTGGCTGTGGTCATCATTGATTACACTATGGTTAGATATGAAAAAATTGAAAAATATACGGTAATCTAAACTTGTATGTATTTACATCAGCTTTATTTTTTTTACGATGTATATGTATGGCAAATACAGTGTATTTATTTTACTGCTTTCCTTTGTAGGACATACCCAACAGCAAAAATGCTCTCATATCCATATTGCATGGTCAGGCAGTATAGCACAAGATGCCATTGAACTCTTCTTTGAAAACAAACGTAAATCTGGAGGTGGCAAAAACTCTGTAGAACAATATGATGAGCACATGTGTGAAGCTATACTTAAATTTGAGAGCCCAAAAGGTATTAGCCATTTGCAAAATTTAATTTGTTACTTTTATTTTGACAAGCAGTGCCATGCATAGACATTGTAGCGAAGTGCAATATGTATATTAAGTAAATAAGTACAATAACTAGTACTTATCCATTATCTTACTAGCACAGGTACATCAAGAGTTGAGTACATGTAGTACTCTTTTGACAGTGGACAACTGGATCATCAAGGTCCTTCCTTGGTCAGATCTGCTGTTCAACTGCTTCAAAAAGTGTATATCACAAGTCGATTAATATTAGTACATAATGTCATGGGTCAGTGCCCTGTTAGTTTTAACACAGAATGCAGTAGAGAATGAACTCCACTAACCATAGTATATGGAGTGCCATACAGTAATTACTCTGTGATTCATTGTGGTCATCATGGTAGTCCTCTTGAAGTATCAAAACTAGATGTTCTCCCTCATTTCCATACTAATTACAATGAAACTTTATTGAGTTGACCTACTTAATTATCTGAATTATAATCTATACTCTTAATCTATAGAGTGTAGATTACAGTCAAAGACAAAGGTTAAAGACTGAGGTCATTCAGATGGGTCGTAATGACCAGGTCACTATTCCTTTGCAAGTCTGTATACAACAGTTTGTGACCACTTTAAGTCTATATAAATTTCAGATATTAGGACTGGGTCTGGCTCCATAAACTGAAAATATACTTAATTAAGTCAAATATTCCATTTTAATTTCTGATGCAGATTTGTTTAATTCTATTTATCAATAGAATAAAACCAAATAAAATCCAAATCCCAGTTATTAATTCATTGATGAACAGAAGAATATGAAATTATGACTTAAGTATATTCTCAGTTTATGGCGCCGGACCTTGGTATTTGTCTCTCAAGCAAAATTTAAATTTACATGCACAATTTACTCAGCTATTTTGAAAATCTTAAAATGGAATTTTTTCTATCATATTTGTAGCAATTGCGATGAAACTTTACAGGAATAACCAGCTTTGGAACCTGATGATCATATGTGAAATAAAATAGTTCTGCATAATTCAGTGTGGCTACCAGGAGAGCTATCTTAAAACTTGATTGTCAAGGAAATCATCTTGAAAGTCTTAAAATTAGAATTTTTTCTCATTTTCTCGGCAATTATGATTTAATTCACTGGAATGAGGAACTTATCAAAATACCCGATGAGCCTATTTAAAAAATGTTACATCATCCAGTATGGCTACCCTGGCAACCATCTTGAAATCTTAAAAGTTGATTTTCTCTCATTTTCATAACAATACTTTAACCCTGAATAGTTTTATCAAATTTTTTATAACTTTTCAGGAATGAACTTCCTAATATACCTTCTGTATATGGAAAAATAGTTTTTTAAAATCTTATATACTGGTAGCTGTCTAGAAAATCTTAAAAGTGAATTTTTCCCTCATTTTTGTAGAAACTATGATGAAGCTTTACAGGAATGATCATAATAGGACACCCTATGAGAACTAATGAACTGACAAATTGTTTCTGTCCTTTGATTTAACCAAAGTGTTTAAAAGCAAGGCCTTGGTAGATTATAGGTAAAAAGACTGGCAAAAGAGCTCCAGATTGGTCAGAATCTCTGGAATGCAGAGAATCTGAAACTGAAAAACAGACTTTTGTTTCTTGTAATAATGATCTCCATTAAGTAATCAACACATAAATTTAGAAAATGATTGGTGTACAGATCTTGACATTTTAAGTAATTTTTAAGATTCTTGACTACTTTTTCATTAGCTGTGGAAAGAATTCTTGAGAAAGGAGACACATTCAAGATTGAGGGATGTAATGTTCATGTCTCTGCCTTCGATCCTACCAAGGAAACACTTTGGGAAGACAAAATGGTGCTTTTGACTGGTATAAAAGACTCTACGACTCAGGATTGTTTGGAAAATTTTATAGAGGTTCACAGTAATGCTACACCAAAAGATTTCTTGCGTGGAGAAGATGGCAAAATCATTATCTCTTTCCAAGAGGAGCCAGGTGAGTTTGATAATTCAGAAATAAAACATTTTTCCATGTTTATACCTATTGAAAAGCAAGAAATGTCCCTTTAAACTCACCTCCTTTAAGCTCACCTTCACTGAGCGCATAATTGAACTTTTGTTGTCAATTTACTTTTCAAATGATCACCTTCAGCTCTGAAGTTACAAAGGAGATTTCACTGAAACATGGCTGCAAGCTATCATGGAAGTTCCACTATCATTTTTGTGTTTATTTTATCAAGATTGCTCTAGGGATGGATCCAAATTGGGGAAAAGTATTTAAGAGAGGCTTCCTATGTTTGAGAGTCTTACTCTGCAGATGTTTTGCACAGAGTGAAAAATTAATTGCATCAAAGAGATGTAGAAGGAAGTGTAAATGCAGGTTATTTCTATGTTAAAATGTGAATAAAAATGTTTGCTTTTTTACAATTTGCAAGCCGGCGTGGTCTAGTGGTATCGCGCTGAACTCCTGATCGGGAGGTTGGGGTTCGCTCTGGCCATGCCGATGTCCTGTCTTTCGGATGAGACAGTAAAAACCGAGGCCCCGTGTCATGGTATGCATGGCACAATAAAGATCCCTCACTGCTTCGGGTGGGTCCGTTGCAAAGATCAAAATTTGTATGCCCCACATCAGGCAGATGCCGTCACCATATACGTGAAATATTCGTGGTGTGACGTAAAACAAAAAATAATCAATCAATCAATTTTACAATTTGGAGGATGGGGGGGGTTGTTTGGTTTAAAAAGAATTATTTCAGGGGTTATTTGGAAGCGTCATGTCAAAATTTATTTTTTTTTATTTTTCATAATTTTCATCTTGCCATGACAAAAGTCCATAGAGTTAGTGCTATACCCCCAACATCATTGTCATCGTCAGCATCTGTAGACAAAACTTAAACCTGGGCCATATCTTTTGAACTGTAAGGGAAAGGGCATTGATATTTCACTTAAATTCCTCATATCAGAGCTTACATTTGGTTCCAATACATACTTGACCTTGAATTTTGACCTAGCTCTTAAAAACTTTAATCTGGACTTTATCTTTTGAATCATGAGGAATAGGGCTTTGATATTTCACATATTGAAAATTTGAACTTTATTTATTTTACAATGATTAAGAAACAAGGTTTTTTTTTTTGTTTTTTATATTTTATTTGCAATCCATATTCAATACATACATGTTTTACATACAATATAACATTAGTCCATCCACTTCTATAGTATAATTACAAATACAAAATAGTATATCAAATAAACTCTATTGTTGGTTACTTCAATATATTAGACATTAAATACAGCTATCTTTTACAATATTACGTTTACGCATGTGTAAAAAGAGTGACGAATACATGTCAATTGTTCGAAAATAATTTATATATTCTAGGCATGATTGCCATGCTGGCAAAGTGCATTGAGTTCTGCATTTATATAAAAATTGTTTGACCAATAATATGATAATGTTTATTGCTCTGTACTGTACTACATCTGTGTGGTAGTATCCTAATATTATTGTTCTCTCATCAAAGAGTATATTAATATTTTTCTCCAGAAATTTAGCCTGCAATGTAATCCAAATATTTTTTGAATGGATACAACTGCTAAAGATATGTAGTATTGTTTCCTTTGTTTCAGAACTGAAATTGCAAAGTTCAGTTTCAAGTATTTTATATTGATAGAGTTTTGAGTTAGTACACAGTATTCTATGTAATATTTTAAATTGAAATGTGATTAGTCTTGTATTCGTCGTAATGTCATGCGGTGTTCTAAACGCGTTTTCCCAACTGTTCTGATCAATGTCTATCGATATTTCCATTTCCCATTTTTGTTTTGCCCTTATCGGGGTTTCTGAAAATACGGCTAGAAATTTTGGATAAAAACGTTTTGATACTTTTTCGCCATTCAATATATTTTTGATATTATCATTTTTTATTTCCTTTTCCTTCGGAATATCTTTTATCATTTCCTTCCATGCTCTAGGAATAGCCGCGATGAGACCATTATAAGATAAAAAATTTGTGTTTAAATTATATATTTGTTGAAATTCCTCAAAAGTATAGAAACCTCCATTATTTTTCACAATATCATTAATAAAGAAGATTCCTCTCCTAATCCAGTTTGCCTTACAAACTATTTTACGATTCATTTTTATTTCATTATTGAGCCACAAAGGTTGACTTAAAATTTCCCGAGGGGCTGTGGTAGGATGTGCTGTGATATCTCCCCATGTATTGATGACTTCTCCCCAGAATTTATTAAATTCCTTTGATGCTATATCCAAACCTTCTTGTTTTAAGTACCACAAATTTGCTCCTCCCCATTTTTCAAGTTTATCAGATAAAAGAATTTTCCATGAAGCGTGATGTTCTGGATCTAAGATTTTTCTCACCCAGGTTAGTTTTAGACCTTTTGCAAAGGAAAATATATGTGGGACCCCCATTCCTCCCAGGTTTTTATCTTTTATCATAACTTTTCTTTTAATTTTATCAATTTTTCCACTCCATATATTTGAATTTCTTCTAAAACTTTGGCTCCAGGATTTGGCATTACAGTTAGGCATTGAACTAAAATAGGTAGAGCCAATGTCTTAATAACAGTTATTTTCCCCATCAGTGTTAAATGTCTAAAGGACCAGTCATTCAGTAAGTTTTTCATTGATTGTATTTTATCCGTATAGTTTTCAGCAATAATATCATTTTTACTTAAATCGAATTTTATCCCTAAAAGTTTGAATCTCCCTTCATGATTCCAAAGTATTTCCTTATCTGTCTGTATTTCCTCACCACAGCCCCCTTTTGCCCCAATCCATAATACTTGAGTTTTTTGAAAATTCGTTTTTAAGCCTGAGCATTGCGCGAAGGTGTCCAAGCAAGATAGTGCCGCATTTAAACTATCTTCGTCGTCGGATAAAGTAAGAGTAGAGTCGTCTGCATACTGACTGATAAGATATTCTGAGTTATTTAGAGAAATTCCCTTGATATTAGGGTTCTGCTTCATTGCAGCGCTTAGTAATTCGACTGTCAGGATGAATAGATAAGGAGATAAAGGATCGCCTTGACGAACTCCTCGACATATTTTGAAAAAGGGTGTAAAATGTCCATTATTTAAAATTGTGCTAGAGATATCTGTATAAAGTGTATTGAACCAGTGAATAAATGATGGACCAAACCCGAAAAATTTTAATGTTTATTTATAAATTGCCATTCAAGTGAGTCGAATGCCTTTTCAAAGTCCAATAAGACTAATATTCCTGTTCAATTATCTTCATTTGTTCTTTTTGTAATATCATAAACCAGGCGAGTGCATTCACTTATACACCGACCCTTAAGAAATCCCGATTTTGTTTCACTTATCAATTTTGTCATATACTTTTTCATACGAGAAGCGATGCAAGAGGCTGCTATTTTATAGTCTACGTTTAGAAGTGAAATTGGTCGCCAGTTTTTTATGAAGTGTTTGGGTTTTCCTTCTTTTGGTAAGCAAGTAATAACTCTTTGCTTTTGTGTGATTGAAAGGATCCTATTTTATAAGCGTAATTAATAGGGTTCAAAATGAATTGATGTAAATCTGGCCAAAAGAATTTATAGAACTCAGCTGTAAATCCATCTAGTCCCGGAGATTTACAATTTTTTAATTTTTTGATTGCATTGGCACATTCAGATTTTGTAATTTCACCTTCCATTTCATTTTTTTCATCATCATCTAACTTGGTTATAAATATATTATTTTCATCTAAAAATTCATTTGCAACGTTAAGATCGCACTTTCTTGACGAATTGAGAGTTTCATAAAATTCTTTTTGGATAATCATGATATCTTTTAGATTAGTATATTCATTATCACTGTCAACAAGTTTTTGGATTATTTTTTCAGTAAAATTTCGTTTTTCTAGGTTACAGAAATAATTTGTTGATCTTTCACCTTCCACGTTCCACCTGGCTTTCGTCCTAACAATGATTCCCCATATTTTACTATTTCTTATAAGCTTTAATTCATTTTCAGTTTTATCAATTTCGGTTTTAGCATTAGTCGTTATATTTTGCTCTTTATACAGCGATATTAACTTTTCTTCCAATTGCCTTTCTGTTTTATCCGTTTTTCGTTTCTTAAAAGATGAATAAGATATTGTTTTACCCCGGAGTTCGAGCTTGAGAGTTTCCCACAGTAATTGATCATTGATGGTGTATTGCATGATTCCGTTTCCTCATGAGATTCATACCTTGATAGTGTGTCTTTAAGACAATATTTTATTTCATTAACATATTCTTGATCATATAATAAGCTATTATTAAATTTCCAACTTCCTTTTCCCCTTAGTTGATCACTAAATTTAAAAGAAACCTGGAGGAGACCTAGGAGAATGATCTGATCTGTACGTGTATCCAATATCCGCGTTTTCGATATATGGTTGTAGAGAAGATGAAGTAAGAAAATAGTCTAGTCTAGCTTGTTTACCCTGAGGACCATGCCAAGTGTAACGCGAACTGTTTGGATAAATTTCCCTCCATACATCAGCAAGATCTAGTGCAGATATCATTTCTAATATTTGTTCTCGTGCCTTTTGGTTATTTTTATTCTTATATAATTTGGTGTCATGGGAGTAGTCCAAAGGTACATTGAAGTCGCCCCCAATTATAATGGAGTCATTACCAAGCGCTGCAAGATGCCTACTTATGTTACTGAAAATCAGGCCTATCATCATTAGGACCATAGATCACAACTAAGGAATGTCTTATGTTAGAAAACTTTATGTCTAATATCAAAAAATTCCCGCAGTCGTCCTTTGTTTCTTTATTTACTTCAAATTCGAATGAATTTTTCAACAAAATAGCCACTCCTCTACTATTTCTTGAATGCAAGTTATAATATGCTTTATATCCCCATTCCTTTGACCAGTACTGCTCTGCTTTCACTGAGCAGTGCGTATCTACTAACAAAGAGATATCAAATTTTTGTCTACACCTATCAAATATCTCTCTACGTTTAACCCCATCTGATGCTAGACCCCGACAATTAAGGCAGCCTATTTTCAAGTTAACCATGATCGTCTTTATACAGAACAGATGTTTTGCATGTAAATGGTATATGCATGTGACAGGTTGTATGTAATTGTGTATAAATCATTTCATAAATAACTACCCCGAAAAATATCCCTTCCCCATTGCTGTCTTTACCATCCCAAAAATTGTGTGAACTGGTCATTACCAATTTGATTGACCCCTGACTATGCTATATGTATATACAATTCAGTTATTATTTGCAGTTGTAAAACAGAAAAAAAGTACATGTACAATAGCATCTAATTACCGTAGATTATTACACAATTTACTGTTTCTCGGAAAAAAAATCCATATATAAAGCATTTCAACAGAAAGGATAATGCAGTTAAAGTACAATAAACTGTGTTTGTGAAACACTGGTTTCCCGGTGGCACTGCGTACCGTGATGAAGGCCGGTTACAGACAATCGTAGACAGACGGATAGGATATTAACCTCCAAATACTCACGAATTCTATTTCGGGGAATAAAGTACATGTATATTAGGTTAATTAGTATGATACTATTATAATTATCCATTACGCAGACACATACACAAACATACAAAATATATATCGTTTTATCAAAGTACATGTTGTCAAAAATATACAAACAAAGAAACTACAAATTAATATAGGTGTAACGGGTTAAGTAATGGTAATAAAGACAACGCCAGATTTGAATCTATTTCGTCAGTCAGATTTAATGACGTTTGTTGATTAGACACTGAAAAATATGTAAACAACATAAGTATATGGATATAACAATTATCACAATTTGTAAATACATGTATAATCTTTAGGCATGCTCTAACACGGTATTACAGATATGAATGCACGAGTTATCTCCCGTTAAATACTTTACAAATCTATAAATGCGTGTTTCAAAATAACAATTACCAATGGGTTACCAATAGATAAATAAGGTAAATATTACACTGAATTACTAAGAATATCTCAGACAATTCGTAATAATAATAATATAAGCACACCTGTATCTGGTACAGAGTCCGGGTCAACTGAATCATCAGATCTCTATGGCATAATGTAAATTACAGTCAATAAATATGTCTAGGAGTCACAAGTCGTTAATCAATATAATATTTAGGAAGACCAAATGTATTGTAAGATGGCTGCAAAATCATTTAGCTCTAATCTACGTTTTCTTGTAAAACTAAACAAAGAAATATGTGCGGGAAATCATGATCGCCAATGAAAGTGTAGATTGTATTATGTATGTATTTTGTGTCCAATGAGATGTGGTGTTTTAACTTATGAACTGGACAATGACCCATGATGACCTATGTGGTCACTCAGGTATAACTAGATAATAGACTACAATGGTTATGTATGATTTCATCATACATAACGTTAAAGTAAATAAATAAATAAAATTTAAAGAGTATTATTTCTTTATTTCATCATAACAGATAATACATCGATGCAATTTAACATATATATGAACCTATCACATAGGTAACATAATAATACTTTTCGTCACATTCGAACACTCTATTTTGTCACACAGACTATGTAAACATCGTGAGTGTTTACTTGCATGCAAGAATGCACTCACTTAACGAGAACTTTAATTTGTCGTCGGTGTGTGACCTACATTGTGACAATCTCTTAGTTCCATTAGCATTTTCCCCATCATATTCTCTCCTATAAAATCAGTCCCCATTCCCCAATAAGGATCATAAACGTTATGGATCAATTTCTTATTTTTTGTCAATAGCAGCCCCTCCCGAAATTCAAAAACTTGATCATGCTTCAATAATAAAATATTCCTCATTATATGGCGTTTTTCATGTTGCCAATCTATGCCACATTTGATAGATTTTGAGATAAATTTAGCTGCCTTTGCATCAAATGCCTGTTGAATTTGCTTACTTATCTCTATTTCATTTTGAAATATCGCTTTCAAATACTGGTATAAATGTTCTGCACTGTTAAATATCCTGTCCTTGTAGATAATTGGACATGGGAAAAAGTTGGATAAAGGTGACGCTGGACCCTTGAAAAAATAGGATCCTGAAACAAAGATTGAGCATTAATAACAATGAAAAAAAAAAAGGAATGAAACCGGGGTTGGGGTTACGCATGGGCATACATTTACATGCATTTTGAAGGTTGTCATTTTTGAGTCGGCTTCGGCGAAGCCGCACTCATTGCAATCACTTTCTTTTCAGGGGTTATAACTTTCACTACCGATATAGAGCTTACTACGCCGCTGAAAAATAAAGTGCCGAAAAATCACTGACGTTGTCTTAAAAATTCTTGATCAGCACAATGTACCTTTAGCTCAGTTAATTTAAGTTCTTTTTCACATATATGACAAATTTAAAGATCGATCTTCCCGCATTTCCTCTGATAATGAAAATGCAATATAAATATTTAGGTAAATGTTGTATGTTTCTAAATAAAAGTGATGTTAAAACATTATGAGAATGGTGAATAAGATGGTTATTTAATGTCCCACTTGAAGGAATGTCGTTCCTTGGCTCAGCTTCGACTCGTGACAACAATGCAGTAAAACTTGTTGCCATGAAGTTGTCGATTGCACGTTCATTTCCGATACAAGCAATTGCAAACTCTTTGCGGTAAGAGAGTATGAAGAGAGCAAATTTTATTAGCATTTTGTACATGTGTAAAATGACGATGTAGTTGCAACAAAGACCTAACACCTGACCCCCGGGTGAGCTTCCTAGCACTCTCTAGAACATCATCACTTTCGATGAGCTTGTTGAAACGAACTATTATGTTACGTTTGCTCCCTTGACCACCAGGGAGTCGGTGCACCGCTTGGAAACTTAGGCTCTTAACAAATGTACTATCCAGGTTAAGTTTATCGGTCATGAAAGCTCTGACTGCTTGATCTGTGACCCCTGGGTTCTCCCGTAAATCTCCTGGCACCCCCTTTATGACCAGATTCCACTCCCTACCCCACATTTCTAGTTTTAAACGCTCTTTTTTCTCACCTGCTATTGTTTCTTTTATTTCTGGAAGTGATTTTTCATGAATGTCCGTGATGTCCTGGTGTAGGTTTTCCGTGGATTGTTCGAGGTCCCTGACTATTGTTTTGATGTTAGCTATGTCAGTTCGAACACTCTCCATGTCCGTGTCCTGTTTGGCGAGAAGTATAGCGAAACACTCTGACAATTCTTTATCCTTGAATAGGGCTTTTGCTTGTGTGACCTTGTCTCCTAATCCTTGGACTTTGTTGTCGAGGTTTTGTTTTGGAGAGTCGACATCCATTGGTTTATGAAACGTAAATTTAGAGTCCGCTATCATATATATCTATCGCCGTACAGGTATGATTGGAATATTTTCCACTCAGGTAGCGAAACAGGTGATGAAGTACTTTATAGTCCGTTGTAATAATATCAGATACAGTTTTTGAAATATTTATATATTAGACTGTTGACCACAGCGCGAGATAGATAGCGTGATGGATTGCGATTTAACAGGGCTGAATTTCACTTCTTACCTGGCCATTGCTTGACCGGAAGTCCAATTAAGAAACAAGTTAACACCTTATATAAATCTTGCTAGTTGGCATGGATCTTGGCATAAGGGTGTCATTTGTGTGGGAGGAAACCAGAGTGCTCTGAGAAAACCCACGAAGCCAGGTTGGTGACAGCCCCACCATCTCATGTACCACACCGGGAATTGAACCCGGGTCACATTGGTGGGAAGCTAGCGTGTTACTGACTGCGCTACCTGGCACTCTCACTCGGTTATCTAATTTATTTCACATATAGATTTCTTATAACCAGAGCTTTCATGTGGTACCATGACATTTCGTCTAGTGACCTTGATCTAACTTTGACCTACTCTTCAAAAACTTAATGTTATTTTTGGACATCAATATCATTAATAATTTGGAGCATTAAATTTTGTCATTTAATCAATAAACATACTATTACAAGATGTTATCATCATGAAACGTAAATATGCTGTTTTCAATTAGAGAAAATAAAACTGGTTTTGGAGAGAGTGCCTTTAAGCATGTCAGTACAAATTCCATCTTGTTCTTGATATGCCTTAAAAGGAATGCCTCGTAATATCCCATCAAATATGTATATTGGTAAATTTGCTCAAAGATCAAATATATAAGCAGAAAAACTGTGTTTCGAAAGTGCAGATGATTGTAAAAAGGTATGTCCAGTTTTTTTTATAAAATCTTATCTAATGGTTAAAAAACAAATTTCTTAAGTTTATTTCTTTCCCAAATAATTCTAGTTTTGGAAAAAACAACTTAAAAGCTGTATACCCTATGTTTGCATATTATAGGTAAATTTATTCTAAACTGTTTTGATTATATATATAAGCCTAAAACATATTTTTAAAAAGTCCTCGCAAATGTTGTGATCAAATTCGTCGTATTAAGTGAGATATGGCTGTCTAAAACGAGATGTTTGTAAACATCGTCATCAATCTTAAGAAAACTCAATGTCTGCCTTCTCCAAACAAACAACAATAGAATCTCCACTTCCTGGCGCTAAAACTGACCACTTGACCAAAAGAGCCAATGAGAAGACTAAAACCTGCTTCTGACCCTAATAACCTTATGCATATTAATTTTTTCATATAAGTAAGTAAAACACTGTGTATAATGTAGTACACACGGAAATGAACAAAGTCAAGAAATTTAGGTAATAAATATGTTTATTGAAATTATTACAAGATGACAATTAATAGTAAATCAATAGATGAATAAATTGATTTATTTCATACATATATATCAAATCGGATAAAATATCCCCTGTCACATATCTTTTCAAGTAGTTCCTACATGAGCATATTGTGCTCAGGTAAGTGATATAGGCCTATTTGGGCCTCTTATTTTCATTTATGATACCCATGCAAAATGATTGACTTTAATACCAGGTTATAATAGTTATGACTTTCCTGATATGGATATAAAATTTGTTTACATACGGTAATGCTTATTACACTTTCCTTTGTGTACTTTTACTAGATATAGAAAAATTAACATCAGCTTGCAAGAAAAAACCATTGGAAGGATGTTATCTGGATGTGTCTAGAGTTAGAAAATCCTCATCTATTTGTGTAGCTGGTCTAGATGAGCACATCTCTGAAGATAGTATAGAGCTTTTATTCGAGAATAAAAAACGAACTCATGGGGGACCTATTAGAAAAATAGAAATGCAGAAAGACATAGGGGTGTGCATCATATACTTTCAAGACATTGAAGGTAAGAAAATTTGTTAATATATTATGTCAAATCCTCACTGTTTGTCATTGAAGGTATGAAAATTGTCAATATTTGATGTTAGATCCTCTCCATTTGCCATTGATCATGTAAAATTTGATGAGCATTATGAGTTGATTTTAAAATTACTAGTAGATGCGTGCTTCAGTTAAAAGAATCTAGATATCCTTTCTGTATTAAAATTCATCATAGGCTTAATGTTTTAAATTACTATTTTACATATTAACTTTTTTTCAACTTACCATGTTACTTATCTTGTCTGTTACTGAAAGGTCTATATCAATCATGGTATTTTTGCAGTTGCTGAACGGGTTTACAGAGAGCATCCCACTCTCAACTATTCTAGTGTAACCTTTCAAATCAAACAGTATTATCCTTGTTTAGGATTACCCCTGGAAATGACACAATTACAATGTGGTTCTGATTCACTGAGTATTACCATCAAAGATATTTCAAATCATATCATTAAATTCATCAAGAACTCAAAACCCTGGAGAACACAGCTTGATGAAATTCTAAAAACACATCATGCTCAAATTGATTGGCATGATGTTATGAGAGCATCATCAACTATGTGTATAAAGCGCTGTCATCCACAGGAAACAAAAATTGCCAAAAGTGAAGCAGAAACCTGGAAAACAAAAGTCCAAAATGAAATTGAGCAATTTTTATCCCAGTTGAACTTTGAGGAAATACCAGTCATTGAAGAGGCATGGAAGGAGGTGAAGAACTACTTAAACACTGTCAATATTGATGAGGCAGATAAAGTAGGAGTTATTCTCTTAGCTGAATTCACAACAATTGTTGTAGTTGGAAGCCAGAAAAATGTAGCACATCTAGGTAAGGTGATTAAACAAAACACCACAAATCTTGAGGCAGCTGTGGCAGAGAAAAAGTCACATATCAGCAAGAAATTATCAGTATCCATGTTTAAGATACACATCTTGTATCATATGCAATTTAACAAAACTATTACAGACTCTTTTCCACACGTAGCTGTAGATTTAAAAATCAAGGAAAAGAAAGTGATATTTTCTGGACCTTTGGCTGATGTTAACAAAGCTCAAATAAAAATGTTTGAAATTATTGAGAACCTTAAATCCAAATATACCCCTATGTCAAAAACCGTCCTTGAACTTATGAACAAAAAGATGGCAAGGGATTTTTTGAATGAAGAATTGAAGCTTAGAAATGTAGTATCAGCTTGGGAAATGAACATTGAATCTTCTGGTCTAAGAATGTATGCCAGAACAATGGAAGAAGTGGATAAAGCCTTGATGACATTAAAAGATTTACTACAAGAGAAAATATTCAAGGTCAAAGAGGACTTTCAACAATTTTTAAGAAGAAAAGAATGGAAAACTTTGGTGATGAATTTGAATTCAGATTACTCAAAGAAGATGGTACTAGAAGCAAAGGAAACTGTCATATGGGTAGCAGCAACAAAAGATGTTATGATTGAGTTATCAAAACAAATTGAAGAAGAAATTGAGAACTATAGCAGATATAACAGTGGAGGGACCGACTTCCTTCAAATTAATAGTGGAAGAGTTGGTTATACAGAAACTTTTCTACAAAAGGAAGTACACCATATTCAAGATAAATACAGGAAAAATAATGTGGTCATCTCTTCACAAACTGGAAAGAGCGGATCTGGATTTAAGATTACAGGAGACAAAAGCATTATGGAAGAGGTTAAACAAGAGTTAGAGAAATTATTGAGAGATATTAAGGAAGAAAAGTTTACAATCTCAAGGCCAGGTGCCACTGAGTTTTTCTTGTCTGAAAAAGGTGAAAATGCTATCAAACAAGCAGAAAGAACATGTAAATGTACTATTAAGAATGTCAAACACTCTCACAAGAAATATGATGACCGAAGAGGTGATAGATCAGACTGGGAGAACAGGAGACATAAGGCACCAACTGAAAGAGCTTTTTGTAAATCTGAAGATAAGAAATGCCTTATCAAGGTCATCGAAGGTGATATGACACAGCTCAAGGTTGATGCAATGGTAAATGCTGCCAATGGTGATCTTGATCATTGTGGTGGATTAGCCAAAGCCTTATCAGATGCTGGTTAGTAATTTGTGATTGATATTGTGAAATCAAGATGGAATTAAGAGTCATAAGGATGTAATGCTGGAGCATAAAGTAGTATACAAGCATTTTAGAGTAAACAGTGAAAACAATAAATATATTCAGAGTAAACTTAATCTTAAGTACCATTTAAATTGCTCCTTCAGTCATATTTGTGGACAAGAATAAAAAAGAATGGGGAAATTGCAATATAGACAATTTCCAATGTCTTTTCTCTATATTTTTGGTTGGATAGCAAAGCAATTTGAGTCTATAGATTAATGTTGTCTGTCTGTCGTGCCATCTACGTGTCTGTCCGTCAAAATTTATGCCCCATTTCGAAGAAGGAGAGGCATATTGTTTTGCTGCTG
This sequence comes from Pteria penguin, assembly GCA_035048485.1. Taxonomy (NCBI): domain Eukaryota; kingdom Metazoa; phylum Mollusca; class Bivalvia; order Pterioida; family Pteriidae; genus Pteria; species Pteria penguin. The sequence continues at coordinate 49,902,233 of CM068583.1, read as the reverse complement.
TCAGTCCATTTACAATTTCTGCTCATTATCTCTGAAACCAATAAAGATATTGAATTGATATTTGGTATACAAATACATCTCAGGGATATCTAGGTCAAGTTCATACTTGGTTATGGTTCAGTAAGTTTTGTCATAGTTATCTCTCTTGGACTTAGAAAATATCTTAAAATTAGCAGCCTCTGCTCATTATCTCAGGAATGGATAGAGATATTGAAATGATATTTTGCTTGCAGATACATCTTAAGTATATCTAAGTCAAGTTTAAATTTGGTTATGGTTAAATAATTTTAGTTAAAGCTATTCCCCTTGGATGCAGTTTCTGCACATTATCTCTGGAACTTATAAAGATACTGAATTTATATTTGATATGCTGATACATCTAAAGGATATTTAGGTCAAGATTAAATTTGGTTATGGCTCAGTAACTTTTGTAAGAGTTATCTCCCCTGGACTTACAAAATTTCTTACAATTAGCAGATCTCTTCATTTTCTTGGGAACAGTTAGATATATTGAATTGATATTTGGTAGACAGATACATCTTAAGTATATCTAGGTCAGATTAATAAGTTATAATTAGGATACCAGTCTTTGGCATTTTTACTTTGATTTTGTTTTGTGTCAGTTAATACTGATGTCTAAATTAAATGAAGATGAGTGACATATCTGTTAATCATTAGACATAGACTTTTGAATGGAAAAATTTTGTTTGTGGGTGATCATGAGGAGTATGACCTCCAGTGTGGCCATGTGAGTGATGCCCATGCCTTAAAATAACCAGGGGGGTATATGCTTCGTTGGTGTTGCTCTTGTTTGCTTTCTGATTGAAGCAAAATCTCAGCAATATAATACTTCACAAATAGGTTCCTTATGAATAGAGCTTTCAAATTATGCCATGACTTTTGACCTAGTGACCTTCAAATTGGACTTTGACCTACTTTTAAGAAACTTCAATTTTGAATTGATAGGGATAGGGCATTGATACTTCACACCTAGGGTCTTTATGACAAGTGCTCTCAATTATCACCATGACTTTTGACTTTATGACCTTGACCTTGCTTTGAATTTGCTTTGCAATCCAGCTATACAGTCTTTAGCGGTTTCTTGTTTTATATAAGTGATATTGTTTGACAAAGGAATTATATTACTAAACCAGAAAAATATCTTTGAGTTGATTGATATTTAAAAAATAATTGGTTTTCAAAATGCTTAATATAAAGTTTTCCTTTAAAAGCAGTGGATGGATTTGTCAAAATGACAACAGAATTTATCACATTCATCATATTTGTAATACATGTATGTCAAAAATGTAAATTTTAAATTTTTACGTAGAAATATATGAATTATCTTCAAGCCTGGAAATTCTTCCAGTGTAAAGTTATTGTGTTAATTGTTATTTCTAATCATATTGTTTTTAGCTCACCTGAGCCGAAGGCTCAAGTGAGGTATTGTGATCAATCACCGTCCGTCGTCCGTCCGTCGTCCGTTGTCCGTCGTTAACTTTTCACATTTTCGACTTCTTCTCCAGAACCACTGAACAGAATTTGAAGAAACTTGATAAGCATGTAGTACTCATGGTCCCCTACAAGTGTTGTTGTTTTTCGTCCGGATTCATCAATAGGTGGCGCCACCACAGGCAAAAGTAGGTCAAAGAGGGTACCCTCCTTTGACAAACTTCTTCTTCAGACCGGGGGCATACAGAGACAAACCGAATGCATAGGAATGATCTAGAGGGATGTGTGAAGAAGTGTTGTTATTTTTGGTTCCGTTCCGAAATCAAATTTTTGACGTTTTTTGGACGTTTTTTTGTACTTGGTAGTTTTAATGCAGAAAAGAGGTATTTTTTTCTTTTAGTAAACATTGATGCATTAATTTGGTTTAATTTGAACATTTTGATGGTATGAAATACTACTGCGAAGAAAATTTTTCAATATTTTATGTTTTGGATTTTTTATGAATTTTTTAAGACTTTCAAGAAAAAGGGGGGTTGGGATAATTGGTGTAAACATTTCACAGTTTGAACTTTTTCTTCGGAACCACTTGCTGGAATTCAATGAAACTTGGCATGCATCAAATACTCAAGGTCCTCGACAAATGTGGTCATCTTTTTCAGGATCCATGAACAGGTGGCACCACCACAGACAAAAGTAGGTCACAGAGGGTACCCTCCTTTGACAAACTTCTTATTCAGATCGGGTGCATACAGCGACAAACCGACTGCATAGGAATGATTTAGAGGCATATGGGAAGAAGTGTTGATATTTTTGGTTCCATTCCGAAATCAAATTTTTGACGTTTTTTCATTTTAGTTTTGGACTTTGTTATTTTAATGCATTAAAGAGTTATTATTTTCTTTTAGTAAAATTGATGCATTCATTTGGTTTCATTTAATCATTTCTATGGTAAGGAATGCTCGTGCGGAGGAATTTTTTCAATATCTCGATTTTTGAATTTTTTATGAATTTTTTAAGACTTCCGAGAAAAGGGGGGGGGGGGGGACAATTTTTTCATATCTTCAACTTGATCATCTAGCTGTTCAGGTGAGCGATATAGGCCCATTTGGGCCTCTTGTTTATACTCCCATCGTAGACAAACGTATTATGGTATTGCATTGTGGGTTTGTAGATGTATGTAAACGAGATACAAACCGTACCATTTAGGCTAGGACTTTCAAACTTTGTACCCTTATTTCTTATGACATGGGGACACAGCCTATTGATGTTCAATATCAAGGTGAAAGGTCAAGGTCATTTTGGGGGCAAAATAGTGAATATTTTAGAAAGCACCTCGTAAACAAGGTAGAGACCAAACTGGTTTTCAAGGTCATATCAGCAAGGTCAAGGTCACAGTGCTTATGTTGGTTAAATTCTAGTCTGGGTCATAACTTTTTACCCCTTGCATGATTTTGAATTATATTACACAGAATTGTTGCCTAGGACCCAAGAGTGTGTCATTACCTTGAACAAAGGTCATATTTGCAAGGTCAAGGTCACAGTGCTAATCTCAGTAAAATTTTTGTAAGGGCCATAATGTTTTGATGCATGCATAGATTTGAATAATATATCACAGAATTGCCCAGGACCCAGTGGTGTGTCATGATGTTGAACCAAGGTCATATCTGCAAGGTCAAGTTCACAGTCTTTATATTTCCTGCTAAAGTAGCTGGTGTATTATGCAATGTTAGTTGTTGCTCTTGTTTAGAAAGTATGCATGCAGATTCAAATACTAAAGTCTTAAAAGGAGCCATGCAATACAGTTCTTTCTTGCATAAAGTAAACATTTTTTCTATAAATTTATGGTGATGAAATTTGGTTATTAAATTTGATTGATAGTACATGTAATTACATCTTTGTTTCACAAATACAGTTTGTTTGCCATATTGCAATGCCTCTAATCATTAGCATTTTAATGGCATTTATTATAATATACATCACAGGAGGTTTTGCTGTTCAAGATGAGTCCACAGAATATGTAAAGAAACATGGACGAGTCCCTGATGGTGATGCAGTGTGGACAGGACCTGGCGCACTTCCGTGTAAAATTGTTATCCATGCTGTTGGACCTGTGTGGAGTGGTGGTCAACAGAATGAGGAACATAAACTGAGAAGTGCACTCAGAAGGTCGATAGAGATAGCAATAAAACATGACATAAAGTCCATAGCCATCCCAGCTCTCAGTGCTGGCATATTTGGCTATCCGGTAGAGAATGCAACATACATTATAGTTGAAACACTCAAGTATCTATGTCTTACAAAAGAGGTGAAAAACTCTAACCTTAGTGAATTATATTTGTGTAGTAATGATGAGAAGATTATTGGCTTTTTTATTCAGTCTTTGTTCACAATATATGACAGAGAAAATGTATTTATGAAAGAAGAAAATGTCCCTAGAAGAGGGGGATTGAAAGATAGATCAAGGGAGGTCCACTCAGATCAAGATGATGTAGGTAAGACTGAGTAAGAAACTAATGTAATTTTGTGTTCTACAAATTCTTAATTTAATTTATTATTGGTTCAGCCTCTAGATTTTTCTTCTTCATTATGTTCTTTCTACCAAGAAAGTTTTAATTAATATAAATACAGATATAAAAAGTAAGAAAAATGTCTAATTATATTACTGTTTATCTTAGTAACTTTGGTAATGTTCAGTTGACTGTCTTTAACTTGAAGGGACTATGTTTTCTTAAATGTATTCCAAGTTATCATAGGAATCTTAATAAAAAGCCTACACATAATTTTTGAAGTGACAGTTAAAATCCCTGTTACTCAAAACAGGAAGTTCTTGCCTCAATTTTGTATTCAGAACAATTGGTTCTGCATTTTGAGATTACCCAAAGTTTTATGCGTTATCCATTGGAGCCATGATGCCATGTTGACCCAGTGACCTGAACATTTAAGGTTGATCTCTTGAACTTGAACCTTTGAAACTTTAATGGTATGGGTAAGAGGTTTGATATTTTACACTAAGATTCCGATTGACCATAGCTTTCATTTAGTACTGTGACTCTGACCTATTAACCTACTTTAGAATGGCAAGACATAGCTTTCATTTCAAATATAGATACAATATGACAAGGGTTTTCATGTGAGATCATGACTTATCACTGAATAATCTTGACTTTTGACCTTCTTTTCAAGTCAGTATTAAATCTTTCTTATTTTAAATACAAATACAATTTGACAAAGGTTTTCATGTGCGATTATGACCTTTACAGACAGACCTTGACATTTGACCTTTTTTAAACTGCCATAACTACTGCTTTTCAATTTCAATGATTGATTTATTATCACAAGCACTTTCATTTGAGATCATGACTTTTTGACCTTGTGACCTTTACCGTCATATTTTTACCTAGTTTTAAATCAAAGACCTAGAGATTTCATATTTCAAATATAGATACATTATAACAAGGGCTTTTACTTGAGATTACAACTTCTGACCATTGACCATTACCTATTCATGATACCTTACATTAGATATTACCGGTAATTGATAACGTACTGCCTCTATCCTAAATTTTTTGCTATGGGGAATATTAATTTTGTTCACAAACAACTCTAGTTATGAATCAGTTGTTTTCAGGTCACAATGAGAAATATTCTGATAAACCCTCCTTAGAAAGAGAAAGAAAACATCAGACAGCTGGAACTGTAAATGGAATAGAGATCAAAATTGTCATCGGAGAGCTTGCAGCTGTTAAGGTGAATATTCTGTTGTTTATCTCTTGTGGTGAAAAATATCTCGCATCATTACTTGTCATCTATATGTTATTTTGATTCTGGTCTTCTTCCTGGTTTCAGAAAAGTGCATGGTTATATTTGGGTCCAAATTATGTAAGCATTAGGAAATCAGAAATACAGTTTTCTTCAGAACAGTTTTTTGAGTCGGCTTCGGTGAAGCCGCACTCATTGCAATCACTTTCTTTTCAGAGGTTATAACTTTCACTACCGATATAGAGCTTACTACGCTGCTGAAAAATAAAGTGCCGAAAAATTACTGATGTTGTCTTAAAAATTCTTGATCAGCACAATGTACCTTTAGCTCAGTTAATTTAAGCTAAACATAAACTAGTTTCAATAACTCGAAAAAAAAGTTGCAATAATGTTTTCAAATTTTGCTTAATAATATGTAGTTGTGACTAATTTACGATGTGTTTACCACCGACACCGTCGGATGTACTGGATTGTGTAATTCTCCGGACAAAGCATTTGTCTTGATCTTGTATCACTTGTTTTTATCCTAATATTTCAATTAAAGTTTTCCCCAACATGTTCTGGAACTTTAGTTCTTTTTCACATATATGACAAATTTAAAGATCGATCTTCCCGCATTTCCTCTGATAATGAAAATGCAATATAAATATTTAGGTAAATGTTGTATGTTTCTAAATATAAATGATGTTAAAACATTATGAGAATGGTGAATAAGAAGGTTATATAATGTCCCACTTGAAGGAATGTCGTTCCTTGGCTCAGCTTTGACTCGTGACAACAATGCAGTAAAAGTTGTTGCCATGAAGTTGTCGATTGCACGTTCATTTCGGATACAAGCAATTGCAAACTCTTTGCTGTAAGATAGTATGAAGAGAGCAAATTTTCCTGAAATCCTGAATCCGCCACTAAAATGGTAAAATGATTTCATACTTAAAATCGGCAAAGCCGACTCTCAGGACTTTTGAGTCCTTTGATTATTACAATTATTTTACTTTGTTAGCTGCTATAAATGGTTTGTTCTAAAATGTTTGTGGAAATTCTAGTTCTTAAATATGCAATGTGTAAAAATTTAGGGAGAGAAAAACAGTAATTCATAATGATTCCTCATGTAAGCGCAGTATTATATTTGAGTTTCTCAGATGTCTTACTATGTTTAGTCATCATCCATCTTTTTTGTTAGCATTTGGCAAATTGTCACAAGATTTGCTATGTAGTACTTAAGAGGAACATGAATTGTAAATTTCATTAGCCTTGTACTTTTTGGATTCAAAGAGTGATGCTATAATTGCTAAAAATAAACATATATTAAAGATTTTCCTCTCTTACATATCTCGAATAAAAACTGAAAATAGACTTAAAAAGAGGATGAAGTCTTATACCAGAATTTTGAATATCATGAACCATGGAGCAGGGGTTCAGACATAAGGGTCATTTTGAAATGGTCGTGTTTGGTATGCCTGGCCACCTCTTCCTCTAGGCTATTTATCACAAAAAAATCAACCTTAGTCCTACTTTGTCAGGTATGTGGTCTAGTTGTACATGTGGAATTTTGGTTATGGTCCTTAGAGTAATGATGTAATCAGGATATTTGACAAACACATGAAGAAATGGTGTTGTGTTATCATATCCCTCATACACAGAGTTTGGAGGAGGGGTCTGTCTGTCCATCAATCTTGTCCGGCCATGACTTCTTCCTTTTAGTTTGGAGGGAGATGATATTTCACACAATTGTTGTCCATGACCCAAAGGTGTGTCATGACCTTGAAAGAAGGTCATATCTACAAGGTCGAGGTCCCAATGCACACAAGCCAGAATTCTTTTCCAGGCCATAACTTCCTCTTGTTATGTTGCAGGGAGATTATATTTGCACAATTGTTGTCTATAACCAGGGGTGTGTCATGACCTTGAACCAAGGTCACAGTGCACACTTAGCCAGAATTCTTGTTTGGGCTATAACTTCCTGTTACTTTGGAGGGAGATTATACTTTGCAGAGTTTTTGTCTATGACCCAGGGGTGTGTTATGACCTTGAACCAATGTCATATCTTCAAGGTCAAGGTCATAGTGCACAAAACAGAATTCCTGTTCGTGCCATAGCTTCTTCTTTATATAAGTTGGAGGGAGATTTTCTTTCACACAATTGTTGTCTATGATCCTAGGGTGTGTCATTCTCTTGAACCAGGTCATATCTACAAGGTCAAGATCACAGTGCACACTTGGCCAGAATTTTTGTTTTCATTGATAACACTTAAAAATGTACAAATTGGATATCATTACACTTGTACCAGTGATGTATCTAGGGATGAATTATTGTATGTTCAACTTTGTCCCAATAGGACAACTGTAGTCTTAATTAACCACCTTGGCAGCCATTCTGAAAATCTTAGAACTAGATTTTCTCCCTCATTTTCATAGCTTTTATGGAACTTAATTAACACTAATGAATGCAATAGGCCATTCTTTAATATGAAAATATTAAATTTAAGTGGAATTGTTTGTCAGTAAGCTTGTGATTGGAACAACATTCTTTAAGAATAGTTAAAGCAAAAGGAGTACAAGTGATCAAGCCTAAGGGAAAACGGTAATATCTACTTAATATTTAAGAAAACCAAATTTGCACTTTGATTTGTAATGATTGAAATTCTATAATTTAAACATCAATTTTTTGTCCGTAGTCACATGCTTTTTATGGTAATATTTAAGAGTTTCAAAGTGTAACTGAAAACTCGTAATTAGTCTTTTGAAAAGAAAGGTAATTTAAAAATAATTTTAAAGATTTATGAAAAAATTCCTTAAGATGAAGAAAGGGGGACATGCTATCTGTAGGTAAATACAAAATTAGACTTCATCTTCAGAACTAATAGAAAGATCACTCAAGGTCTCCTACAAATGTAGGGTTTTGGGGTCACATCTGTCAAGGGTGGATCCAGGGTGGGATGACATAGTTCCAGGTTGGTTTTTTCAGACTGGCTGCTTACATCAACAAACTGTGCATGCATCAAGGCAATATAGAAAGGTGTCTTCTGAAGTGTTGTTGATTTTGGTTCCATTCTGTCAATTTTTTTCCATTTTTTAGTTTACCTTTTTTTCCCACTCCATTATGAAAGTTTTGATGCCAGATATGAGGAAGGATGGATCCAGGATGAGGTGATATGGGCCCTATAAGGTACCTTTTTCAGACTAACTACATGTACATATATATCAACAAACTAAATGTACCTGAGTGATCTAGAAAGGTGTCTTAAGGAGTGTTGTTGATTTTGGTTTTGGGGGGGGGGGAGCATATAGTCACTGTCGTGTCCGTGTGTCTGTCCCTCCGTCATACCGTCCGTCCGAGCTCATATCTCATATACAATGTACCTTTCATCAGAATTTGATCATACTTAATCACAATAATACTTAGGTTAAGGGCTTTTGTACAAAGGTCACTCAAGGTCATTTCTGAAAGGTGAAGGTCACTTATCAACTATGACTTAACATGAAGTACATATATCTGCTATACCTTTCATCAGAATTTGATCATACTTCTCCAAAATGTTCCTGAGGTTAAAGACTTTCGGACAAGGGTTGCTCAAGGTCATCTCTGAAAGGTCACGATCACTTATTAACTATGACTTAAAGTAACATGAAGTACTTATATCTCCTATATCTTTCCTCAGAATTTGATCATACTTCACCAAAATGTTTTTAGGTTAAGGACTTTTGGACAGAGGACACTCAAGATCATTTCTGAAAGGTTAAGGTCACTTTTTAATCATGATGTAAAATACCATGCTGTACGCATATATGCTACACCTTTTATCAGAATTTGATCATACTTCACCAAAATGTTTTTAGGTTAAGGACTTTTGGACAGAGGACACTCAAGATCATTTCTGAAAGGTTAAGGTCACTTTTTAATCATGATGTAAAATACCATGCTGTATGCATATATGCTACACCTTTTATCAGAATTTGATCATACTTCACCAAAATGTTCTTTAGGTTAAGGACTTTTGGACAAAGGTCATTCAAGGTCATTTCTGAAAGGTCAAGGTCACTTATTAATTGTGACTTAAAATACCTTGGAGTACTTATATCTCCTACACCATTCATCAGAATTTGATCATACTTCACCAAAAATGTTATTTAGGTTAAGAGCTTTTGGACAAAGTTCAAGGTCAAGACTCAAGGTCATTTCTGAAAAGTCATGTTCACGATTAGTTTAAGATACTGTGATCACTTGTTGTTCTACAGTTGACTCAATTGAATATCCATATGATACATTGAAATTTGAAATCGTCATCAATTAATACAATGATTTTCTATATACTTGATCATTCATTTCCTCATTATTGTAGGAGCAGGCGTGGTGTAGTGGTTAAGCGCTTGGCTTGCGGCGCCGACGATCCGGGTTCGATTCCCGGGTTGCGCCACTATGTTTAAGAGGTTGGTAACCTCCTGCTTCCATGTCGCGATATAACTGAAATATTGTTGAAAGCGACGTAAAACACCAATCAACCAACCAAACCTCATTATTGCTGTGCTTTTTGGAGCATCCATTGGTTTTACTGATTTTTTGTATATGAACTGAGTCGTCAATTTCCTGCATGCATAACTGGCTTTCGGGGAGCATACATCAGTTTTACTGATACTCTTGTTTTTTTGTTTTACATTTTTTAGCTTACCTTTCTTGAAGGTTCTAGTAAGCTTTTGTGCTGGTGCTTTGGCTGCTGTCTGTCCATTATCAGATGCGGTTTCATTCAAACCATGGTTATTTCCCTTGAATAGGGTTAGTAGGAAGCAAAAATGGGAAATTATGTAAATGTAAGCTCCTCAGCAGTTATTGACTTGCCCTAGGTGTCGATAGGGTTACATATCAGGCTTATACCAATAATAATTTTTAAAATGTTCTTATGGAAAACTTGCCACAATGACTTGATATTTGGTAAACAAAACCCTTACGACTTATAGTATTAAGTTTGTTCAAGGAAAGGCTGTGACGCAATATTTGGCTCCACCTGGAGGGATGATAGTTTTTACATAGGCTAATATAGGAAATACATGTATTTCTAAAATTTTCTTTTTAAAACTACATGCCAATAGATAGTTTTCAATAGGCCAGAATCTGTTGGAGTTACCTCCCGTTGTCGGCCATCTTGTGTGTCAAACCATAGTTTTTCCTTTATACTCTTACCATTTTCAAACAGCTCATTTGAGACAGGCATTCGCAATTTCATATGTAAGATACCGTGATAACATTTTCAAATAAATGTTGTAGACAAATTTGAAAGAAATAAACAAGTATACGTTTTGAAACCGTCTTTAAAAATCATCAAATTTGGTTGAATTATGCATGAAAATACAGAGTGTGACACACAAAATAGCCGACAACAGGAGGTAACTCCCATCAATTCTGGCTTATTGCAAACTATCTATATGACTTCATATTTAGCAAAAAAAAAAAAAAAAAAAATCATACTTCATGTGTTACATATAAAGAATCCTTACTATATACAATATAGTGTTTGTTCAAGGGAAGGCCTTGAAGCCATATTTGGCCAAACTCCTGGAGCTGAAAATTCTTATGGAAGGTTATATAGAAACATGATAAATGTTTTCTGCTCAAAAACCACTTGCAACAGTAACTTTGTAGGCTATTTGGTATACAGACTTCTCACAACATCAAGTCTCATTTATATACTAGGGAAGGCCGTTTGTCAGTATTTGTTCCTGCCCCTTAGACTGACAATTTTTACAAAAGCTTACATAAGGGTTACTTTTAAAAATTGTTTTCTCAAGAACCACAAGCAACAATGACTTTATATTTAGTATACAGCAATCTTAATGACATGTTGTATCAAGATTGTTAAAGGAAGGTCTTATGGCAATATATGGTGCTGTCACAGGTATTGGTAGTTTTTACATAGGCTTATGTGTGAAATATATTGAAAATTGTTCATTTCAAGAATAACAAATCACAATGACTTGAAGTTTAATATGTTAAGCCTCAGTATGATATGTTTAATTATCTTATTCAAGGGAAGGTCCTTCTGCATTATTCAGACCTATCACAGGGGCATACAGTGTTCACATACATATAGACATATACAAGGAATATTGTTAAAAATCTTCTTTGCAAGAACCAAAAAGACTTTATATTAAGTACACAGCTTCTGTATAAAATGTTATATCAAGTTTGTCCAAAAAAAGGTCTTTGCTAAATTGTTTAGCCCCACCCTAGGGTTGACTTTTAAATTTTTCTATTAATGGCTGTTTATTGTAACCTCAACAATTGAAAATATTGAAAATAGAAAAATTAATATTTAATATTAAACAGTTGGGCGTTGATAAGAAATAATCATTTGTACAAGTAATGTAGAAATAATGCTGTGAAAAGTTAGACTTTTTTCACATTTATTTCTTCAAATAAGATCACTTTAGCTCAGATGAGTATATTTGCTGAAATGGGCTTCTTATTTAGATGGAATTTCTTATGTTTCTAATGATAGTTTGCTTTTAGGGCATTGATTTTGTGTATTTTATATGATTTTATTGAAATAATTGTTATTGTAAAGAATTCGAATACAAAAATTATTTATAGAATATTTTTAAACATTTTTTTAAGATTCAAGAAAGGGAGAGGAGAAGGGTGTTTCAAAGCTATGTATTATTTGTGAATAAAGCATTTTTCTGATACTTTCTAAACTTCTTGTGCTCTCAAGGTCCCTGGTGAGTGATGTAGGCCCATTTAGGCCTCATAGGTAGCAATTTCGATGAAACATGACAAGAATGTGTTTCTAATAATACCGTATTAATGTAAGAAAAAGTGTTATTTATTCCAATATGGCTGCTACTGCATTACCTTTTAGGATGAATTTCCTCAATTATTTTAGGAAATATTATGATGGCAAGTAATTCTTAATGTATGTAATATATTTGAATACCATTATTTGTACATGTTTAGAGAAAAAGTAAAAAACATTACCAGTAGAGCTGCATAATTGTCTGTGTCTGTTAGTTTCTTGCCTTAGCATTTGCTGAGGTTATTCTGCTGTTTGAAAAATTTTGGGGGAGCATATTCTCTCTGTTGTATCAATCCATCTGTCTGTACAAAATCATATTACCTACACTGTTCATCAAAATTTAATCATACATGTAATTCATACAATTGTTACTTTACTACGCTTTCCAGTATATTTGTATTGTAAAATTTTTTTATAGGCAGATGTTATAGTAAATTCTGCCCATCGTAGTTTGGATCTCAGTATAGGTGCCACTTCCAAGTCACTATTGAGAACTGGTGGTGAAAGTGTCCAGTCAGAGTGTAAATTGAAGTACCCCAGTGGCTTACAGCCAGGCAAAGTAGCCATCACCAAAGGTGGCAATTTACATTGTGCTCAAATCTATCATGGAACTATTCAGAAGTGGGTTGGAGGCAGATGTATTGAGGTAGGTGTGTGACCGGGGTGGAATTAGTAAACAAAACTATTTTTTCAGTGGATTAATTTATTTGGATCTCCGTATGTTTATATATAAAGTGGTAAACAGTCCTGGAAAACATAAATAACAAATCTAGTGTCAATGAATGTGCATGTACAATTAGAATCATGATAGATATCAAAGTCGTCATAATTTACTGACACAGTACTTTATCTTCTTTCTTATACAACAATCTAAAGGACCATTGCAAAGTGCAAAACTATTAAAAGGATTCAAAAATAGGTCACAAGGGAAATAACTCTTAATGACAAACATCCAATAGAATTTACTTGAAACAAGGATATCATACGACATCTTTACAAATACAGTGAAGTTAACAATACAAATAAAAAACAGCATATATAGCATGATGATTAAATTTAATAAGTCTACTAGTCTATGTAACTGGACTGAACAAGATACACTTGTCTATCATCAGGTTCTTACATGATGTGTAACATGCTACAAATAACAAACATTACCGTAATTAATTATACATGTATATACAATTTAATTATAGCTTATTCAGTCAATAACCTCAGTCAATAACCTTTTATTACATATTTAACCGTCCATCTACATTTAATTCTATGAATCAAAGTATTTTTGTTAATAGTACTGTCCGCCATGTTTGTTTGCATACGGTGTGACGTCAAAAATAAGTATGACGTCACATAACTCACAGGAAATAGTCCCCGGGCTGATATGAAGTTTGCGGGCATTTATGGCTCTATATCAGCCCGGAAACTTTCTATATAAACTATTGGTATAATTTTCAAAATATGTAATAAAATAAAGTTAATGGATATTCACAGCTTATCAACGTTCAGTGAATAGAATAATTACACAATATTAACCATACAGTTTGAGAAACTATGTAACATAGACTTTAAGTTAAAATATGATTTATATTTTGTTAGTTGAATTAATATTGGAAAATAAGAAAAAATAGAATGTAAGAAATATAGCAAAGTAACTTACTTTGATGTGGCTGTACTGATGTCCGAATGTATAGATATAAATGTAGTTATGTAAATTTTTAAACTACTCTTAAGAAAGTACATCTTTACAGTTCTAGCTACAAACTCAACTACCACAAGCGGGAACAACGACCAGAGCGCAAAAATATAGTAACCAATAACAATACGACATTCAGTCATATGGTCAATTGTATGTCCATAATTGGTTAGTTTATTAATTAATATGCAGTGCCACAGTGTGCGCAATGTGACGTGTGCTGTGCGTAAAATGAAATAAAGAAAATAAGAATAATGCACACGATAATAATTTCAATGGAATTTTATATATTAAAAATACAATGAAATACACTCTACCACAGGTGTTATCAGTCAGGTAATATTTCTTTTGTTAAACAAACATTTGGATAGACTCAACATTATTTAGTTTTGCATTCCACATTTGGGGAAAGTTTTCAATTACTTTTAGGTCACATGAACCAATGACAAAGGTGACCTATTATAATTACCTTTTGTCCATTTGCATTGTCTGTAATGAATTCACAGTTTCAGCTTTTCCTGAAACCCACTGATAGAATTTTTAACAATTTGGTAGGAATATAGTGCTCATTGTCCCTTACAACAGTTATACATGTGTATTAAGGGTTTTTTTCACCAGATCTGTCCAGGGATGGAGTCAGAAGATAAAGTGGAGTAATTATGTCTTTAGGAAACTTTTTTCATCAGACTGGCAGCACAAATGAAAAAATTAAATAGTTTCAGAGTGATTTAGAAAGATGTGTTACATGTTTTTATTTAGTTTTGGTTCTATTCTGAAATTAAAGCACATTTTGTAAACTTTATGGGCTTAGTTTTTTATACCCCAGTAAGTGTTATTATTGGTTCAATTCTGAAATCAAAACACATTTCGGAAATTTAAGGGGCTTAGTCTTTTTATACCCCAATCTTTATTAAGATGTGACATATAGGATTTGACTTGTCTGAGCTAAGTTTGTGTCTGTTCATCTGTTTCTTTGTTCGTTTTTCAGATCTTGTCCAGGCTATAAATCAGTCACGTAACTGACCTTGACCAAAATTTATGCTTATATTCCTCAGAACCTAAAAGTTTATCATAAGTGACATAAAGTCATTTGACCTATTTCAAGGATAATGATAATGTCGTCTGTGACAACCATTATAGTTTGTGTAGATTTAGCCTTATTTTATTCATAATATCCATAATCAAGTGACTGTTATGCATCGTGAATATCTATGTACATTACATTGAGGAAATATATACAAGTATTATATATTGTACATGTATATGCTTTTATTTTATTTCTTAAAATTTGGATACCAGACATTTTATCAATAAAGTGAGATGTTACTGAGCATAGTATCTACCATAGTAATATAAAGATAAAGGAATTTTCAGAACTGCTGAAGGTATTTTGATGAAACTTGGAATGAATGTAGTACTGTGTTTTTCTTACAAATTATGTGATAGAATGGAGGAATGATATGATAAGATCAAATAATCATCAAGGCACTTGGGGCCTCTTGTTATCTCTGTTGTCTACACATTTATTTATAACCTACTGAAAAATCTGGATTATACCATATAGTCAGGTAAATTTAGTATTGTGAATTTGCATGATATGAAGTAGTATTTTATTTTGAATCTCTTGCACTGTCTGCCTTGGATAAACTGGTTAGTATGGTTAAATCTCATGCACTGTCTTCCATAAATTAGTTAGTATGGTGAAATTAAAATTGCAATGGGTTTTGCCATAATTAACTGTGGTCCTAATGTTAAGGTAGGAAATAAAACGTATTCCAGCAAACATGACATAAAGAACATTGAAACGTTCTTATGCCATCATAAGGTTGCAAACATTCAATGTATTTCTAATTCATAACGTAAAGAAAGTAATAATTATGAAGCTAATAGAGGAATTGCAAATGAAAAGCTCAACATAAGAGATTCCTACATATAACATTTAAAATGTTTGACTGTGAAAATTATGTGAAACCTGGTCAGTATGAAACATATTCATAATGGAAAAGATTTCATATAGATCTTTTCCTTTTGGTATTGTCTTCCCTGATTCAACTGAATTAATTGGAGTTGATATAAATTCCCTTAAGCATTTACTTCTAGATGATGCATTGCAAAAGTAAATAAATAAAAATTTCATGTTGTCTTTACATAGGTATTATTTTATATTCCCAGACTTTGGAAGAATTTGTCCTGGAATGTCTCAAGACAGCCAGTCTGAATCAGCTTCAGTCTATTGCCTTTCCTGCCCTTGGTACTGGCCAGCTTGGATATCCAGCAGATCTAGTTGCTGCTACTTTGTGGAAATGTATACACCAGTTTGGACAGCAGAGTACAGGAACTTCTCTTCAAAAAGTTTTATTAGTTGTATTTCACAAAGATGATGCAACAATAAAGGTATGTGTATCTCATATTACATCCATAGATATATAGAAACTAATTTTGTTTCAATTTAATTGTCCTGAGCTGAATGCTTAAGATAAATTTTATCACAATATAATATCTGTGCAAGGAAATTACATTCCACTGAGCTATTTGTTATGATTTTTCAGACTCACCTATAAGTAATTGCATCAACATCAATAATGCTTGACATATGATGTGTTGCCGCTGAAAATTGTGTCATTCTATTCTGAAGAAATAATCCAATCATAAATGTCCAGATCCAGCATATTGTAATTTATCTCGCGTAAGACTTCTGATATCATGTAAAACATGAAATTTGTATATTGACTTGATTATTGTTTTGTTCTGTGATATCAGTATAACTCTTCAATGTTTAGTAGAACTCTTCATTGTGACAATGTGTCCCTGTCAGGCTGACTATTGAATGGTGTAGGTACAAAAAGGTCCCTCTCAGACTGACTATTGAATGGTGTAGGTACAAAAAGGTCCCTCTCAGACTGACTATTGAATGGTGTAGGTACAAAAAGGTCCTTGTCAAGCTGACTATTAAATAGTGTAAGTACAAAAAGGTCCCTATCAGGCTGACTGTTGAATAGTGTAGGTACAAAAAGGTCCCTGTCACGCTGATTATTGAATAGTGTATTGAATCTTTTCGTTATACAGAGTTACTTCCCATTTGAGACGGTATCTGACGTAAAACAGTTATGACGTCATCAAATTCCTATGAAAACATCATATGTGGGCTATCATTTCCCTGAGTTTTAGATCAGTTTCCATTGGATTTGATGACGTCATAAGTGTTTTACGTCAGATACCGTCCCAAATGGGAAGTAACTGTATAACGATGAGACTGAATAGGTACAAAATCGTCCTGTCAGACTGACTACTGAATAGTGTTGATACCAAAAGGTCCCTGTCATGCTGACTATTGAAGTGTAGGTTCAAAATTTTCCGTTTCAGGCTGATTATTGAATAGTGTAAGTACAAAAGGGTCCCTGTCAGGCTGACTTCGATAATGTAGGTACAGAAAGGTCCCTGTCAGGCTGACTACTGAAAAGTGTAGGTACAGAAAGGTCCCTGTCAGGTTGACCACTGAATAGTGTAGGTACAAAAAAGTCCCTGTCAGGCTAACTACTGAATAGTGTAAGTATAAAAATATCCCTGTCAGGCTAACTTGAATAGTGTAAGTACAGAAAGGCCACTGTGAGGCTGACTTCTGAATAGTGTAGCTTCAGAAAGGCTGACTATTGAATAGTGTAGGTACAAAAAGGTCCTTATCAGGTTGACAACTGAGTAGTGTAGGTACAAAATGGTCCCTGTCAGGCTGACTACTGAATAGTGTAGGTACAAAATGGTCCCTGTCAGGCTGACTTGAATAGTGTAGGTTCAGAAAGGTCCCTGTCAAAGTGACTATTGATTAGTATAGGTACATAAAGGTCCCTGTTAGGCTGAATGGTGTAAATGAACAAAAAGCTCAGGTGACTTATGCAATCTTTGATAATTTTTTATGTAAAGACTATACCAATGAAAATGTCTAATCTACCTGTCCAGCAACTTTTTGATCATTTGTGTAAAATAATTCTTCTGAAATGTGTAACTGAAATAATGCATATTATTCTCATAGGATTTTTCTATTTTTTATCAGATAGCTACTCTTTTAACTTTCTGTGTATATAAGAGTCAATTATAAATTTATCATGTCCTTGTGTAAGTAAGGTATTATGATTGGTAAAAAAGTTAATGAATTTATAATAGCCTATATACTGGTAGTTGGATATTAGATATTTACCATTTGCCTTTGGATTATATATTTCATTCTATGCAGTTTATAATTCATAACATAAACACATAATTGTATAATGCAAACAAGTAAGATACTGTGGTTGTTTTAAGATATGTGTATCATACATTTATATTTAGGCTTTTGAAACTGTGAGAAATTCATTCTTGTCTACAACTAGAGGCAAATCTAGAGATTCCGGTGCCCACAACTCATACGACAAAAAGGAAAAGGAATCATTCAAAAGTACCACCCTTGGTAAGATAGAGGTCAAGGTTGTACAAGGAGATATCACTCAGGAAAATTCAGATGCTATTGTGAATAGTACGAGTGAACAGCTCGATCTGAAGAGAGGTTAGTGTTTTGCTTTCTGGAATTATTTCACTTTGTAGTACTATTTAAGTATAGATTTGTTGAATAATTTATAAGAGTATTCAACAGTAGAGACAGGCTTTTCAGTTTAATAATATATTCTGAATGATATCTTTGGTTTCTACTCAACAGTTCTTAAGCAGTATTAATCTATTAAATTACCTACAGAGAGTATCTGATATAATAGAGTTCTCTTCATTAAATGATCCATATAGAAGCTACCTACCTCTAGGCATTAACCTGGTATGATGCCTCAATTGGTATGGTGCCTCACCTGGTATGGAATAAATGACCAAAGAACATACTCATATCCCATACCACACTGTAAGATGACAAGTTAACTGAGATAGTGAGAACCATCTGTAGATAGTATATATTTGTTATTTAGGAGCAGTATCTAAAGCTATACTTACTGCAGCAGGATATTCCATTCAGAAAGAGTGTCAGAGTAAGAGTATGTATCTGTACTGTGCAAATAGGTAGTTAATGAGCTAATAATTTACACAAAAGACAAAACAATTTATGCAGTATAATTTATGGAGTAAACTTTCTAATATTCATATATATATATATATATATATATATATATATATATATATATATATATATATATATATATATATATATATATATATATATATATATATATATACATGTATATATATATATATATGTATTGGCTAGATTCATCTAGATATTCATGAGATCCAGGAACATTGAAAAAAGATCAATATTTTGTTTACGGAAATGCGCATTAGGTACACAAAATTATAGTGTGTATATGTTCTAATACTTATTACATTGTGCTTTGAACGTGCAATCTGAAAATTGATTTTTTTTTTGTGTTTCCATTCAGTTGAAGAAATGAAACAACATGGTACAGTAGTTTCCAGTGGTGGAAAGTTACATTGTAAATACATCATTCATATCAAAGCACAAAGAGATAAAGAATCCTGGCAAAAAATGGTGACTAAAGCATTACAAACAGCAGAACAAAAGAAATGTCAAATTGTATCTTTTCCTGCCCTCGGAACTGGTTAGTATTTTGATTACTATGCACATGAAGATTAGTTTTCATTGGGAAAGGCAAGTGCACAGCATGCATAGAACTTTCTTACTTGAGACTAAGGGTGGAATGTTTACAAATTTTGTGGACATTTACATAGAAGGTAATTAACTAAGTGTTACCATTTACATGTTCATTGAATGAGTCAATCAAAAGACGAAGACTGGTATTAAAATGGTACCTGTGTATGCTTGTTTCTTTGTTTGTATTGAATAGACAGATAACAGGGCATGGCAGAGATAGAATAAACAGACAAGGGCATAATATATCCAGATTACAGGACACAGCAGAGTTAGAGTGGACAAGCACAGATTACAGGGCATGGCAGAGTTAGAGTGGACAGACAAGGGCACAATACGCACAGATTACAGGGCATGGCAGAGTTAGAGTGGACATACAATTTATACCTGGCATATTATGCACAGATTACAGGGCAAGGCAGAGCTAGATTGAACAGACAAGGGCACAATACACACAGATTACAGGACACGGCAGAGTTAGAGTACACATACAATTTATACCTGGCATAATATGCAAAGATTACAGGGCAAGGCAGAGCTAGAGTGAACAGACAAGGGCACAATATGCTCAAATTACAGGACATGGCAGAGTTAGTGAACAGACAAGGGTACAATATGCACAGATTACAGGACACGGCAGAGTTAGAGTAGACATACAATTTATACCTGGCATAATATGCAAAGAATACAGGGCAAAGCAGAGCTAGAGTGAACAGACAAGGACACAATACACACAGATTACAGGACACGGCATAGTTAGAGTAGACATACAATTTATACCTGGCATAATATGCAAAGATTACAGGGCAAGGCAGAGTTAGAGTGAACAGACAAGGACACAATACGCACAGATTACAGGACATGGCAGAGTTAGAGTAGACATACAATTTATACCTGACATAATATGCAAAGATTACAGGGCAAAGCAGAGTTAGAGTGAACAGACAAGGGCAAAATATGCACAGAATACAGGGCACGGCAGAGTTAGAGTAGACATACAATTTAAACCTGACATAATATGCAAAGATTACAAGGCAAAGCAGAGCTAGAGTGAACAGACAAGGGCACAATATGCACAGATTACAGGACACGGCAGAGTTAGAGTACACATACAATTTATACCTGACATAATATGCAAAGATTACAAGGCAAAGCAGAGCTAGAGTGAACAGACAAGGGCACAATATGCACAGATTACAGGGCACGGCAGAGTTAGAGTACACATACAATTTATACCTGGCATAACGTGTACAGATTACAGGGCAAAGCAGAGCTAGAGTGAACAGACAAGGGCACAATACACACAGATTACAGGACACGGCAGAGTTAGAGTAGACATACAATTTATACCTGACATAATATGCAAAGATTACAGGGCAAGGCAGAGTTAGAGTGAACAGACAAGGGCACAATATGCTCAAATTACAGGACATGGCAGAGTTAGTGAACAGACAAGGGTACAATATGCACAGATTACAGGGCACGGCAGAGTTAGAGTAGACATACAATTTATACCTGGCATAATATGCAAAGATTACAGGGCAAAGCAGAGCTAGAGTGAACAGACAAGGGCACAATACGCACAGATTACAGGACACGGCAGAGTTAGAGTAGACATACAATTTATACCTGGCATAATATGCAAAGATTACAGGGCAAAGCAGAGCTAGAGTGAACAGACAAGGGCACAATACGCACAGATTACAGGACACGGCAGAGTTAGAGTAGACATACAATTTATACCTGGCATAATATGCAAAGATTACAGGGCAAAGCAGAGCTAGAGTGAACAGACAAGGACACAATACACACAGATTACAGGACACGGCAGAGTTAGAGTAGACATACAATTTATACCTGACATAATATGCAAAGATTACAGGGCAAGGCAGAGTTAGAGTGAACAGACAAGGACACAATACACACAGATTACAGGACACAGCAGAGTTAGAGTAGACATACAATTTATACCTGACATAATATGCAAAGATTACAGGGCAAAGCAGAGCTAGAGTGAACAGACAAGGGCACAATACACACAGATTACAGGACACGGCAGAGTTAGAGTAGACATACAATTTATACCTGGCATAATATGCAAAGATTACAGGGCAAAGCAGAGCTAGAGTGAACAGACAAGGACACAATACACACAGATTACAGGACACGGCAGAGTTAGAGTAGACATACAATTTATACCTGACATAATATGCAAAGATTACAGGGCAAGGCAGAGTTAGAGTGAACAGACAAGGACACAATACACACAGATTACAGGACACGGCAGAGTTAGAGTAGACATACAATTTATACCTGACATAATATGCAAAGATTACAGGGCAAAGCAGAGCTAGAGTGAACAGACAAGGGCACAATACACACAGATTACAGGACACGGCAGAGTTAGAGTAGACATACAATTTATACCTGACATAATATGCAAAGATTACAGGGCAAAGCAGAGCTAGAGTGAACAGACAAGGGCACAATATGCACAGATTACAGGGCACGGCAGAGTTAGAGTACACATACAATTTATACCTGGCATAACATGTACAGATTACAGGGCATGGCAGAGTTAGAGTGAACAGAGAAGGGCACAATGTGAACAGATACTTAGTAATGATGCATGGAGGAGTTTCCTGTTCCATACAGTGCAGTTGAAACTCGTTAACTCGAAGTCGCTGGGACCGTCAGAAATACTTCGAGTTATCCGAAGTTCGAGTTAACTGAAGTGTGAGTTTTCAAGGCCCATCTTTCTTATAATCCTATTCACTTAGCTGAACAGACACGTTGGTACACTCAATATTGGCTAATAACATGTTACAATGATACATGTAAAGCACACCTGAATAACAATTCCATAATTTATTAAGATTGCATAATGAAATAACAATACAACAAAACTTACTAATATTTTTAAAAATAAATTTAATTTAGTGTATCGTGATTTTCAGACATTCCTCTGTTGCTGGAGAAACTTTGATGCCACTTTCTAATTTTCACACATATTTAAGAAAAATAGATGTTTGTCTCTTTAAAGAAATTTGATTGGATATTGATTTATGGGTGGATCTATAACAATAATTGTATAGAAATTAATAGTGTCATGTGCATGTACTTTGCACTGCAATTAACGAACAAACTGCCAAGTAGAAACGGCTATGTAATGTGCATGGGCAGTAAGGTCATTATCTAATCACTGGATAAATACCCGATCAATATGGCTTTACGCCACAGTACTCCCTTTCACTTGTGCCTGTGGCCAGCTAATTACTTTGTTTGTACAAACATTCATACTTCGAGTTGAGGGGAAACTTAAGCGTACCTTATGCATACCTAGACGAGTTAATTACCTTGTTTGGACAATCAAGCGCACTTCGAGTTAACGAGTGTGAATTTTTAATGAAATAAGACATCGGGACCGGACAACCACTTTGAGTTATCGAGAACTTCGAGTGAAATTCGAGTTATCCATAGTAAATTTGGTTGCTTTATTAAGGAAAAAAATTCAGACCGACAAAAAACTTTGAGTTAACTGGAAATTCGAATTATCCGACTTTGAGTTAACGAGTTTCGACTGTATTTGTAAATACTTTAAACACTCAAGTGTGGGATTACGTTATTCTTCATGTTAACTTTTATTTTCATAGATAATGGCAGAAATATGCCAATCTGAGAAATTAAAATGTAAGTTAAACATGAGTTAATGAAAACTAGGGCATAGTTCATACGACTTTTCACCACAGTAACAGTACCTGCAGTCCATTATTCAGGATAATGGAGTTGGCACTGGCAATCTAAGACTTGCTTGGTGACAAAAACTTCTGTTTTATTTGAACAGGTTGAGATTCTGCAATTGGATTGTCACATTTGTCTAACTCCTGCTTTAGATATTTGTTCAGGATAATTACTTTGTCAACAGTGTCAGTTTGTCCAGGATGATTACTTTGCCAACAGCATCAGCTTGCTCAGGATAATTGCTTTGTCAACAGTGTCAGTTTGGTCAGGATATTTGCTTTCTCAACAGTGTCAGTTTAGTCATAATGTTAATGGTTATAGATAACCTGTGCCCTGGCAAAAGTAGCCCCTTAAGCAAGGCTGCGCTGGCATGAGATAGTTAGTAGTGTTATGGACACTCCACCTCTTGAAAGGATTAAAAGAAATTGGGAAAATATAAATACAGACAGGATTTGTGAACATGATATTTCTTTAGGGTTTGCATAATATTCTGTTTACAATAATTTGTTGCGAACATTTGTAAATGTTTACTGGATATATGCCATTTTCGCCTTTAAACGTATTTCCCTCAATTGGGGGGGGGTTCCATCTGTCCGTCCCGATTCGTGTTCGGGCCATATCTTTGTATTGGATGGATGGATTTAGATAATATTTCACAATATTGTTGCCCATGACCCAAGGGTGTGTCATAAGTCAAAGGTCAAGGTCACTGTAGACTTGGTTGTTAAAACCGTGTCCGGGCCATATCTTTTTATTGGGTAGATGGATTTAGATAATATTTCACAGGATTGTTGCCCATGACCCAAGGGTGTGTCATGACCTTGACCCAAGGTCAAAGGTCAAGGTCACTGTGAACTTGGTTGTTAAAATCGTGTCCAGGCCATATCTTTTTATTGGGTGGATGGGTTTAGATAATATTTCACAATATTGTTGCTCATGACCCAAGGGTGTGTCATGACCTTGAAACAAGGTCATAGGTCAAGGTGATAATAGACACAATAAGAAAAACTTTGTCCACACCATAATTTCTTACCTTGTGCACAGATTTCAATAATATGTCACAGAATTGTTGCTTAGGATCCAAGGGTGTGTCATGATCTTGAACCAAGGTCATAGGTCAAAGGTCAAGGTCATAATAGACACAATAAGAAAACTTTTTTCGGGCCATAACTTCTCACCCTGTGCACAGATTTCAATAACATTTCACAGAATTGTTGCCTAGGATCTAAGGGTGTGTCATGACTTAAATCAAGGTCATAGGTCAAAGGTCAAGGTCATGATAGACACAACAAGTAAAACCCTGTCCGTTCCATAACTTCTTCCCCTGAGCATGGATTTCAGTAATATTTCACAGGATTGTTGCTTAGGATCCAAGTGTTTGTCACAACTTGAAACCAAGTTCATAGGTCAGAGGTCAAGGTTATAATAGACACAATAAGAAAACCCTGTCCGGGCCATAACTTCTTCCCCTGTGCACAAATTTCAATAATATTTCACAGAATTGTTGCTTAGGATCCAGGGGTGTGTCTTGACCTTGAACCTAGGTCAAAGGTCCAGGCCATAATAGACACAATAAGAAAAACCTTGTCCAGGCCATAACTTCTCACCCTGTGTACAGATTTCAATAATATTTCATGGAATTGTTGCTTTGGATCCAAGGATGTGTCATGACCTTAAACCGCAGTCATAGGTCAAAGGTCAAAGTCCCAATAGCTACAATTGGTATAACCTTGTCTGGGCCATAACTTCTTCCCTTGTGCAAAGATTTTAATAATATTTCACAGAATTGTTGCTTAAGATCTAAGGGTGTGTCATGACTTGAATCAAGGTCATAGGTCAAAGGTCAAGGTCATGATAGACACAACAAGTAAAACCCTGTCCGTTCCATAACTTCTTCCCCTGAGCATGGATTTCAGTAATATTTCACAGGATTGTTGCTTAGGATCCAAGGGTTTGTCACAACTTGAAACCAAGTTCATAGGTCAGAGGTCAAGGTTATAATAGACACAATAAGAAAACCCTGTCCAGGCCATAACTTCTTCCCCTGTGCACAAATTTCAATAATATTTCACAGAATTGTTGCTTAGGATCCAGGGGTGTGTCTTGACCTTGAACCTAGGTCAAAGGTCAAGGCCATAATAGACACAATAAGAAAAACCTTGTCCAGGCCATAACTTCTCACCCTGTGTACAGATTTCAATAATATTTCATGGAATTGTTGCTTTGGATCCAAGGATGTGTCATGACCTTAAATCGCAGTCATAGGTCAAAGGTCAAGGTCACAATAGACAGAATGGGTAAAATCATGTTTTCATTGATTATATCTCGAAATGTGCTTGTAAGTGGGACATCCATTACGCTTATACCAGTGATGTATATTGGGATGAATTATTGCATGTTTCTACTTTGTTGCCGCAGGGTTGTATTTGTCCCGTTAGGACTGCTCTAGTTTTGACAGATATACTCTGAAAGAAAAATGAGAATGCTGCCTTGGTAGTTATTCAATTTCCATAAATAACATTTGCATGACCTGATCTGAAAGTAAGTTCTGTTCCTTATATGATACTATATAATGTGTTGTTCTTGTGAACAGAACTAGTACCATCTGTAAAAGGCAGTACCTTCCCACTTCATGTATTACATGCATAATGTCTTCTTCATAGAAAAAGAATTTATTTTAATACCATCCAATGAGCAATGTGAAAGGGTATATATATATGTGTATATATATATATATATATATATATATATATATATATATATATTAGATTATATTAGATTACCTTTGCCCTACAAACTGTAGGCCAGGTCAATTTTATTTGCTTCCCAAAATCCACAAAAAGGGCATCCCTGGCCGTCCCATCATCAGTGCTATTGGTCATCCCACTGAGAAAATATCACAATTTCTAGACTACCATCTGCGTCCACACATTGTGCAGCTACCATCATATCTCAAAGACACAACAGATTACATTGATAAAACACCTAGTAGTAGTTTACCACCCGGCACCCTCTTTGTAACCATGGGTGTCACCTCTTTGTATACCAATATCCCTCACGACGAAGAAAAGTGTGGGATTCGAGGCAAAACAAAAAGCCCTCCACCGAGTCTTTTGGTAAATCTCCTTGAACACACACTCACATGGTACATCCATGGGGACCAAGATGGCGCCCTCATACGCTAACATCTTCAGGGGTGAGTTAGAAAAAAGCCTTCTTGACCAGGCCCCAGTCAAACCTATGAGTTGGCTTCGTTTTATTGATGACATTGAAATGAAATGGACAGCTGGTAGAGAGAATCTGGATGAATTCATTATTTTTGCCAACAAGTTTCATCCTTCCATAAAGTTCACGGTTGATATTTCTGACACACACTAATGTCTTCTTGGATACCAGATCAACCCTCCTGAACGGAAATATAACCTTTGATCTTTACACTAAGCCCACCGATTCTCACCTCTACCTTAGGCCCGATAGTTGTCATCCTCCCCATGTCTTCAAAGGCATCCTGAAAAGTCTAGCCATTAGAGTATGGCGAATATGCTCGACCGAGGACTTGTATTGTACCAGGAGCTCGGAACTCAAACAGAGACTTTGCCACAGAGGCTATAATAGGAACTCCGTCGAAAGAGCTATTTCCGATGCCAAGTTCATTGGTAGAACTAATTTGCTCGAATACAAGATCAATGACGCTGCACCAAGAATACCATTGGTCACCACCTTCCATCCATCTCTACTAGGCCTATCCTCCATTCTACATAAGCACCTCCCTACTCTCCACAAATCCAAGCATATGGCTAAGGTCATTCCATCGCGCCCCATTGTCGCCTACAGAAAGCCGAAAAGCATTAAAGATCATATTGTCAGATCCAGGCTTGACAATCCACTACCTGTTGGTTCATTCACAACCTGCAACAACAAACGCTGCAAACTTTGTCCCCAGTCACAAACCACCTGGCTTCAGAAGCTCCATTACAGGACATGAGTACAAAATTTTGGAAAAGCTCTCTTGCAAATCCAAAAATGTGGTGTACCTAATCACATGCAGAGTGTGTAAGAAACAATATGTCAGGGAAACAGAGGATGCGCTCAACATGCGAGTAAATAACCACAGGTCGTCCATCACCACTAAAAAAATGCATTTACCTGTGGGTAAGCATTTTAACAAGGTTGACCACTGTTGGGAGGATATGATGTTTGTGGCCATAGACCATAACATCATGTGGATGACAGAAGAAAGAATTGCCAAAGAAAATTTTTGGCAATTCGCGCTTAAGACTGTAGAACCTATTGGTCTCAACAAACTGATGGATGTCTACCAAATGAACAAAAAGTATTAAACACCTGTTCTGTTGACTTTGTGCTTACATCCCCACACCCTTTTTTTTTTATTTGCGGCTTGCATTGACCCACGGTTGATCCGACATTTTTGAATAGTGAACGTTGTTATATTTCCTACTTGTGCTTTTATATATATATATATATATATATTTATATATACTAAATAGGGCATTTTCTTATGAATCAACAGTCAGAGTTATCTCTACCTTGATCTTTGCTGTATGTCTTCATTACATGTAGTTTGTCATTGTTGATCAAATTATAGTACTCACTGAATGATTGAGTGGTAAGTCATGACATTTCAATGCTGAATAAAATTTTCTTTTGATATTTTAACATTTGTTAGGGAAAATTATTTCTATATTATCTAATATCTTGTTCTTATTCTTTATGTATTGGAATTTCTAGCTTATTGGTATATGATTTTTCAGGAGGTCAGGGTTGCACACCAGAAGAAGTTGCTAAAGCAATTTTCGAAGCCACTCAAATGTTTTCAGCCTTACACATTAAGACTGTCCGAGTAGTAGTATTTCAGAGAGAAATGGTGGAAAATTTCTCACAAGTATTAGCATCTTTCAATAAAGGATTTATAGCTAAAGGTAAAGAGAATATTGTTGTCATGGGATATTTATACCGCCTACAAACAACATTGGGGTGGGGAGAGTATATAGGAATCGCCCTTTCTGTCCATCTGTCTGTCTGTCTTTGTGTTCAATATGGTTATTGGACTATGTTCAGTATGGTTATTGGACCATGTTCAATATGGTTATTGGACCAAAACTGAAATCTCTTAATACCTATGGCAGGTAAACTTCACATGCAGATTCCCCGTCAGTCAAGGATGTGCCCTATTAATTTTTAGTTCAAAAGGTCAAAGTTCAAGGTCACAGAGCGTGGATAACTGAATATGGTTTCTGAAACACAACTGAATTTCCTTTACACCTATGGTTGGGAACTTTAGATTCAGGATCAGGATTTCCATCTGTCAGGGATTTGCCCTGTTGATTTAGAGATCAGAAGGTTAAAGGAAAAGATCACAGAGCATGAATAACAGAATACGCTTGTGAACCATATTGAATTCCCTTTTCACACATTAATGTGAACTTCATAAACACACTCATGGTGAGTCAAGGATGTGCCCTATCGATTTTGAGTTCAGAATATGGATAGCTACATTTAAGAAGTTTTAAAAGTGTATATTTTAGAATGAGAAGTTAAATGGGTTGTTTCATACCATTAAGAGATTTCTACTTTTATGTCTGTATTTAGTGGAGCAAAGTGAATAAGGGTCAAACTGCAGTAGACAATATATCAGATTTTCACGGGTTAAATTCCAAACTATAAAATCTAGAACTATTGATGAATAGAACAGAGAAGCAAGGTTGGAAGCAGAAGCCTATATGCTGGGGAGGAGTGGGGTGCAAACCAAAACGAAGCCAAAAGCTTCACTGAGGCATGTAGTGATTATAGGGGTTAAGTGCAAGAGGGGCCATCCTCTCCCACAGATGGGAGTCTGGGCCAGTCTCCCCCAGGAAGATTTTTAGAAATTGACACTAAATTATGCAGTCTCAAATCATTCTCTTCCTCTTAATCTTCTTTTTCTTTCATTTTTTTGGGGGGAGGGAACTTTGTTCAGGCACTTGCCATTTTGCCTATATGAATGCTTTTCCACTATACAATCATAGATTCCTCCTGTATATAACTTTTGACATGTCCTGATGTTGGACGTGTAAGTTTGGTCATCTTTGGATGAAAATCATTAACACCAATTGCATTGAAAAATGTATTATCTTACAGTATTTTCTTTACAAATTTGATGAGTTTAATTGATGTAGTGATATGATAAACAATAATAATCATAGTATTACAGTTAAAAACTCCAAAATAACATAATTTTTAAACTGACTGGATTGTGTAGATTATAGCATATTATGCCCAATTTCAAAAATTTTGAAATGAAATACATGATGAAAAACAGTAACTTTCTCTCTCTTTGTCGCACTTTATTTCTGTCTGTCTGTATGTATGTATGTATGTAATGTCTGTCTGTCTGTCTGTCTTCTGTCATGCCCCATTGCCCTTCCTGGACTAAACCTGCCACTGAAATGCAAGTGAAGTGACTTTTCAAAACAGACAATCTAATAGCTCCAGAGCAGAGGTCTTGATTCTGTTATTTTTATAATGTATGAGCTTTAAAATGATATGGCGTTGGTTTCAGTTCAGTTCTGAAATAATAATTTTGAAAAGAATACTTGTGTTAGAAAAGAACAGTCTGATGCTTTCTAAGGTTTTCATGTTCTTAAGTGAGTGATATATATAGGCCCTGCAGTCTGGCAGCTGTTTTCTTGTAAGGACCTAAGCCCTTTTTGTGCTGAATTTTGAAATGATACTAATTCAAACCAAATTTCATGAGGATCTGAACCCCCTACCCCCAATGTCCTGTTAGAGGACTTGCCCATTAATTTCCAAAGTATCATCTCCTCCCAAGGTATTAGGTGGATTTGATGAAACTAACAGCTTACATTGATTCATTTAATCACATTGATCCTCAATAAAAGATACAACCTTGTCTGGAGTTTTTACTCATTTACCTTTCTATAGATTCCATTGAAAATGTAGACTTGGCTTCATGAACATAAAGGTGTGCACCTCCAATTTTCATCTCTTTGGAGCCATTTAAAAAAGATTTTACCATTTTTAGTTTGCTCGGATAAAGGTCTGGAGAGCTATTGTCAAACCCCCAGCATCGTTTTCGTCATCCATAGACTAAGACTTTAACCTGGATCATAGCTTTAGAACCATTAGAGACAGGGCTTTAATATTTCGCATGTGTGTTCCTTGTGCAAAGACCTTTCAATAAGTACCAACTTTTTTTACCTTTTGACCTTGTGAATTGACCTTGAAGTTTGACATACTTTAAAAAAAACTTTAACCTTGATCTTAACTAATGAACAGTAAGAGAGTGTATTCCTTGTGACAAGACCTTTCATTACATATAAAAATATTTTACATTTTGAATTTGACCTTTAATATTGACCTACATAAAAAAAAAACTTTTGCTATTTAAATTTGGTTGCCACTGTTGAGCTCTGTTGACAATTCTTGTTAGGACTTGGTTTTCTAGATACAAACTTGTGTGGAGTTTTTCTTGCTTACTTTCGTATAGATTCCATTGAAATTGTAGATTTAGCTTCATTATATATAAAGGTGTGCACCTCCCATTTTCATCTCTTTGGAGCCATTGTGAAACATTTTTGGTGTTTTTGTCATGTTTGGGAAATAGTGCACTTATTTCATTTCGGGACTTTCCATAGAGATGAATTTGTGTGGACTTTTTAGTTTTTGTCATTGATTATACCTTTTTAACAGTAAGGGTTAAGGTTTTAATATACGTACAAATGTACATCATGACTTTGATCAAGATTCGCTGTTAGTCTTTGAATAGATTTGTTGTTATTCAAATTTTGCTGCTGCAGGGCAGATTTGTCCCTATAGGACAGTTCTAGTTCAGATAAGAATGAAAAGTTCTGCCATAAATGTATTCACAATTATGATATAAATTTAATCAACAAGTATGAAAGAGATGTCAGTAATTTTGAAAGATATACTTTTCAAACAATTTCTCCTACAGGGTTATCATTCTTGGCAATGTTAATAGCTCTGTCACATTTGTCACAGTGCTTCTGTTTTAGTAAAAACTAGTTTTGAAATTTTCAACAAAATGTATTTGATAGACATTTATAAGAATCTTGTTTGTTATGTTGAGAATATTGGAATAGACACGATTGTTCAAGCACACAGGTTTTGTGGTCAGTGGACAGTAGTTTTCGGAATGAAGATTTAGTAAATAATCTCTACCAGCTCTTGTTTATCATTGTTAAGTCATGTTTTTAGCTTATTGGTATATGATTGTTTTTGTTTGATGTTGTTTATAACATTGTTAAGGGGTATTTCCTGTATATCTTTGTGTGTACATGTTACAGTGCACGTTTCAATATAATGATCTGTTACCAAGGTCAGTTCTGGTAACCAGTGACATTTTAAACAGAGCCAATCTGTTCAACTTCACCTTCAAATACACATCTTAAATAACTTGCATTTGGTGTCTGATGGAATTTAAATTCAATCTTCCACTTCAATGTTGGTCACAATATAAGTTATGCTGATTTACTAATGATCTATGATTAATTTGGAATTGTTTATTAAAATAAATACATTGTATATAAGCTTTTTAATATTTATAGGTACTGAAAAAGTCAAAAACTTTTTATCACGGAGTGATAATAAAGATAATACAGATGGAAAACAAAGATCAAGATCCCCTGAAACTTCCAAAGGAGAAGTTGTATTCATATTGTGGTCCAAATCACTTACTGAATTAAATAAAGCAAAGGTCTTCTTAGATGAAACTCTGGAAAAAGAGTTCTGTAAAAGGTGTATAGACAAGTACAAAGACGCAGTGCAGAAACTTACGGAACAACAGGTAACTTTCAAAGAAGTGAGCTTTTCTGCTAAAATGGTATATAAACAGATTTTGATAAAGAAATAACTAAATGGCTTTAGTTAAAAATTCAACAAACATTATCATTTACTGGTTATATGAGGTATGATCAAAAAGTTCTCAGCCCTGTGTACTCAGAAATACCCAAGATTGAAAAAATTGTCATTATTTTTCAGTGTATTCTCTTTTCATGTGATATTTCGATACACTTTCTCCATCTCTGTTTCAATTTCTGAATCCCTTCAAATGCTTAATTCTGGTCCTCTATGTGCTCATATACAGCATCCATGACACCCTCATTGATCTTAAAATTCCTATCACATAGGTAAGATTTTAGTTTTGTGAACAGATAGAAGTCAGATGTGGCTAAATTTGGAGAATTTGGGGGATGAGAAAGAAACTCAAAGCTGCTTTTTTATCACAGCTGTCATTGCAGCTTGGTAAGGGTGAGCACATGCAGTGTTCTGCAAGATCAGATTGCCTCTGGTTAGATTTCCTCTTTCTTACAATCTCCTGACCTCGCTTTCATAATATGCACCAGTTATTGTGCACATTCCTCAAGAAAATCAGTCAAGATTATTCCCTGATTGTCCCTACAGATGGCATGACTTTTCAAGCTAAAGAAACTTCTCTTGAATGTTTTAGAAGGTATACTTTGTTTCTTAGATTAAGGATCAAAATGGTGAACCCAAGTTTCATCCTGAGTGACAATTTGACCATATAATCGTCAGAGCCATGCAAAAAAACATCATACCTGTTCCTGATTTGATCATCAGTCACCATTCTAGGGACCCATCTAGCTGAGACCTTAGACATGCCTATGATGTCAATTAAAATTGAAAATGTTTTGTAGTAACCTTCTTGTGATGTCCAGACCATCATCTTTCTAAATTCGGCATCCCAGATTTATCAGTACTATATGTCATAATATGAGAAGACACCTTATCAGGATTTCTCATGAAACTTAATGAATTTCTTTGGGAGTCATAGAGACGCAGTCACTGCTCTAACTTCAGTTTTATCCATTTTGGCAGTTCGACTATCCTTTCAACTTTATCAACAGATTCTGCGTATAATCAAAAGCTTTGAAATACTACTCTCTTCCAAAAACGTTCAGTATGATTAAATGAGGGTTTTATTGTTTTTTTTTACTTATCTCTTTTATCAAAGGATATTGGGCTGAGAACTTTTGATCATACATCGTACTGTCAGTACATCAAAGCCATTGAGTTAGTTTATATTCACCTTTTTCCTTCATGATGTATTTAATTAATCAATTTGCTTTAATTGTAGGAGAGGCATATCAGATCAGTTGGAAAGGAAAATAAAGTATCAGTACACTTTGACCTAAAGAGGGGAGCCGTCTTACTTCAGGGACAGAGAGAACATGTTCTAAATGCTCAACTTCAAATCACTGAGGTGCTTGGTGAAATTGAGAAAAATTTGAAAGAAACTGAAAAAGCAGCAACATTGACTAGATTTGTACAATGGCAGTATTTAATAGGTGATAAATGGTGTAAATTTCATCCTTCTGTCAATGCCAAATTGGAAGAAGCATATGGTGACAAAAAAACCCATATTATGATCAAGGACAGATTAGGGGTAGAGTATGAAGTTGACATTAAGAAGATGGTGGAATGTGAAAAAAGAAATCCTTCCAAGATCTATAAGATTCAAAGATCAGATGTAAGACAAAGAGGTAAACAGCATGTCCTTAAATTCTAGGGTAAACTACGTAACATGATATATAAGTTGAATGAGTATTATGAATCTTTTTTCCTTAAAAAATCTTGTTACTTTTTTTGTTATATACCCTTTAACAAAAGTTGTGGTGGTGGTGATGGGGGTAGATTGGTATATACTGGATTTTGTGTCCATCTGTCTGTGGTGGCTTTAGTTTTCCAAACATTTCACATTCTTCCTGTGAAATACTGAACTGAAACTTGGCTTGCATTTTTAGTACCAATAACAATGGACCTACTTTGCATTTTTCCACAGTTAACCTATTGTGCTGAAATGACTCACTTTTTCTGGAATAAGTTTTCTGGGCATTTTTTAAAAATACCATAATGTACCATATATTAGTACACATCTTTATTATCAAAAACTAAAGACTGAGTCTGAATTTTGTCAGTTGAACCACTTTTTACAAAATAAGGTCACTTTGTCTGAAATTAGTTCTTCAAACTTTCCAGACTTTTTTTCACACATCCTAAAAGATATTTGACTGAATCTTGGCACACATCTTTATTATCAACAACTACTGAGTCATTGTGTGTTTTATTTTTCTATTACTTTGGCAGTGGTGTTGGTTGACATGCTTTTACAAGAGTTATGGGTTTTTTCCAAAATCAGTTTTTTAAATTCATTTTTTGGTCTGAAACGTGGAACACATCTTTATTACCAACACCTACAGATCAAGTTTGAATTTGATTCTGTTTGAATTATTATTGTTTGAGTTATGGCTTTTTGGAAATTAGTTCGCTAAAAGCTTCTGGACTGTTACACAATTGCTTTTCATCCCAGAGTCATTATGCTTGGCACATAGGATACTCATAATCTAAAGAGGATCCACATTGTTTTAGACTGAAAGGATCAGTATGTCAAGGTTACGAGATATTGCTTTATTGAAACCTTTTTCCAAACTCTAATTCCTTAGCTTTTCATCTTAAATTCTTGATACTTCAAAAATAGGACATCACTATGGTTACACACAGTATAAGAGTGTGTCATGATCTTAACTTAGGGTCATATCTCAACTGAGCCAAGGACCAATTTGTGGCTGTGGAGGGGGGGTTTTTTTGTCCATTTAGAACAGATCTAGTGTTATTGTGTTGTTATTAAAGACATTTACATTGATTTTTCCCATGAAATTGTTACATGTTAGGCATTGGGCTTTATTATAAGTGACCTTATTATTAACTTTTACATGTATTTTCAAATCACAATATGTGTATACAATTAAAGTTCACCTCATCATCTACCTTTGACCATGTGTATCAGAATTGTGTAAACTATTAGAAAACTGTCTTCTATGCTCATGTGCCTTTTATGCATTGACACTTTGGCCAGAAGTTGACACTTTAGGATAGAGCCTATATGTTACCAATTAAAAAGGTTTTGTGACTTTTATTGTAAATTGTTTGCATGGTTATAAAGAGCAGAAGATTTCAATATTGATTATCCATGGGACTGATTTTCAGGATCCAGGGCCAGGTGCATTTTGTTTTAAATATTGAAAATGTATCAGATTTCAGCAAATGTTCTTCCTTATTCCTGTGTCTTATGTTGATGAACTGTTTATGAACATGTTAACGATGAAGCCCAGCACTGAAGTTGGCAGTTCATCCTTAGAGCAGGAATTGGGGATCCACAAATGGCAGGTCCATTTGGTTTATTTCTTCTTCCAAATTCTTATTCCTTTTCATTGTGATTGTAAATGCTATGCATAATTATTAAGAGCATGAGTTCTTTGAAGAAATCTAAAACTATGATTCACAGTCTGTACTCAGGTGACGAAAAGGCCAGTGAGCCCCACATTGCTTTTCATATAAATTTACAAAATATTTAACCCACAAATGCATCTGGCATAGACTAGTCTGAAAAATAAAAAGCAATAAAGATGTATTTGATGGATATATATTACTATTTTAGGATCCAGAGTTGTTGGTATTCCTGGTACATGGGAGGGAATAAAAGGTGATGGTAAAATGGAAGAAGTGGAGCTGAAGGTAGGAAGCAAAGAATATGATAGAGTGAGCCAAGAATTCAGGAATTCAGGGGGATCACAAGCAATACACAAGGTAAACCCACATTCTGAAAGCATATTGCATTTTTATATGTATTGATTTTTTTGTTGTCAAATAAATAGAAATAATGAAAAAGTATCAGAGTTATTTCCTATAATTTTATTCACTAGCACATACTGAACAACATATTGCAGAAAAACAGTATTTAGCAGAGAAAATTTGAATTAAAAAAAGAATAATTTCATTGAAAGTCATAATTAATTACATTATAACAGATCGTTTATATTGAAAGTGTACAAAATTTTGTTTAGCATCAAGTAATGGGCAGTGTAATAAAATGAACATATAATGTTATAAAAAAAATTTTAATTATAAAAAAGATTTATTTGTAACAAATTTGTTTAATTATTAATGAGTGATTGAAAATACATGTAAATATGTTCTTATTGTGTTAATTGTTGTATAACTTTAGAATTGTAAGTGTGTGTCTCAATATTAAATTGTATTGATTTAGGACAAAGAATGTCTGTAACTGTTGTCAGTTTGCATACTAATTCAAAGCATCTCTACTGACAGATATATAGAGTACAGAATGCGCCCCTCTACCAACAGTTTGCAGCTAAACGTAAAGCAATCCAAGAAAGAAATGGCAAAAATCCTGAAAAATGGCTATGGCATGGTACATCAGCAAACACTGTCACTCAAATCATCAACAATGGCTTTAATCGTAGTTATTGTGGCAAAAATGGTAGGTGACAGAATCCTGTCATTCATTTGTTTTGTTTTATCAGTAATTATTATTACTTTCCTGTTTTAATTCTTGGTACATTTTATATGTAACAAAAGGCCCAAATGGGTCAGTATCGTCCAACTGAGTGCCTTGAGCACACAAGAAACTTAAAAAGTATTGGAAAGTTCTCTAAGTAAGGCAACCTTTTTCTGTAATTTTATTTTATAATAAAAAAAAAACTACAGATCATTCTAAAACATTTCTATACATATAGATTTTCATTCTATGTAACATATATTAAATTTTTGTTCACAAAATATGGTACCTTAATTGGACCTACTTTGCCACACCAATGACCAGTCTCTGTACAGATCTAGCCAAAAAAGCAGCAGTACTTTTAAAGGATATTTAGTACTTCATTCATGCAAAGTTTTATCAGAATTTTTATTCACCCGTCAAAGACAGGTCTTATTATGTTATGGCATTGTCCTTCCTTGTGTGTGCGCCTGTCTGTGCATCCGAGGTTATGTTTTCTGGACTTTTTTCTGAAGTCTTTCAGAAAAATTGGATTGAAACTTGGGATATAACTTTATATCAATGAGGGTAGGTACCAGATTGTATTTAGATATGATTGACTTGGTTTTGCCAGAGTTATGGCCCTTGAAGAATTTCAAAGTTTTCGAGACTTTTTTCTGCAGTCTTTCAAGATATTGGATTGGAACTTGGCACATAACTTTATATTATTAAGGGTAGGTACCAGTTTGCATTTTGGTATGATTGACTTGGTTTTGCCAGAGTTATGGCCCTTGAACTTAGAAATTTTGCTTTTTTTATTGATAGTCTGATGGCAGTTTCTATGGGATATAATAACTTCAGTAATTACAAATTGATTTTCCTAAAACTTATACAGAATACTCTGAGAAAATAAAAGAATATGCCTTTTGATTTTGAAAATATCCCCTTTGTCAGCACAGAGTTATGGGTCTTTGTTTTATTTCATTTTTGAAAAAATTTTAGGAAATTCATTTCTCACTCAATCTCTTCCAAATTTAAATTTGTGCTAGAATTATATATGAACTTTAAAATGAATATATATTACTGGTTTTTATTTCTTCTGTATTCTTACATTTTTGATGTAGAAGAAAAAAAGGGGAGGTTTAAATTCTTCTCTTGGCCATAATTTCTCACTGCCTTTATGGATTTCAATAATATTACACAGTATTGTTGCCCTGAACCAAAGCATGTGTTATCTTGAGCCTTGAATAATTGGAGGGGGGGAGCCTCCACACTTTAAAATTTTCCTGTCAAACTAAGCGATGGGCATATTACTGGTATGCCACACTAGGCGTTGCTCTTGTTCTGTTTGATCTGAGAAAGATAAAGAAAAGACTTTACAAATTATTTTGGCATTTAAGTTCTTTGCAGCTACAATAGTTCCAATAAAATAACTTAAATCCAATATATTATAGGTATTAAATACTTGATAAGTTATAAGGAAAAATATAATAGAAACCACCTAAAATATGCAAAAATAACAAAGTCAGAATTCTCAAGATACCTCTAAGATTGATCACTCTGATACATTCAGACTGAAAAAGAAATGGCAAAAATTTTAAATGTTATTTTATATTCCATTTCTTTCCAATTAGATTTATTCAAGGACAGATTTAGTTCAGCAGTTAAACACTTAGTTTAAACAGTATTTATTTATTAGAATGCATAGGAAATGTTTAAAAACAATAAAAGATCAGGATTGGGCAACAAGAAAATTCTTATATAAAGCCCTCTCCTTGAAGTCAATTTACATAGATATAAACAAGTGCCGACATCATTAAATACAAACATAAAATAAACTGTTTATACTTAAACACTTGTCTTGTGGTTCAAGTAATCTAGATTAGATTCCTGGATTGCGCTATACTAGTATTGAGGTTGGTTGACTCTTGCATCCATGTTGATATGTGACTGATAAATTGTTGAAATTGATGTTAATTACCAATCAATCAACCAGTTACATAAATTTATGTTGATAAAATGAGTTAAAATGCACTAAATTACCAATTATGAGAAACCTATCACAGGAAACTGGAAAAAAATTACTTGAATTTTGATTTCCAAATGGATCTAAAAATAAAAGTATTTCTTAATAAAACTGTCTAGATCACTTTGGTGTATTTGGTTTAGCAATATATACAGCCAATCAGAAGAAGAAGTTTGTCAAAGAAAAGTATCTCTTTTGCCTATGTCATCCCCCTTGGATCCAAATTTTGGCGGATTTTGCCAAAAAGCAGCAACATTTGTAAGGCATTTGGAGTACTTTATTCATGCCAAATTTCTTTAAAATCTTTCGATCAGTTCTGAAGAAGTCCATCAAAGCTTATCATTAATACAAGTAGTATATACCCCCCATCCCCATCTTCCACTTTTAGCTCACTCAAGCAAAAGATCTGTCAAGGGATAGATCCAGGGTAGTAACATAGGTCCAAGAGGGTACCCCCTTGACAAATTTTTTTATCAAACCAGTTGCATTGATCAACTAACTGAATGCAACAAAGTTGTTTATAATGCATTCAGTTTGTGAATTTTATCTGATTTTTATGAAATAATTATCAAGGTGAAGAATTTGAATGCAGAAATAAACTAAAGAATATTTTCAGACGTTTATCTGTTTAAAAAGGAAGGGTTGTGTTGTGTGCAAAAATGTTATACATGTTTAAAGCTTTGATGAAGTTCTTCTGATGAAAATATAGGATGATTTTGATAAAACTTACAGGATGAT
This sequence comes from Pteria penguin, assembly GCA_035048485.1. NCBI lineage: Eukaryota > Metazoa > Mollusca > Bivalvia > Pterioida > Pteriidae > Pteria > Pteria penguin. The sequence continues at coordinate 49,863,063 of CM068583.1, read as the reverse complement.
ATTCTAATAAACATGCTGATACTTTCTAGATTCTTACATGCACACTTTAGCAATATAGGCCCATTTGGGCATCTTGTTTTTGTTTTTTTTTTAACTTCATCATAAATTTTCAGGAGTTTCTATAATCTTATTGAAGATTTTCTTATAATGTATTAATTTTGTGCATTTAATCTTAATTAATGTAAATATGTACTATCATAAAGAATTGGAGTGCAAAAATTACTTTTATTAGAAATGTTAGGATTAAGGAGGAAGGGGGGAATGCACTCTTTGTAGAGGTAAAGTACTGAATGTCCCCTATAAGTGTTTGCATTTTTGGCCAGATCTGTGAGAGGATGGAATGAGAGTGGAGTGATATAAGCCCAAAGAGTACCCTCCTTAGACAAACTTACTCTTCATACTGAGTGCATCAGTTGAAAATCAGATGAATCAAAGTGATCTAGAAGGGCCTCTTCACAAAGTTGATGTTTTGTGGAGCATTCTGAAATCAGGTTTTTGACACTTTTTATGACATCTCTCCAGACTTTATTTTTGCATATACATTGTATTTATTTTCAGGTATTTTTCTGTGATTTTCTCATTGCAGATTACTCATGATGCATTAATTTTGTGTATATGATCAGATTTAAGAAAAAAGAATTTAATTCTTAAGAATTTAAATTCAAAGACAATTAAAGATTTGTAAAAATTTTATTACTATGAAAAAAAAATTTATGCATAATATGCAACCTGCTAGAAGAAAATGATAGAAATTACCTCAAAATGTGCAAAAGCAATTAAGTCCAAAATGATGCTAAAAAGCGTAAAAAATTTTGTTCTGTAATGGAACCAAGCTAAATGACACTTCTTAAATCACCGTTATAAAAACAGAAATTGACCTCTTTCATTTAGTTTTGCTTTTGAGACCCTCATTCTTGTTCGTTAGCAAGAAGTTTAGTATGTAATCTTTTTAACATAGTATTTTTGTATTTAAATAGAATTTTATTGTTACTTTGATTTCCAACTTTCCCCAAGATCACATCATAAGTACAATATTCTAAATCTTGTCATAAATATGAAGTATAAATAATTAAAAATTTAGGAGATAATATGTCGTATGTTTTCATAATTGTAACCTTGATCTATTATTGTGCAGTCAGTAGTGTTCCTCTAATCATTATGTTTATTAAGGACAACTGCATTTGAATAATTTTCAAATTAATAACGTCTCGTAATTTTTGAAAAGTAATAACACAAACTATTGAAGGCCATGATGAATGAATGTAAATGATATTATTGTTCTTCAGGTACCGCATATGGGAATGGAGTGTATTTTGCTGTGAATGCTTCATACTCCATTGGTTATTGTAGTGCAGACAGTAATGGGCTCAAACACATCTTTTCTGTCCAGGTTCTAACTGGAGAAACATGTCAAGGACAAAGTGGAATGACGGTGTTACCACAAAAGTCGGGACATCAACTGCATGAGACATATGACTCTGCTACCAACAGTCTTGCAAATCCATCTATGTATATTATCTTCCATGATAGTCAAGCATACCCAACGTATCACATTGTCTTCAGATAAAACATCCAAGAAGTCAAGGTCATTGTAGAAGTGTAGAGTGATCACTTTCACTAGACTTATTCAAAGTTACTGCACAGCAGATAGGTTTACATTTTCCTCGATACCGCTACTCATTATGTAATACATTGGTATTTAGTTTTATTAGTCCTAGATCACTGCTTATACCATGCTCTAAGCATAACTGTCATCTATTACTTAACAGTTAAGTGACAAGGATTAATCTAGCACAAGTTTTATAATAAAGTATATAATTGTATCGAGTATGGATATAATTGTACTGAGTATGGATATAATCGTACCGAGTATGGATATAATCGTACGAAGTATGGATATAATCGTACCGAGTATGGATATAATCGTACCGAGTATGGATATAATCGTACGGAGTATGGATATAATCGTACCGAGTATGGATATAATCGTACGAAGTATGGATATAATCGTACCGAGTATGGATATAATCGTACCGAGTATGGATATAATTGTACCGAGTATGGATATAATCGTACTGAGTATGGATATAATTGTACCGAGTATGGATATAATCGTTCCGAGTATGGATATAATCGTACCGAGTATGGATATAATCGTACTGAGTATGGATATAATTGTAAGTGAGGTGTTTGCTCCCAAAGCTTTATAAGGCAGAAAAGAGGATATGGTCATTTATATAAGTTTCTCTTACCTTGATATCCCTTAACTCTAGAACTGATAAACTGTTTTACTTACACATTATGGGTAAGTTTTAGTTGCAAGAAGTAGTAAATTTACTTACATAAAGAAACTAGAATGGAATAGTAAAGCTACAGAATAGTATTGCTTTAGCTGCAAAAAAGATTTGAGGTTTACATTTATGTATATGATGTATGGTCTAGATCTGAGGTGATAAAGGACCAAGAGAACTACAGCCGAACTATTGAGAGTTCTTATGGAAAAAATTTTATAAATGTAAAAAACCGTGCATGTATTACTGCTGTTGTATAAATTACATTTAGAACCACATTCTAGCATGATATGAATATATATAAGGAGAATATTGCCCTGTCGTGAATTATAGGAGAATCATTGCCCTGCGATGACTTATCTCATGTATAACGTAGTGTGATGTTGTGTTACAGAGTAAGAAAATAGCCATGTTGCAAGCTCATTTGATGTGTACATGTTAAATATTACATTTCAATGGAGGGTGTTTTCAATGATACCCTAGACATGACATCGAATCCTGCAAATGTGGAAGCAGCAGGTGAAGTGTAAATACTTTAACAACTTGTTCAATATGGCAGACCAAGCCTATATGACTAATCACACACACACACAATAGTGTATGTGATAAGTCATATACCTATATTGTATGTGTGATTAGTCATATACCTGTATTGTATGTGTGATTAGTCATATACCTGTATTGTGTGTGTGTGATTAGTCATATACCTGTATTTTTTTGTTCATGCACCATGCTTTGTATAATGTTTGTTCCTTTAATATTTTACAGCTCATTTCTTGTAATTTAAACAATGTGCAGCTTATTTTATAAAATTATTCATCATGTTAGGTCATATAAGTCTGCATTCTTGTTTTTTTTTCTTGCTCTAGATTCCCAAAACATCATGTGATTCAACATTGGCCATGTTTTTCAGTATTGAGTCAGTTTTGAATTTTGGCCAAGTTTTTTTTTCATATGATGTGGGCAAAGAAGTCCATATTGAGTCAATATTACTATAGTCATTAGTAATATGTAATATAATGCAGATGTTTTGGGGTTTTTTTTTTTATTTTTCTTATATGTATAATTTAAATCCAGTTTCATACAAATTATGAATGAGGGAGAAAGAGAGTGAATGGAGCTTTTGATATATAAATTATACAGCCATAGGAAAAGAGATATGTATTGTTCTTTTTTTTGAGCCAGTATCTCAAGTGAGCTTCTCTGATCATTCCTTGTCCAACCATCTGTGAAGTGCACATTTTTATATTTCTTACATCTTTAGAACTTCTGTAAAGATTTTGAGGTTTTCGCTCAGATTTTTAAAAGCCTTGGATCCAAATCAGGGCCAAGAAATGTATCCTACTTTGATAAACTTATTTGGACTGGTTGTATACATTAGCATCTCATCAGAAAGAGTGGACACTGATGAGTCACCACTTAGATTGAATCTGAGGCCTCTCAATCTCAAACTACATGTAAGCACTCTCCTGACTGAATATGGGATCTTTCAGTCACAAAGTAAGTGCTCCTCTGACTGAATACAAGACCTTTCAGTCTCAAACTAAGCATTCTCTTAACTGAGCTAGGCTGGCTTTACACTTGTGTGTGAAATCAAATTATGACAAACGTCTCAGAAATCTTGCTTTATGAAATACCCATGATACCCCTAAATTAGGTATTTGAATGGAGGGAGGGGAGGTTGAACTGCAAAATAGTACTCTATTCGGAGATTTTTTTCTGATGGGGTGCATGGACAATGTCATCTTCACAATGTTAATGCTTTGTTCCTCATGTGCAAAGTTTGAACTTGTAAAGATGGCATAACTTATGAACAATTTCTCAAGATATTTCTTGAATTTCTCATTGTAAGTTGTATTTAGATCAACTCTTCTACTAGACTTGAACGTCAAATGAGCTAATTTAAGGTCTTACTAAGTGTTCTATATATTTTGTGAAAGGAAGTACCGAACATTATTGCGTTTCTTTTTCATAGATATGATTGCATAGACTGCTCATTAAATTTTTGTCTAATAGTCATAACATATGGTATCTAGACTAGAACTGAAGATCCTTAACAAAAGTGCTAAAAGTCAAATTTAATCCATTGAAATACGTTTGAAACACATATTTATTCAGTTCTTATTGTGATATTGACTGTGACCTTTGATTCTCAATTATGTTAGAATCAAGTATAATGTCATCAAACTTTACAAGGTCCCGCTGCTGATACATGTAGACATGCACAACCATGACAATATGTCACAGATCTCTGCATCCTTACAGATAGAACCCCAAAAGCAGGGGAACACAATTCTCTGAATTTGCTTGTTTGAACACAAATTTTCACATATGGTCATGGAGTTCTATTATGGCTCCTTTTCATAATTCTACAATATCCCCTTTTAACAGAAACATCTTAATTAGAGATATGCTTATTACTATAAGCTAATAATACAATGCAAAGTTTGAAGTACATATATTTGTAATAAGAACTGTAGGATAGAATAGAATTCACAAACTGCAACATGATAACAGGCATCTTTCAGGAGATCTGAAGCATACAGTGCTCTAGTTTTATTATATGCTCGTTATAGACGGATGTGTTGTGGTACTAGTATGGCATTGTGGGTCTGTTTGCACATTGTTATCAAGATACAGACCATACCGTTTAGGCTAGGACTTTCAAACTTTGTAAACTTACTTCTTATGGAGACAGGGGTTCGAGTCCCGCTCTGGTCATACCAGTGTCCTGTCTTTCGGATGAGACAGTAAAAACCAAGGCCTCATGTCGTGGTATGCATGGCACGTTAAAGATCCCTCACTGCTTCGGGTGGGTCCATTGCAAAGGTCAAAATTTGTATGCCCCGCATCAGGCAGATGCCGTCACCATATACATGAAGTATTCATGGTGTGACTTTAAACAAAAATCAATCAATCAATCAATACTTCTTATGGTATTATGATACAGCTGATTGATTTTCAATATTGGTGTCAAAGGTGAAAGTCATTTTAGAGGCAAAAATAGCAAAGTTTGGAGAATGAACCTTTTCAACAAGATCCAGACAGTTAAGGTATGGAATTTCAAACTTTGTACACTTATTTCTTATGAAATGAGGATGTAGCTTTTTGATTTTTAATGTCAGGGTCATAGGTCAAGGTCATTTTAGGCAAAAAGTGAAAATTTAAAAATTCATTACTTGCTCAAGAATTAGGTCTGACCTTTAATATTACAGGTGTTTTTTTAGCACACCTGAGCCCAAGGCTCAAGTGGACTATTGTCATAGCATGTCGTCCAGGAGTCGTTGTAGACTTTTCATATTTTTGACTTCTTCAGTACCACTGGAAGGATTTTGATGAAACTTTGTAGGCATGAAGTACTTATGATCCCCTACAGGTGTGGTTTTTTTTCCAGATCCTCAAAAGAAGGCACCACCACAAACAAAAGTATCTCACAGAGGGTACCCTCTTTATACTAACTACTTCCTCAGACCAGCTGCTTATAAAGACAAATTGAATGCATTGAATTGATCTAGAGGGATGTATGAAGAAGTGTTGTTGTTCTTAGTTCTATTCCTAAATAAAATGTGTGACATTTTTTCAACATTATTTTGGACTTGGGTGATTTCAATGCAGAAAAGTGCAATTTTTCTCCTTTAGGTGATGATGATGCATTAATTTGGTTTCTTTTCATCATAATTATGGTAAAGATGCTTTTTATGAAATTTGGTAGGAAGGAAATATTTATGGTCCCCAGCAAGTGATGTTGTTTTTCATCCAAATCTGTCAACAACTGGTTCCACCATAGGCAAAAGTAGGTACTGACCTTTGACAAACTTCTTCAGAGTAGACAAGTTTGATTTATTTTTATCTTCTTCTTCCATTAAAGTGAAGGACCGTATATGCGACATCATCTCACTATAAATAAAATATGTGTGTTAGGGGGAGTCCATGTCAGTATTTACAATTTAAAAAGCTGTGAAAATATGTGCTGTAGGTCTTATAATATGTCATATCATGATTATGGTAAGGAATGTTACTGTGAAAGAATTTTGTCAATATCCCTATTGGGGGAGGGGGGGGGGGTTCTTTTTTCCACAATTTCAACGTCTGCTGCAGAACCATTTAAAGGATTTTGATGTAATTCGATATGAATGAAGTACTCATGGTCTCTTGCAAGCTTTGATGTTTTTCATCCAGATTTGTGTACAAGTTTTTTAGCATTCATTTGCTGTAAATTATTATAGATTTAAGGTTTGTGAATTTTAATTTGACCTGCATAATCAATTGCTTAATGATTATGATGATTGAAATTTTACATTCAGTTTTCAGTACAAAATGTAGTCACAACACAATAAACATCAGGGAATATATAGATTTATCTTCCCATTATTAACAAGTTGTAAGTGGAATAAGCAAATTGTGTTCAGGTGAGCGATATAGGCCCATTTGAGACTCTTGTTAAAATATATTTCATACTTTCAAAATTTTTCTTGTAGAAGAAGGAGAAGGGGTGGGTGGGTGTTAACAATATAAGCTCCAATAATAAATTGTGCCTTTAAACAAGACCAAGACAAAACCATTCAGACTACTGCAGTAGTTTAATTTTCGAACTTGGAAAACTTATTTCTTTAAAAATTTTGAGAAAGAAGCCTGTTGATCGTCAAGGTCAGAACAAAGATCAAGCTCACTTTCAAGTAAAAAATAGAAAAAATTTCAGTATGGTGCAAGAGCTATGCAAGTACTTTATTTTGATATGTCACCTGCAAAATAATACATCACATAGGTATCATTTTGTCCATGGCCAATCTCTCCATCCATCCCTCCATATGGTCAGTCTGTCTAATAATCTGTCTATAAACAAGTACATATAACTCCTCTTGTAGTCATAAATTGTGGTGTATTATGGTAAAGCATCTCACAGAACTGTTGCCCATGAATCAAGGGTTTGTCATGACCTTGACCCAAGATCATACCTCCACAATCAAGGTACAGTAAAATTGATGGGTAAAATCTTGTCTGGACCATAACTGTTTACTGTCTCCATGGATTTATATAATATTTCTTAGAATTGTTGCCCATGAATCAAGAATGTATCATGACCATGACAAAGTCACACCTCCATGGCCAAGGTTACAGTGCATTTGATTTGTGTAATCTTTTTAAGATAAACGCAGCAAGATATGTGATGCATTTGATATGATAAATGATGGGGGTATTATGCTATGTTGGCATTACACTTGTTTTATCATTAAATTAAGACAACAATGAGTAACGCTAAGCAGAGCATCCCTTCATGTGGCATAAAATTGAAATACACTTAAAATGTTGTAAAATTGGACCCTGAGACAAGGTCATGACACTTCCTTGAGATGTAAGCAGTTATCATGGGTAATATTATTGAAATCCATCAAGGAGCTAAAATGTTATGGCCCAGACAAGTTTTTATCATTCCAGCCATTGTGACCTTGACCTTGAGAATTTGACCCTGAGACAAAGTCATGTCACTTTCTTGAGATGTAAGCAATTATCATGGGTAATATTACTGAAATCCATCAAGGCACTAAAAAGTTATGGCCCAGACAAGTTTTTATCATTCCAGTCATTGTGACCTTGACCTTGAGAATTTGACCCTGAGACAAGGTCATGACACTTTCTTGAGATGTAAGCAACAATCATGTGTAATATTATTGAAATCCATCAAGGCACTAAAAGGTTATGGCCTGAACAAGTTTTTATCATTACAGCCCATTGTGACCTTGACCTTGAGAATTTGACCCTGAGATAAGGGCATGACACTTTCTTGAGATACAAGCAACAATCATGTGTAATATTATTGAAATCCATCAAGGTGTTAAAAAGTTATGGCCCAGACAAGCGAACACACACACACATACATACATACATACATACATACATACATACATACATACATACATATATACACTCGGATGGTGGCGTTACTATATCTCCTCCGCAACAAGATGGGCGAGGGGATGATAAAGGTTAAAGAACTGGAATGCTGAAATAAATTTTGGTTTGATTGCAAACAATTACCTTCTATAGATTAATGGTGTCTGTTGGTTTTTCTGTCTGTCCAACTGTCAGTTAACATTCTGATAAAGTTTCTTATTTAGCAAAAATTTCAGAAACAACAGACTTAAACTTAGCACTAGTTTCAGAAAAACTAGATTTGTAGGATTTTGCATATTTCCATAGTTGACTGATTTTTCTCACAATTTTAAAATGAAGAAGGACAATAAACTTGGCATTTTCCATGCAAGGTGACTTCGATATTAACTTTTGATATCATATGAAACGGGGTCAGTTTGACAAAAATTCCATGGATAAATATTTGTTCTCAAGATTTTAAAATAAGCTTTGCAATCCATTACTTGTTTTCAACAGTTTATTGTAATATTTTTTTTTAAGATTTAAAAATGACATTAGGGACTTCTACAGGATATATACACTAGATTTTAAAGTTTTTAAAGCCTATTGAAAGACTTTGATGAAACTTGGCATAAGTGAAATACTCTGTCTTTACAAGAGTTGATTCTTTTCTGCTGGATCCACCCATGAATAAGTTACTGGTGTGACAAATAAGGTCCAAGAAATTTCAGATGAAGCACATAGAATGAAAAACTTGGTATATTAATGTGATGTAGAAGAATGTGTTGTTTTAGGGTTGACTCTAAAATGAAACATTTACTGACAAATAATACTTTTATTTGAGATGCTGATATTCTCTGATTTAATCATGTACTCAAAATGCTTAGGGACCAGTTGTTCGAAACTTTAATCACTGGTTAAGCTAACCCTCGGTTAAAGTTTGAGAGACAATTTAATTTATAAGATTTCTGTATAAATTCCTAAATTTATATTACAGTGCTGGTTTTATATGTTATTAATCAGTACACAGATGATGACTTTAAATCTTCTTTTTTCAAAGATATAGTCTGATAAAATTTAACTATTGGTTAGCTTAACTAATGGTTAAAATTTGGAATAAATGTCCTCAGGTGAGCAATACAGGCCCATTTGTGTCCCTTTTTTCATGGAATGTTCAATGAATGATTTAATGAAGGGTGCTATATCTTGATTTATTACTCTCTCTGAGGAATTTCAGGTTAGGATATAGTCATCATTTTGTCTCTGAGCTGATATATCTTAAAAACTTCCTTATAATTTTATCATATTTCACTCAAATGTTCCTTGGGACAGGAACTTTTGGATAAAGGCCACTCAAAGCAATATTTGCAAGGTCAAGATCACTCAGCAATTATCCCTTAAATATCGGGAAAGACCTTATATCTCTTAAAACATTCATTAGGATGGTTTTATAGGACAGGTACTTTGGACAAATGTCATTTCTGGAAGGTCAAGGGCACTCAGCACAAATCCCGGAAAAGCTGGGAAAGGCATATCTCATTGACTATTATTCAGAATTTTATCATATTTCACACAATTCTACCTTCAGACATAGTTTCCTTTGGCAAGGTACTTTTGATCAATACTCACTCAGGCCTTAATTTCGGAAATTTTTCAACATTTCATGATAATTCTACACAATAATTGTCATTGGTTTAATGAGTGTCATCCATCAATTTTACTTATATTTTTGGTTTTTCCTATATTTAATATAAATAACTACCAGCATGTTGAAGGGAAGCAGCTCATACCTCATTGGAGGCTATTTTTTGTTCTTATCAATTGACACCAAACAATTTTTTTCCTGGTTTGATGCAGTTCGAGGAACATCCATCAGTTTTACTGATATTCTAGTTTTAATTTTGTGTATAATATTATTTTACCTGTAGAAATTTGTCACAGCTATGAGACAAAGTCGCTTTAATTATCACCAACTGTATTAATATTCAAATGAGATATGAACCAACCAACAGTCACTGAGGATTATAACCAATCATATTCATAATCCAAAATTCTGGTGTTTCAGATCATTTCTCAAAATTTTGTCATTCATAGTTCTTGAATTATAGATTGCATAACATCTCTATTGCAGAAATTATTCACATACATTTTAAATGGCATTGTTATTTTTAATACATATTAAAGGAAGGACATCATATTTTTCTCCTATTTACTTTCTTTAAAGTACAAAAGTTAATCGTGATGACTTAATTGTAGGTCTCACAAATCTCCGACATATTTGATAATGTCATCATTAATATAAGAATCTAAAATCATCCAAATTTCACATTCTTTTCTGAATGGTTGAAGAGTTGACTATTATCCACATTTTAGTCCCCCACCAGGCATAGCCTGAAGTATCAAGTGTTTTCAGTGTTTGTTATTCCATCATTCTGTCCTTCCATCTTACACTTAGCTTCTGGATGATAACTTAAGCTACTTGCATCCTATCCAAACTAAATTTGGATACATGGATACTTTTCAAAAGAGGAAGATGCTTATTGATTTTGGGGTCATTAGGTCAAAGGTCCTGTTCACTATAAAAGAGATTGCAGTTATTGATTTCTGAATGATAACTCAAGTTCCTTGCATTCTATCCAAACCAAATTTGGATATTAATACTTAGAAGAAGACGTTTATTGATTTAAGACCAATAGATCAAAGGTCAAGGTCACAGTTGGTAATACCAGACTGAAATTATTGGTTTCTGGATGAAAATCAAACATCATGCATCCTTTACAAACTATATTCGGATGTATTATATCTTATCAAAAGGAAAGGATGCTGACTGATTTTGAGGACAACAGGTCGAAGGTCAAGGTCCCTAATGCTAATATCTAATAGGAGTTATAGCTTATGAAACATACAGTTAAATGTTGGCTAGGAAAACTAGGTTGATGCTATGAACTGAGCCCACGCCAGGGTCATATATGGCTATCGTGAGGATAATGATTTTTAAGAATTGTGCAAGTTTTGTGAAATTTATACATCTACATGACATGTATATTAATATCAGATTAAAGAAATAATTGTACCATAGCTGCCAACCACTAAAATTTTCAAAGTGAAGACTGAATCCCTAGAAGTTGATGATCTTCACTTCTACCACAGGTGACAAGTTGGCGTGCATATGGTACCATTCTGCTAATATGGAATACAATGTATTAACACGAACATGTAATAATCTTTTAAGGAAAGTCTGTGTGGTGAAGGCTGTCCAAAAGAGGTATCGTTATGTCCTCGTGGTTACATCTTGCCCGAATACCAACTTCAGAGTACCCCGTGCTATAAAAAAGGATATTAGGTACATGTAGTTCATTGAATATATGAATTATACTGTATTATCATAATTTTAAGAGAATATTATATTTTAAACTATAGAGCACAATCAGGCTCGTCATAATTGGCTCCAGTATTACCTGTCGTTGCAGTACGTAAGAAAATGCAAAAAATAAAATGATGGTAGGTTTTGCGATGCAGCTAATATAAGATGTGACTCGGCTGTATGACGGAATCCACCACAGGTACAAAAATAACAAGGTATGGACGAGACTTATTTTTATAACATCACAAAAAGCTTCAATTACGCGGTGGTTCTGACAATAGGATGGTGAAATTGCGCAATTTCAGGCCATGAAATGGTCTGATTGCAGGAGCTTCTCCCTTGGCCCCCCATCAGGGCTCCGCCTTGGACCTGCTGGAAACCGCTTTGGTCTCGTCCGACTTCGCCCCAAAACCTGGACCGCCCCTGTAAAAGTCTGGGACATTGAGACAATTGATCCATGCTACGGACTGAAATAATCAAGGTAGCTCTATATAACGACGAAGGCGAATATATTCAGTTTGTTGTATTGTGTGTTGACGACATTTGCAATAATGCGTTTCGTCTGAACAACGGATTATAATACATTACATCAAACATTACCTAGAATTGACGGAGATACTGTCCAGATCCACTGCCACTTGTTTCCCATTCATTGCACAGAAATTCTGTATCACAACGGTTTCTAAATACTTTTGTAAGCGCTGATAGTCGGTTGCCAACCCGATGCGATTAAGATGAAGAAAAGAATCGTTCCCTAAATTATAGATATAAAACAAAGGTGTTAGTATAATGAGTGATGTAGGATGAAATATTACCTGTTACTAAATTCAGTACAACTTATCTCGTACCATCTTGAAATAGTTGCATTTTCGATCATATGCACATTCTGTCAAAGTTTTCGGATGGGGTATGATGTTTTTGTCAGCACAGGAATGGATTTTCTCAGATAACACACGTTACAATGCATAGAAATTTGACCCATACAACTACCTAACAAAGTTTATTAGACATTCGTTTACATTGGTATCGATGGTCTATATACCAAAAACCGATTTCAAGTGTTACAATGTGGAATTCACCAGCCGCTTTGTCACTAGGTCCTTACTACTTTAATCTAGAACGTTACATTTTCATATATCATACTACGTTAATACATCTTTTAAAATCCATATGTATATCATTTTTGGGGGATAATGTCATTAGAAATCGAGACATACATACCACCTGTGCTTTGTATAGGCTAGTTAAATCAGGTGAGTTTGTGATAGAGAAATTATATATTTCAGTACTGTTTGAAAATGAAGTTTTTTAACAAATTGTATTAGTTATTCATGTATTTTTTGTACCTCTGTTTGTTAGTAATGTATCTTTAGTTTTTTTTTTCAACTTGATAAAGTTGGAGATATTTTTTTCTTTTTTGAAAACCTATTGTAATAAACATCTTTATTGGTCATTTGGTCACTTTGATGAAATTGCTTACATAAACTTATTTTATTGGTTTAGAATTTGTGTTAACTTGTTCTTACTGATTAATACTTTCAGACAGAAATAGAATCATAGACTTCTGTTAATTATGACATAGTCTGCAGATTTTGAATATTTGGTATTCAAGGTCTGCCCCCCTCTCTTTATGTATGTATGTTGCATGTTACGGTAAAGTATATAAAAGTGACTGCTACTTGACTGACTATATCACCATGGAAATAAGAAAAGTCTATTTAAATACACAACTTCTATATCCCTCCATTTCTACTTCCGTGGACAACCTTAATGGAGTCACTCTCTTAAAATGGCCTCTAGAAACAATACTTTCATAGAGAATACATACTTTTGTTTACAAATAATATACCTTGCTCAATTGCGCCATGAAATTTCGCTGTTCTCTTAGAGGGCAAACAATCATATCCACCGACTTTGTTGTGACAATGCAGCCCAAGAATCGTGGGGCAATTATGCGTGTTTTCTGCGCATTCGTCAATATCGTCTGTACAATTTTCACCTTTAAACCCATTAACACAGAAACAATAATGCCCTGTTGGGAAAGTTTGACATTTCCCCATATTCTGACAAGGATCCAGTAAACAGAAATCAGTATCTGTACAGTTTTCTCCTGCAAATCCCTGCGAACAAGTGCATTCATAGGTATCGTTCAGATTGGAGCAGTTACCATGAAGACACGGTCTATTGAGACAGAAGTCTTGGTTGGAACAGTAATTCCCAACCCAACCAGTCGAACACGCACAATTGAATCCAGTGTCATCATTATTACAGGTACCATTATTTTGACACGGAAAATTGACGCAGTAGTCTGTCTTGTTACAGTTTGTTCCTGTCCAACCCTTCATGCAAGAGCACGTGTAATTTGATCCAGTATTTACACATGTGGCGTTGTTGGAACACGGCAAAATGTTAGAACAAACATCTTCTATTTCACAATGTTTACCCTCAAAACCCACAGGACAGGTACAGTTATAAGAGTTGCCTACATTGTTGCACGTGCCATTATTTTTACACGTGTCATTTTGACAGTTATCAATGAGTTCGCAATTGTGGCCCCGGTACCCTTTATAACAATCACATATGTATGATCCAGCCACCATACTGCATTTCCCATTCTTACATGGAGTCGTCATGCACAAATCATGGCATGTAAAACCATCGAATGCATTGGAGCAACTTAAGTTTCTTGGGCAAGGGTTGATTCCAGTTTCATTACAAAAATCTTTCTCCAAACACGTATTTCCTGTCCAACCCCTTGAACAATGACATCTCGGACCATTTATATGAGGTGTACACGTGCCATTATTTTTGCATACAAGGGAAGAGCATGAATGACACAGGTAAGATCCTGGAATATTTTCACATTTACTCTGCCCATTACATGGGTTGCTATTGTTAGACGCACATTCGTCAATGTCGACGTCACATGCTATTCCAGTCCAGCCGCGAGGACATATGCAACTGAATTCTGTTCCATTTTCCACACAAGTGCCATTATTTCTACATGGATGATACAGGCAATAATCTTCGTATTCACAAGATTCTCCTGTGAATCTAAACGCACAACTGCAATCGTATCGGTTCAAGCCATTAAGACAGCTGCCATTATTCATACAGGGATTTGAGTCGCACTCATTGATGTCTGTATCACAGAGATGGCCGGTAAATCCCGGTATACAGTTACAATGGAAATCACCTCTCTTGTTCATACACGATCCATTCACGCAAAGATTAGTTAAATTACTGGCACACTCGTTTATGTCCGTATCACAGTTCTTTCCTGTCCACCCTTGCGCACAATCACAGTAGAAGTCATTGATAAGGTCCGTACAGTTACCATGCATACAAGTTGTGTTGCTACAGTCATTGATGTCCGTTTCGCAGTAAGTTCCCCTAAACCCTGCTTCGCATTTACATTCAAAGGCGTTTACCAAATCAATACAAGTAGCATTGTTTTGACAAGTAACGTTCTGACATTCGTTTATATTGATTGAGCAGTTACTACCCATGAACCCAGTAGGACAAACACAGTCGTATGTTCCGTTATAATTGTTGCATGTGCCATTATTTTCACATGGATCCATCAAACACTCGTTTATATCAGTATCACAGTGGTCCAATTCCCATCCAGGATCGCATGTGCATACATAACTCCCGGGAGTGTTCGAGCAATTTCCGTGTTGACAGGGAGACGATGAGCACTCGTTAATATCAATGTCACATGACAAACCTTTCCAACCAGATGAACAGTTGCAATAAAATTCAGTCTGTCGGTTGATGCAGGTTGCATTATTCCTACACGGATGAAACGAGCAATAGTTCTGAAATTCACACATTGTACCTGTGTATCGTGTAGGACAAATACACCGATAACCGTTCACTGCATCTATACATGTACCGCCATGTTTACACGGCATAACAGCACACTCGTCTTTGTCACTGCTACAGTTATATCCATAATATCCTGCTGAACAATTACAGAAGAAACTTCCGTTTGTATTTTCACAAATTCCATGACCTGAACAATTTTCAAAGAGGCATTCATTGATATCTAGATCACAGTTCGTACCATTCCAACCATTTGCACAACTACAAGAATAAGCATCGATTTGATCAATGCACGTGGCGCCATTTTTACACGGGTTACTTTGACATTCATTTACATCTGTTTGGCATAAGTTTCCAGTGAAACCTGATGAGCATTGGCACGAGTAACTGTTGATACCGTCCTTGCATGTTCCCTGGTTTTGACAAACCACACCCGAACATTCATCTATGTTCGTACTACAGTTTTTATCTGTAAATCCCGATGGACATGAGCAGCTGTACCCTCCGCCCGAATTTAAGCAGGAGGCGTTGTTAGAACAAGGCTGTGTTTTGCATTCATCAATATCATTGCCACATAATTTTCCTTCCCATCCGACATCACAATCGCAAACGAATCCTCCCGGCTTGTCGGAACAATTCCCGTGTATACAAGGATCACTCAAACACTCGTCTATGTTCGTGTCACATGCTTTCCCTGTCCATCCCATTGTACAGATACAAATGTAAGTTCCGGGTAAATTGTTGCATGTAGCATTATTTTGACACATGATAGGATCACTGCATTCGTTAATTTCCACTTCGCAATGCTTTCCCGAATAACCATTTGGACATGCACACCGAAAACCTGATGCGGAGTTTTTATCCGGAATCTGTACCCCGTTATTTTGACAAAATTTGTTTGAGCAATTGCTGCCATACCACCCTGAAATAAATGAGGAAAAATTATGATAGGGATAGACTTAAAAACAAACGACTGTAGACACATATTGTGGTCAATGAGCAGGAAAGAATGGACTTTCTAAATGTTCTTTTAGCATGTTTGAATCACCCTGTTCTTTTGTAAATTTGAGAAAGTTAAAAGCTGAATTACGCAAAGTATCAATTAGATATCACTACAGCTCACGAAGCCGCACCAAAGAAGTTTAGATACGAAACAACAGTTTCTAATTTTTTGTTCGAGGGATACAAGTGTCTTTGTTTAACTTCTGTCTTTTTCTAACTTTAAATTTTTGTTATTTAAATTGAGCACATGACTATAAGAAAAATTTAAAGTTAGAAAAAGACACTTCTGATACTTATCAAAAGTGATCACATGACTACCGTAGTCATGTGATCACTTGGTAAATGTCGGAATTTATAAATAGACAAATGGTACATTCTTTGGTAGTCTTACTGGGGAAAGACGGAACGGATTTATTCAGAAGATGACCCGAAAGCAATTAAAATTAAGGGGTTGATAAAGCTCAGTGACTGGTTTAAAGTTGATTCTTCGAAAGTAGCCCTTCAGGCATTGATGCTACTACAAACACTAGGACATGTTGAGATGAGCGTGTTCATAAAGGGAATATTGACCAATGCCTATACTATGATCTCATGCCCTCCTACATATCAATACATGTTTGAAGTAACGCAGAAACGTTATTTGTTAAATCCTTGAGGGGCTTGGTGAGGAGATCTGATGTTGACAGAAAGCTAAGGTCAAGGATTAACCATACCACATATGACAATCGATTATAGTGAATTACGAAAGCTTTTGCGTCGCATACTGATTGTCAATGTCCGATAAGACATTGTAGTGTACCGATGCAATGGTTTTCTGGTTATACAGCTTAATCAGAAAATCAACAAGTTTTTAGTTTTTCCACAGCAATCCATGAGTTACTGAGATATAAAACGTCGTGTGATTGTGTTTCTTTGTTTAAAGGTACCGACGAAGAGAAGATATACTATGTATTTGCCAAAATGGTTATGGTAGGTATGTAATAAGAAGATGCGTTTGCGAAACACTGATGTTTCCGGACGTACAGTATTAAAGCCTTAGAACAAGTAGGGGGCATAGACATATCCAGCACAAATGCTTTAAGTTGTAGATCTTGTTATTTGATATGATATGCAGTATAAACTAGAGCATATAGAAAAAAACTGCATTTTTCCGCTTTGCCAAAATTATTTATTCGCATGAGTGTCAAATATCTCGATAATATCAAAGCAAAGTACAATAATTAGGTTATAAATCCGGCTTAAATTATTGACAAGAAACGGGAACATTGCTGAATCTTCCATCTGATCAATTCTCTTTCTCTTCATAAATCTTGTTTGATTTGTTATTGTTTAACGCCACACCAAGATTAAGGCAATAATAAGGTGGCGGCACCTGTCTGGTGCATTGCTTCATAATTCTGTCCTATACTACGGAACCATCTAAAGTAGTGAGGGATCTTCTACGTGCCTAGGTATATCGTGACACGGGGCCCCGGTTTATACAGTGACATAGGACCCCGGTGCATTATACCGTGATGTGGGGCCTCGGTTTATACCGTGTCGCGGACCTCGGTTTATTTTACCGTGACACGGGACCTCGGTTTATTTTACCGTGACACGGGACCTCGGTTTATTTTACCGTGACACGGGACCTCGGTCAATACCGTGACACGGGACCTCGATACATACAGTGACACGGGTTCTCGATACATACAGTGACACAGAGTTCCGGTCTATACCGTGACACGGGGCCTCGGTTTATGTTGTCTCATTCGAAGGACAAATAGGGAGGCAGAATATGAGAAATCAACGTAGAAAAATCCGAGCTCACCCTCGTAACCGAACATGGGTCCTCAGATTTGACGTCTAGTCACAGTGGTATCGCACTAGACTAGGTTAGTAACTTGTTGTTAGTCTTGTTCGATACCACTGTACCAACCTGCTTCTATATTTTGATAAATGAGTGACCTCATTATTGTATTATTATGATTATCATATACACATTGAAACATAACTAAACAGATTTTTATTTTAAATTGCAGTATTACAATTTGCCTACTATATTATTTCCACAAATAATTTTGATTCAGCTTTTTATGTAAATATGGTATGAAAATATCTCTTACCTTCATTACAGATCATAGTTCCGTTCACAGAGCAACTTGCCCGTATGCTTGGCACACAATGAATGGAGCAGCCATCTCCGTAGTAGTTTCTTTTACAAATGAGGTTCCCGTCTTTATCACAAACACCATTGTCTGTAGAATTGCAAAACCGAGAGCAATTACTGGAATAATAATTTTGCTCACATATTACTGTCCCATTTTCTGTGCATATCTCATGGGTATTAGCAGGCTTGCAGTAGATGCTACAATCTGAGGTATAGTACCCAGTATTGCACACAAGTTTCCCATTCAAGTCACATTTACCATTGTGGGTGTCTGTACAGCTGATGGAGCAGTCCTGGCCATAGAAACTATTTGCACAATGTAAAAATCCATCAGTATCGCATCTACCCTGGCCATTTGTGGGCGTGATGCAGAGACGTGTACAGTTATTGTTGTAAAAGTTGACGTCACACTCCAATGTTCCGTTTAAATTGCATCGCCCGTGAGCAACATCACGACAAAACGTTTGGCAGTCATTCCCGTAGAAATTTGTATCGCAAATAAGAGTTCCGTTTTCATCACATTTCCCATGGAAATTAGGAACACATTTGATAGTACAGTCTGGTCCATAAAATGTCGGGCCACACTGCGTCTGTCCGTTTTCATTGCATATCACATGACTGTCCGGCGACCTCGCACAGGAATAAAACATGGCGGTGTATTTTAACCTGAAAAATATATGAGATTATATCTGACATCATTTCTAGTGTATATAAATAAATTGTTACCGCGTAATAAAAGTGTACTCATTGTATATGTACTTATTCTGGTGGAATTCATATACGAGTAAAGATAGTGTTGTCCTTTTGCGCTACTTCAGGGATCGAAAACAGTGAAGTGAGAAATCACAAGATGCCTACTCTTATATCTGTATCTTGCTGACCTGAAGTACATGCACAGAATGACAATGACAAGTTCTTTATTCTCACAAACTGTACATAATATCAGTGTACAGAACAAAAGAGATATACACATATATACAATACATATCAGCAGATGCGCAGTAAATAAATCAACATGGAAGTTGGACTCTGTCCTTTATATAACTAATGAAATCACATAATTTTGACAACAAAATTTTATCGTTTGACTTTAAAAAGTTTTGCATATTTAAATGTATTAGGATTGACAAAGTAAATTTCAAGTAAACAAATTTTCTGATGGATATGATATCGATGTTACATTCAAGAATATAATGGTACTGATCTTTTATGCCACCTACCAGTTTCCATTGGTAAATTAAGATTACATTATCTTTATTTACATAGTAATTTTGCTTTTTTGTTTTTATTGGAATGTGTAGGAGATAACTTTCTAAACTCAATTTTGTTTTTAAAATTCTATAGTAGGATTCTTTAGGAGAATTAAAACATCGCTCTGCCATTTCTGTACAAATTGATCAAACAATATTTCACAAACAGTATTTCGCAACCAATTCACGCTAGAGAATGTATCAGACAACCAAAATATGTGATAAACCACATTCGTCAAGAATACATTTTATACATCACATCCATCGTATACACGTTACTGTATGTGAAAGAGCATACCATTTTGTCCATTTGAGTATACCAATTTTGCCCAAAAAGTTATTATTCGTACTTTTATATTTATAGCTAAAGGGTATCTTCCCAGATCACCATATAGCATATAATTTGGAATAGAGTAGATAAGATTCAGGATATATTTACCAAATTTTAAATGTAATTTCTCTACTACTTCTCTATTTGAAAAGAAGCATATCTCGCAGCTATAACAATTTTATCAGATAAATCTAATTGACAACTAATAGATTGTGGTTTCTGGATGAAGAGATTACACTGTACACAGCTTTCATAGCTTTATTATATGAGTATTTAATATGATTCCGAAACGCCCGGTTCTTGAAAATAATACACCTAAATACTGAAAATTATTAACGATTTCAATAATAATAAAAAGAACACTCAATTACGAATTATCGGCTACTTAACCTTTTTCAAGTTACAAAACGATTGATATTATACTGAAGCATTTATAGCATGAGCATGGACCGTGTCATCAGGATAGAACAGCACAAACAACTAAAGATAAATATTAATTTGATTTTCATATAGAATAGTTTATTTATCAAATGCCTAAAAGCATATAAATACTACACAAACAAATATATACAAATACAAAGACATACATGTATATCACCAAGTACCGAAAATAAATGTGTAAATACATAGATACATGTACGTAAGCTCTTATCTTTTTCCTTATATCAAAAGCTTTTAAATATATTTACCTGTTTCTCAATTCTTTGTATTGGTGGAGCTAGCCGCAAGTAGTGGCCCTACATTCATGTAGGCCCACTACTTGCGGCTATGGTGGAGCTAAATAGCTGTACCTACGGAAGCTTATTAGGGGCATGAAAAAAATCTCACCACGGCGAGTTACTATCACGCCACCGCGAGATAGTATACTAATTCGCAATGGCAAGTTACTATCTCACCACGGCGAGATACTAGCCTTTGATAAATTAATAGAATCAGTATTTAAAAATGGTATCAATAACTAAACAGCTTAAGTTTACTTACGACACACTATGTAATCTGCCGCACATGACCACGTGTAAAATTTTCATTTAACATTGCGAGATAGTAACTCGCCGTGGCGAGATATAAAATTTTTTCATGTCCCTAATAAGTTTCCGTTCTGTTTCAATTTAAATACGGGGGCGTTGAAAATAATATCTATTTAATAACTTTTCTCTAAGAGTCGAATAAGCGGGACATGTCAGCATAAAATGAAATTCATCCTCAACATCACTTTTACACAAAGGATAAATTCTTTTTTCTAAAGGAACATTTTATAACGACCAGTTTCAATTGATATGCAATACGAAGATAGTCTCAACATACAAATGTATTTCTTGTATTGATTATAGATAGGTTTGGTCAAATAAGTTTGTAAATTTACATAATCAACTATATGTCATTTTGACAATGAATTTACATCAGCAATTAAAGACTGTTTATAAATGTCAGCAAAATGCTGTTTAACGTTGCACCATATATATTTGTAATACCTAGTTCACAACAACTAGTAAATAAATCACTCATACCTATTTCTGACAAAATACTTTGAGCATATAGTTTAGAAACTGAGTCAAGCACCTTTGATTCACGCGTTGGAAGAAATTTATCAGAGTTATTAAAAATATTGAAAATAAAAGGGGGGGGGGCAAATTTTGTCCTTGACTAATCCCTTTCGTACATGGAAAACATTCGGAGAAATTATTATCTACCTTAGCTCTTGCTTTAATTCCATTATACATACTTTACAATAACAATGAACGTACAATATAAGTTTTCCCCCCTATTTTTAAACAATTCAATGAGACTATATAAAGAAGATTTACGAATGACAGTTGAGTATTTTTTTTCTAAACCCAGCTTGATTTTCCAAAAGAATTTCTGCAGTGTCAGCATAAATAGTTAACCTTTGGTGAAGTAAAAAGGTTCATAATTTACCAACACACCTGATAAGTGTAATTGTTGGTCGATAGTTTGTTTTTTTATCATTGACCATCACCTTTACTTCTATAAATTGGCACAATACAGTTTCCTGGTAACCAATTACTAGGTACAACACCACTATTACAGACTGTATCGAATAAAGCAATATATACTGGCATCAAAGAATCAATGAAATTTATAACATATTCTTTTTATACATATGGTCTTCACCACATGATCTGTTTCGCTTCAATGACATCACACATTTATAGCTGATGATATGTTCATTTCCTCAGAGACAAAAACACTTGTTCATTATAGTAAATATTCAATTCCTTGAAAAATTCATATAATTCATTAATAGGCACATTCGGTTTTGATTTTACATGATTCCTATTGATATTCTTCCAATATTCTTTCGGAGTTTTAGACCTCAACGAGCCAAGTGTAGCTTTTAACGCAGATTCATGATGTCTGACTGACCTTATTAAAATTTGTTTATATTTTCTCTCTTTGGCTTAAACAGTATTTATTTAGAAAATCGCATGAATCGTATAACATAACACATATATATAGGATTGAGCAACAAGTCTCGGACTTATATAAAGCTCTCTCTTGAAATCCAACATGAAATTACTAGTATATATAATTGGCCAACATTATATATAATACAAATACATAAATGAAAATTCATAAGTATAGATTTCATGCTTATATTTACCATCTCGTTTAAACCTTATAAATAACAATAAGGGTAAAACGAAAGAAGGAAGAAGAAAAAGGGACATAAGAAAACAGAAAGAAAAAAAGTAAATATAGGAAGAGGGTACAGGCTGAAGGTAGTGGATGCTAATCAGATGAGAAATTTAATTTCTATTTCATGATTTTATTTAAGTGGGAAAAAAGCCCTGATATTAAATGAATGATAAAAAAGTGGAAAGTTTACACGTTTCGTGTGATCATGTCTGTAAGATTTACTTAAGAGAATCTATTACTATTGATAATGAAATTTTGCATTTGAGCAAATATCTCTCCATTTACATCATCATCATACAGGGTCAACCTGATAACAAGATATTTATGTTTATTTGAACTGATAATGTATTGATAGTTCTATTGCGTAATTCACTATGGTTAGTACATTCCAAAAAGAAATGATTTGCCGTTTCCGGGAGACCACAGACACAGTTGTCATCATCACGTAGATGATTTTTATAAAAATCAGCATTCAGACAGATGCAACCCAATCGAAGACGAGCGTGCAATATTTGACCTTTACGTTCTCCTGAATAAAAATGTTTTGGAACTTTCTTTTTATCTTTGTCTAAAATCTCTTGAATTCTGAAATTGACCGTATGTCTCTTGCGCTTTCTGATTGCGCATTCCAATCTTTTACAGTTTTACAAATAAAAGAATTTTGGTACAGGTTCGACCTACATACTGGTGTTTGAAGATTTGACCTTGACCTCCGATTTCTTTGGCTGACCTGATGAACACTTTGTGGAATAAGTGAATACATATAGGAAGGGACTTCTTTATTTCTCTCTTTGACATATAAGCCATTTTAATATGTCACCACCATACATTTTCTTACAGAATTAGTACGTTTAACTTTTGTACCAAAGACTTGTTTTGCGGTGGAAACAAAAGAGTTGAAATATTGTCAGCCATTTCATCGATAAAATCACTGTTGATAACATTAGCACTGACATGTAATAACTCGTCAACTATACTATTAATATTGCCCCTACGATCAGTTATTCCTTCACTATACTCAATTTTCTTATCGTCATCCCATTAAAATTTAGTTACCACATCGTAGTTATCATTCACATGCCTTGTGTATAGAGGTAAATGGTGATATACGAAAATCAGCTATTAAAGTGATAAAATTCACATAAGCCATACAACAGTCAATGACACTTGGGTTTTAGATGTGAAATTCACGATTTTTTTTATTAGCACCATCTCTACCATTTAGTACAAAGTACTGAGTTCACGGTGGTCCAGTAAATGATGAATGACGAAATGAAATTAATTCTATCATCACATGACATTCTAGCTCTGGGTATTCTCATATTTTCCAGAAAATGTATAACGTTTGAAAATTTATCTTCACGTTCAAAATTATCATTTTCAGATAACTTACATCTATAACATCGAAGCTGGCAAGGCATAGTGGTATCGCGCTGGACTCCTGATCGGGAGGCCGGGGTTCGATTCCCGCTCTGGCCATGCCGGTGTCCTGTCTTTCGGATGAGACAGTGAAAACCGAGGCCTCGTGTCGTGGTATGCATGGCACGTTAAAGATCCCTCACTGCTGCGGGTGGGTCCGTTGCAAAAGTCAAAATTTGTATGCCCCGCATCAGGCAGATGCCGTCACCATATACGTGAAATATTCGTGGTGTGACGTTAAACAAAAACAATCAATCAATCAATCAATAACATCGTTTAAATTAGCAGATCTACTGTTGAAATCTCCAATTAAACATACATATTTGTATTTATTACTGAGCGATATTAGACCTTTTTTTAAGTTGAGGGAATGTATCCAGGGAAGAGTATCTAGATTTTTCTGGTAGTATATATACTGCTCCTAATCACATATCATCATTAAGGTGAAGCAGTTCACATTTAACAGAGAAACATAAAATACGGTTACATGTTGTTTCAATAAGTTTGACGAATGATAGTAACATACGTAATCTAAAAATATAAGTACACATACGGTATGACACACGTAATCCAGTGGCGGATTTAGAGGGGGAGGGGCGGGCCCCCCCCCCCTTTTTGGCCACATATTTACTAATAAAATTCAAGATTTTGCACCGAAAATGGTTGAGTAGGTCGGCTAATACAAAAGTGGGCCACCCTTTTCGAAAATCCTGGATCCGCCACAATAAAAGAAGGACAATATAGTATAGCAAACGTAGTCTAAATAAAATAAGGACACACAGTGTGACATACGCAGTGGCGTAGCTCGGCAGTGAAAAGTGGGAGGGGGCCACAACCTTCCAAAAGTGAAAAAAAAAGCAAGATGTGTTTGTGGAACACCATGTCCCCAGCAGCAAAAAAGGTAACGGTGAAGGTCTCAAGGTCATTGACTTTGCCCAGTGGGATCTTTTACATGCCATGCCTACCATGACACGGGACCTCGGTTTTTACTGTCTCATCCGAAAGACAGAGCACCGGTGTGTCCCTGACAGATGTCGAACCCGGACCTCTTGGTCACAAGACGAACAACTCATCCACTGGGCTACAGCTGCTTATATCTTTCAGATAAGAGCAGAAGCCGACGTGGCCTAGTGGTATCGCGCTGGACTCCTGATCGGGAGGCCGGGGATCGAGTCCCGTTCTGGCCATGCCGGTGTCCTGTCTTTCGGATGAGACAGTAAAACCGAGGTCCCGTGTCGTGGTAGGCATGTCACGTTAAAGATCCCTCACTGCTTCGAGTGGGTTCGTTGCAAAGGTCAGAATTTGTATGCCCTGCATCAGGCAGATGCCGTCGCCATATACTTAAAATATTTGTGGTGTGACGTTAAACAAAAATCAATCAATCAATCAATCAGATAAGATAAGATAAGATAAGATAAGATAAGAACACATACGGTATGAAATACGTAGTCTAAATAAGATAAGGATACATACGGTATGAAATACATAGTCTAAATAAGATAAGGACACATACGGTATGAAATACATAGTCTAAATAAGATAAGGACACATACGGTATGAAATACGTAGTCTAAATAAGATAAGGACACACTGTATATATATAGTATAAATAAAATAAGGACACATACGGTATATATGCGTAGTCTAAATAAGATAAGGACACATACTGTATATATATACATATACGGTATGGAACACGTAGTCTAAATAAGATAAGGACACATACGGTATATATACGTGATGTAAATAAGAAAAGGACACAGACAGCATGAAATAAGTAGTCTAAATAAGATAAGGACACATATCGTATGAAATACGTAGGCTAAATAAGACAAGGACACATACGATATGAAATACATAATCTAGATAAGAAAAGGACACATACGGTATGAAATACGTAGTCTAAATAACATAATGACACATACGGCATTAAATACATGGTCTAAATAAGATAAGGACACATACGGTATGAAATACGTAGTCTGAATAAGATAAGGACACATACTGTATATATATATATATATAGTATAAATAAGATAAGGACACATACGGTATATATACGTAGTCTAAATAAGATACGGACACAAACTGTATATATATATATATATATATATATATATATATATATATATATATATATATATATATATATATATATATATATATATATATATATATATAGCCTAAAGAAGATAAGGGCACATACGGTACGAAACACGTAGTCTAAATAAAATAAAGACACATACGGTATGGAACACGTAGTCTAAATAAGATACGGTCACATACTGTATATATACGTGGTGTAAATAAGGAAAGGACACAGACAGCATGAAATAAGTAGTCTAAATATGATAAGGACACATATCGTATGAAATACGTAGTCTAAATAAGATAAGGACACATACGGTATGAAATACGTAGTCTAAGTAAGATAAGGACACATACGGTATTATATGCGTAATTAAAATGGGAAATTTAAGTTCAAAACTAAGTGTAAATCAGATAATTCCGCTTTCGATCAATTATTCTTATACAGTCTGTAATTTTCTGTTTTGTCTAAGCCGGTGTGACTTAGCGGATAAGGTGCTCGGCCCGTGATCGAGAGGTCCCCGATTCGACTCCCGCCCTGGACACACCGCTGTTCTGTCTTTCGGATGAGACAGTAAAAACCGAGGTCCCGTGTCACGGTAGGCGTGGCACGTAAAAGATCCCTCACTGCTTCGGGTGGGTCCGTTGCAAAAGTCTAAATTTCTATGCAATGCCTCAGGCAGATGCTGTCACCATATACGTGAAATAATCGTGAAGTGACGTAAAACAATAATCAGTCAATCTGTTTTGTCTTTATGAACAGTCGCGTCGCCTGCGCGTTTTTCTTCCGGTCATCTCTAAGTTGAAAGGGCCATAACTTTTGCAGTTAATAAAACAAAAATATTTCCTTTATGCACATCTTAATATGCTGCTCTTCATTTCTGACAGTGTTGGTGAAATTACGTTGAATATTGGTGAAGGAATTGCGATGACATGATGTTTCAATGAAATGCATACATTTTCGAAGTTCAAATTACCATTACTCTCGTAAAATTGTACAGAATAAAATTATCTCCTTTCATGCACATCTTTATATGCTGCTCTTCATTTTTGCTAGGTATGGTGAAGATCTGTTAA
This sequence comes from Pteria penguin, assembly GCA_035048485.1. Classification (NCBI taxonomy): domain Eukaryota; kingdom Metazoa; phylum Mollusca; class Bivalvia; order Pterioida; family Pteriidae; genus Pteria; species Pteria penguin. Next base: position 49,835,735 of record CM068583.1, on the reverse strand, counting down.
AGGGTGTAGGAGTTGCGATGACAAGGTTATTCGCATAGGCAGACAGACGGACGGCTGGACGAACAAATGTTAAGACAGCGAGGAAACCTATAGCACCTGTGCTTTCACCGGTATGGGACTTAGAATGTCACGGCAGTTTGGCATACGTAACCTAATTAAGATAAGGACACATACGGTATGAAATACGTAGTCTAAATAATACTAGGGTACATACGGTATATATACGTAGTATAAATAAAATAAGGGCACATACGGTATGGAATACGTAGTCTAAATAATACAAGGACACATACGGTATGAAATACGTAGTCTAATATAAATAAGATAAGGACACATACGGTATAAAATACGTTGTCTAAGTAAGATAAAGGACACATACGGTATGAAATACGTAGCCTAAATAAGATAAGGGCACATACGGTACGAAATACGTAGTCTAAATAAGATAAGGACACATACGGTATGAAATACGTAGTCTAAATAAGATAAGGACACATACGGTATGAAATACGTAGCCTAAATAAGATAAGGACATATACAGTATGGAATACGTTGTCTAAGTAAGATAAAGGACACATACGGTATGAAATACATAGTCTAAGTAAGATAAGGACACATACGGTATGAAATACGTAGTCTAAATAAGATAAGGACACATACGGTATGGAATACGTTGTCTAAGTAAGATAAAGGACACATACGGTATGAAATACGTAGCCTAAATAAGATAAGGACACATACGGTATGAAATACGTAGCCTAAATAAGATAAGGACACATATGGTACGGAATACGTAGCCTAAATAAAATAAAGACACATACGGTATATACGTAGCCTAAATAAAATAAAGACACATACGGTATGGAATACGTAGCCTAAATAAGATAAGGACACATACGGTATATACGTAGCCTAAATAAGATAAGGACACGTACGGTACAAATACGTAGGAGGATAAAGGACACATACGGAACGTATACGTAGTCTAAGGAAGATAAAGGACACATACGATATATATACGAAGGATAAATAAAATAAGGACGCATACGGTATATATACGTAGTCTAAGTAAAATAAAGGGCACATTCGGTGTGAAATACATAGTCTAAATAAGATAAGGACAAATACGATATGAGATACGTAGTCTAAATAAGATAAGGATGCATACGGTATATATACGTAGAATAAATAAAAAAGGACGCATACAGTATAAGATACGTAGCCTAAATAAGATAAGACACATACGGTATGAAATACGTAGTCTAAATGACATAATGACACATACGGTATATATACGTAGTCTAAATAAGATAAGGGCACATACAGTATATATACGTAGTCTAAATAAGATAAGGACACATACGTTATGAAATACATAGTCTAAATAAGATAAGGACACATACGGTATATATACGTGGTGTAAATAAGAAAAGGACACAGACAGCATGAAATAAGTAGTCTAAATAAGATAAGGACACATATTGTATGAAATACGTAGTCTAAATAAGATAAGAACACATACGGTATGGAATATGTTGTCTAAGTAAGATAAAGGACACATACGGTATGAAATACGTAGCTTAAATAAGATAAGGGCACATACGGTATAAAATACGTAGTCTAAGTAATATAAGGACACATACGGTATGGAATATGTTGTCTAAGTAAGATAAAGGACACATACGGTATGAAATACGTAGCCTAAATAAGATAAGAACACATACGGTATGGAATATGTTGTCTAAGTAAGATAAAGGACACATATCGTATGAAATACGTAGTCTAAATAAGATAAGGACACATACGGTATGAAATACGTAGTCTAAGTAAGATAAGGACACATACGGTATTATATGCGTAATTAAAATGGGAAATTTAAGTTCAAAACTAAGTGTAAATCACATAATTCCGCTTTCGATCAATTATTCTTATACAGTCTGTAATTTTCTGTTTTGTCTAAGCCGGTGTGACTTAGCGGATAAGGTGCTCGGCCCGTGATCGAGAGGTCCCCGATTCGACTCCCGCCCTGGACACACCGCTGTTCTGTCTTTCGGATGAGACAGTAAAAACCGAGGTCCCGTGTCACGGTAGGCGTGGCACGTAAAAGATCCCTCACTGCTTCGGGTGGGTCCGTTGCAAAAGTCTAAATTTCTATGCAATGCCTCAGGCAGATGCTGTCACCATATACGTGAAATAATCGTGAAGTGACGTAAAACAAAAAACAATAAACAATCAATCAATCAATCAATCAATCTGTTTTGTCTTTATGAACAGTCGCGTCGCCTGCGCGTTTTTCAACCGGGACTTTCTGCCAAACATATTATTGACACTGACATAAGATTATTTTAGTAGACATTTATTATGAATAAGAGGTGAAATACAGTCAACATAATAAAAAAGAGAAAAACAGTCCACCATGATCTTGACCGTGGAACTATAACCTTTGCTCAAGGCAATGACACACCGCCTTCTTATAAGAAACAATTGTACCAAGTATAAATTTTCTGGGACCAGGCATATTTAAATTATTAGCCTATATTGGTCGGACAAAAACTCTCGCCAAAATCCAGTAACCTTAACCTTGGAATAATTTTATGACATTAGCTCAATGTCATTACACAACGCCTCCTTGCAAGGATCAATCCTCCCAAGTATAGAATTCAGTCAGTAAGGCATGTAAAAACTATGGGTCGTACGAAATGTCACGGACGGACAGATGGACGGAAATCTCGGTAACACAATACTTCTCGTCAAATGACGGGCGTGTAAAAACAATAGTGTTTTGCATTCAGCTACTATGCCTTCACCATGTTGAGACATTTGAAAAGTGCTCCCCTTCTGATCACACGTTACGTCTTGACAATATTAACTATTTCACCTTGGTTCAAGTCCAAAACTAACCTATCTTATAAAACATTAGATAAAACTGATTATGAGAGGTGGCTCAGGGGACTATCATGACTAGAAACATATAGCAAATGAAAACACTCACACTGCTTGCGTGTTTACATCTGTGCCCTTCAATATTACTTCCACGGCATTACCAAAACTTGCATATGGCTTTACATTCAGGTGGTATCTGTTGACCAAAATCACATTAGAGCTACTGCTGCTGTCCAGTACTGATATCGACACCGTGTTGATTTCGTCGTACTGTGCAAAATAAGTACAAATATAATTAGAAACCATAAATGATATAACTCATCAATATCACTAAAGCGGCGAACTATGACTGAGATAACTCAACATCAACGTAGGTTCAAATCGCCTGTGCTTTGGTAACTCTAGCCAACACCTTTTTAGCTCACCTGATCTATTGTCATAGCGCTTCGTCCGTCATCCGTCCGTCGTCGTAAATTCTTCATATTTCGACTTCTAAACTGCCTGACAGATTTTGGTCAAACTTGATATATCTACAATACTCGTAAACCTCTACAGTGAATGTGTTTTTATTCAGATCTGTCAACAGGTGGTGTCACCATAGATAAAGGTATGCCAAAAAGGGCACCCTCCTCTGAAAATTTTCTTCAGAAGAAGACATAAATGGATCTAAAAGCTCATGCTATCTGAGTGTTCTAGAAGGATGTAATATCAAAATTTGTTCTTTCCGTTCAAAGCAGAAAAGGGTATTTTTACGTCTTTTTTGACTTTGTCATTTTAGCATAATTTCAGTTAATTTCTTCATATCTATTTTAACTGATTTTATTGTAATAAATGTAACTGGAAAGATAAGGAAAACGGAAATATTTTTTCTCGGATGTTTTACAACTTTTTAAGATAAAAGAGGACGGACTTTTAAAACTGATTGAAATATTTTGATGAAACTTTGTAAATATGAAGTACTCAGGGCCACTATATATGTTGCTATTTTCGGTCAGATCTATCAAGAGATGGATCCAGGCAAAGCAGCATAGGCTAAGGAGGGTACCCTCATTTGAGAGACTTCATCAGACCAGCTGCATTGATCATCAATCCAAATGCACCAGGGTGATCTAGAAGGATGACGTGTCGGTGAATCTGGTTCTATTGTGAAACAAAAATTTGGACCCTTTTTATTTTATTTTATTTTATAGTAGCAGCAGCAGTAGTAGTAGTAGTAGCAGTAGCAGTAGTAGTAGTATTTATTTATCTATTAGGTTTTAATAGGTCATTTTCGCCTATTTTCAAGTAATTGTTTAGATTTTCTTCTGGTAGGTTGCATATAATGCATTTATTTTGTGTAATTTAATTAACTGATTTTATTGTGATAGATGTTATTGAATAGAATTGGAATACAATAATAATTTGCAGGATTTTTTGCATTTATTATTAGGATTAAAGAGTGGAGGATAAACTATTATACATTTATATACATATAATGATGAGCATCATAGTCTTGATTTATTCAGTGTAAAGATGCAAGTTTACAGTCTTTTTTCAGTTGTCAAAAACGTAATCAGCAAGAGAATGTATATACCTTTGCGAAAATCTGCAAGCAATCAGTTCAGTGTTTGTGGCTGAGCAAATAGTGTTCATGTGAGCGATATAGGGCCATTTGGGCCTCTTGTTTATGTATGCATGAAGGTTTATACACATTCTAGTTTTATTATTGAAATACTTTTGTTAATGTTATCAGATTATCACCTTATAAGTATGATGATTTTCTGAAAACTTGAACCGCCATTTTCAATTCCCTTTTTCATACGAAATGTGTCAAATGTATTGACATAACAAGGCTTTCAAATGGGTAGCCATTGGAGCAAAGTCTCTTACCTTATGACAAATAAAGTATCTTTATATATCAAATGACGGTTTTTTTTCTCAGACTGTGAGAAAAAAAAAGATATGGAAATAAATATAATATAGCAAAGTAAAACGGAATTCGGCACAAATCCCGATTTTAACTGGCATGGAACAATAATTCATCATCACATATCAAATCATTTACCTTCCAGTCCTTTATTCTAAATATAACTGGATTAGAAAGATTTCCAATTCTACTTCCGAAGTTTGTATGGTTGACCTTCCCAAAGCTAGAACTGGTCATTTCTTGTATGCAGTGCTTATCCGAACCTTTGTCAGAACTGCAAAACATCAGAGCAAAATGTAATATTTAGCTACATGTATAGTTTACAGTAAGTTCACATTCAGTTACACTTTCACAGATATTATATGATATATGGCTGGCTGATGGTGTGTTACATCGCTATCGACAATCTTTCATTTATCAAAAAAGCTTGAACAAAAAACAACCACAGAATTGCGGCCATATTATCACTACTTCCCATTCCTTATTTGCACACACACACACACACACACACACACACACACACACACGTATTATCATTTTTCTGCGTTCCTTACAAGTATTATCGCTCATTCCTTGCTTTATATTTGGTAGCTGGTATGTAAAACGTTTTGAATTCATTTTTAATGCAGTTTTTGGTCTATGTGCTCTGGTGAGTACTTACTGCAGGCATATGTGAAGGTATGGGGTACATGAAGTATTGCAGGTATTGGTGCCCAACCCTGCACAGCAAACTGCAGGTGGGCTATGCATTGCTAACACTCGATTCCGTATATTCTCGTAGTGTAAAAATTTCAACGAGATGTATTCATCTCCTTTTATCTGAATTAAGAAAATAAATCATTTTAATATTTAAAGTGATGTAAATTCTAAAATCTTTTTACTGAATGTTTACAGATGACCATATCATGTAGATTTTAGCTGTCATAGTTACCAAATCAAGAATCCCTAAATACTCTTACATGTAAAGGTTATGATAAATGTCATGCCAGTGGCGGATCCAGGATTTCCGAAAAGGGGGAAAGGGGGGATCACATCTGTATTATCCAAACTAAGCCATTTTTGTGCCAAATCTGGATTTTTAGTAATAAATATGTGGCGCTAATAAAATATAAAAAGATTATTAAAATTCAGAATTTAAAGGGGGCACGATATAAAAACACAGAATTATAAAAAAGGAAAAAGTATTATAAGTGAAGAAATATTAAACACTAATTATTATATAATTGAATTTGGACAAAAAAAAAAAGCTCCACAAAAACAAAGACCAAAAAAAAAAAAACCCCACCAATATATAATTTGTGTTTAAAACGATTGCTATTTCTTACCGTAATCACCACATAAAGGAGAAATATTCCAATAATGCTTTGCATATCTGGACTGGTTTGTGGCAACTTAAAATATTCCGTTTGTGGGTTCGAAATGTCCCATGTCGAGGTAGTTTGTGGAATCAATATGTAGGGATAGTTGTTTGGGGTTACGCGGGCATTGGTGGGAATCTTTGAGGCCTAGCCCATGCCTTTATCTTAAAGTCAAATGTGTACACGTACCCAATTGTTGTAACGTTCTATAGAACAAAATTCAATAAATCCGGATATCTCGACATGGCTAGTGTACCTAAAGCTTTATGGAATTCGTTATGTGGACCTATAGTAGATAATGAACAAGACAAGTTTTGGTGAATCTATCTACAAAGTTATGTTTATCCTTGCTTTGTGTCTCCTGTGTGTTTTAGACGCAGCAACAGTGACACGTCGGGGAGTGTCATTTGGAATGCTGCAGCATTTATAAGGAAGTCAATATAAATAAAAGATTTACAACAGAGACGAAAATCTGGAGATATTATTGGATATTTTCTTCTCGCACAATGATCGCAATGACTTTAAATAACTTAACGAAGGAAGTACATTTAAGTTGTTTATCCGAATCTTAATTAGAATGATAAATGTACTTTTGCATTTCACTCGGGGGGATAACTACCTATGTAAATTCTATTTTGTATACGTTCCTTATGTCTACTGAATTTCCCCTCCCTTATGTAGAAAATTTTAATTTCTTTGACTGCCGGCTTTCGTTTTGATAATCCTTCCATGTTCACGTTGCTCTGTTTTCCTATTGTACGCATGAGTGAGTCCATGCGAATTTATTTTCCTTGTGTATTGGATGCTAGAAAAATAGGCATTACCCTTAGATTAATGCTTTTAATGGAAATTTTCGGATCCTACGGCTTCATATCGCTCTCCTTTTCGTAGAAACACTCAATTCCTTTGGATGTTCACGCTTTCGTTTTGACGTTCTCACCATGTCGTTCTGTTTCATGTTGTACGTGTATGCAGATTTAGTTTCCTAGTGTATAGATAGTTTTCGAATGCATGAAATTTAATCGGATTTACTTCCCTTTTCTGCCATTTTAGGGGTGAAGATGGAGTTTTTGGTTCATATTCATACCAAATTTACTAAATGATTTTGAGAAAGATGTTTATGTTTTCACTCCTCTAAAAACATTTTAACATTGTACAATGGCTTTAAAATTGCATAAAAATTGCAAAAAATCAAGAAGCATCTTTCGTTTGAAGAAATCTCTTATAGGGTTAAGGTTATTATTAGGGTTAATCTATGCACAGATATGCGGCCATATACCTTCAGGATGGCGGAAAAGGGAATAACTCCAGTTAAATTCTATGCACTCGAAAACTATTTAAAGTCTTGCTCCATGTTTCCTTGTATTGTATTCAATGTTGGCCACGCAATTATTTACTATTAATTACCGGGTTCTTTTTTCGATTATTGCGATGTCCGAAAACATTAAAAAAAAAAAAAAAGAAGAAAAAAAAAAGAAAGATCTTTAAACAACCAGAGACTCTGAAAGTAGTCTGTCTCTGTAAAAGAGAAAACAGAAGACATCTGATCAGGCTGTATGACACAAATCACCAAGGATATGCACATAAAATATGATAATATAAAAATATACACAGAAAACATTACAAAAATATTCGATTGTACTACAGTTACGATACCGACTTAGGACGGTTAATTAAAAAGAAGACATCTGACAAAGCTGTATGACAAAATCACCAAGGACATGCAAACAAACAAACGTCACTCATTCGGTGTGATTAACCGGTTTATGGGCGCCCACCTTCCTACTCACCGTAAAAGCAGCACAATCAAAGGACACACATTTAAAAAAAAAAGATAAATAATCTTTCATATAGAGAACAAGGATCAACAGGTTTCTCAGGGAAAGAGGTCATAGAAATATTTTCTCACGAAATGTTTACAGAATAATATGCTGGTATCAAAAATATGCAAGGCGACATTAACACGAGTTAACCGTGCTCTGCTCGTCTGTAAGCGAGCTCAGACCCTTCATTTGTAGGAGCACCGACTAACAGACAGAGGGGATCAGCACCTTGTCTCCTCTGAAAAGGTTTGGACAAGCCCCGTCATAGAGTACCAACCATCCTGTTAGTCAGTGTGCAACACTCAAGTAAAAAGTCTGTACTGGGCTATAGAGGGACCCAGCAAAAGACCTAATAGTATGGTCTTACCGATGACCTCGCGGTCATACTTTCCATGTCGAAGGCGTTTATAACCATAAACTCACTCATAAAAAGAAACGCATCCAGTCGAAAGTCTATTTGGTACCAAGTCAAACAAACAAAAAAAAAAAAAAAAAAGAAAAAAAAAAAAGACACATACAACCTTGAAACGCAATGTTAATTTGGGCATCCGTAAAAGAAAATCATCTTGCTTAATTCTGACATCCAACGCTCGTTACTGTATCGACTTTTCCGACATCTTCTTGAATATTTTGATGAATATATAACAAATATATAATTATATCATACAGACAGAAGCAAAATTTCGTAAGATGTCATACACAATAGCCTATACACAGGAACATGGGTTTATTTCTTAAAACGAATGAGTACACTGAGCAAAGCAGTGCTCTTCGTGTCTGAAAGAAAAAAAAAAAAAAAAAACCAGGAGTTCCCAACTAACTAAACAAGACTTTATGTCTACCTGCACGTTAGATATATTGGAAAGTAAAGGCGAATGTGCCAAGTAAGTGCGCATGTATAGACTCTTTTTCTAGCCTCACTTGAATTATGCATAAAATACACTGATACACTTACGCAATAGAATAATTTCTATATCTTAGTCAAGATAAAATACATATTAAACAGTAGTGTTATAATTCCAACACCCCCCCCCCCAAAAAAAACCCCAAACCAATAAAAAAAAACCCCGAAGACTAACGCCTAGCAAGGCTTAATACGCCCGTCGCTTACTTTGGACGGAATCAATGTGAACGTATAGTTTTATTACCCCCAAACTTGGGTCTCTTTGGCAATACTTTTATGAAATATTGAAAGCCAAAAGGTGACTTCCCCTACACCATTTAAGCATTCTGCATAAGTTTCATGAAAAACAACTGAGGTTTACTTAAGTTATCGCGTTACATAGCATCTCCATAGCATCTTATCATAGTAAAAATTCCAAGTTCCAAAATTCCGTAACGACAAAACAGAATTTGCTCAAAATCACAACGCCGATTCCCCTACCCTATTCAAGCATTCTGTATTAGTTTCATGAAAAACAGTTGACATTTACTAAAGTTATTGCGTTCCATACAGAGACATACATATATTAATTTTAAATTTAGTGCATTGATAGCCACGCCAACCAGTCAAAATTAACGGCTTATCATAGAACGTCTAACGATAGGCGTGGCCAATTATCACATGACTTTTTTTTTACTTCCATCGAGGTATAAACGAAATTTCTTTGTGTGCGGTTAAATAGGCTTTATACGGCGTTTGCCTCTGAAATTAAATTATATATATATAATTTAATTTCTTATGAAACAAGAAATTTGATTGGCCGTTGAAAGCATATTATAGCTTCATAAATTGGTTTGGTCGGTTGCTAGGAGCAACCAGCTATGAGGATATTTTCCTCCGCTCTTGTTACATTTTTATTTACAGTTTGAAAAATAATCTAATGTTGATAATTCAAATTATTCAAATTATCCTAGTCTCTAATTAAATTATAAGGATTAACTTTAACAATTTTGCAGTTTATTGAGATATAATATGGTTTGAAGCGGTGCACAGTTTTTTATAATCCGCTTCGCGAAAAATTGTTAAAGTTAAAACTTAAATATATACATACTATTGCATTTGTCCAGAGACATATATACACATGCTCCTCATTTGTCCTATGACATATTTGTAATTTGGGAAATTAAAACATGCACGAATGACTATCAATGTATGTTTTAATTTTCCAAATTACAAATATATCGTAAGACACATTTATTACAGTGTATTTTCTTTTTACTACGTAAAGGACACTATTACATTCATTTCAGTGCATTCTCTCTTTACTACATTAAGAACACTATTACATTTATTACAGTGTACTCTCTTTTTACTACGTAAAGAACACTTTTACATTGATTTCAGAATATTCTCTCTTTACTACATAAAGGACACTATTACATTTATTTCAGTGTTCTCTTTTTACTATGTAAAGGACACTATTACATTGATTTCAGTGTATTCTCTCTTTACACATTAAGGACACTATTACATTTATAACTGTATTTTCGTTTTACTACATAAAGGACACTATTACATTTATTATAGTGAATTATCTCTTTACTTCGTAAAGGACACTATTACATTGATTTCAGTGTATTCTCTCTTTACATATTAAGGACAATTTTACATTTTTACAGTGTATTCTCTCTTTATGTAAAGGACACTATTACATTTATTACAGTGTATTCTCTCTTTACTGCATTAAGGACACATTACATTTATTTCAGTGCATTCCCTCTTTACTACATAAAGGACACTATTACATTTATTACGGTGTATTCTCTCTTTACTACATAAAGGACACTATTACATTTATTACAGTGTATTCTCTTTCAACTATGTAAAGGACACTATTACATTGATTTCAGTGTATTCTCTCTTTGCACATTAAGGACACTATTACATTTATTACAGCGAAATCTCTCTTTACTATGTAAAGGACACTATTACATTTATTTCAGTGTATTCTCTCTATACATATTGAGGACAACTTTACATCTATTACAGTGTATTCTCTCTTTACTACGTAAAGAACACTTTTACCTTTATTAGTGTATTCTCTTTTTACTATGTAAAGGACACTATTACATTGATTTCAGTGTATTCTCTCTTTACTACATAAAGGACACTATTACATTTATTACAGTGTATTCTCTCTTTACTACATAAAGGACACTATTACATTTATTACAGTGTATTCTCTTTTTACTACAAAAAGGACACTATTACATTTATTACAGTGTATGCTCTCTTTATGTAAAGGACACTATTACATTTATTTCAGTGTATTCTCTTTTTACTACATTAAGGACACTATTACATTTATTACAGTGTATTCTCTTTTAACTACGTAAAGGACACTATTTCATTTATTTCAGTGTATTCTCTCTTTACTATGTAAAGGACACTAATACATTTATTACAGTGTTTTCTCTCTTTATGTAAAGGACACTATTACATTTATTACACTGTATTCTCTCTTTACAACGTAAAGGACACTGTTACATTTATTTCTGTGTATTCTCTCTTTACTGCATTAAGGACACATTACATTTACTTCAGTGTATTCTCTCTTTACTACGTAAAGGACACTACTACATTAATTTCAATGTATTCTCTCATAGTTTATTTTCATAATATCATAAACATAAATGCTCATACATACACAAGTATACACACTGGCCAAGTATTACGATTACATACACATATATATAATAATGTATATTACATTAATTTTGAATATAAGATTTATCATTTCTTTTTTTTTTTCAATCAGAAATGTAGTTAACTACAGGGCAATTCACATTTATCTTCATACAAAGATTAAAAATAAGAACTGTTTGATTGAGCATCCGAAAAAGTAACAAAATATCAATAGTAAGCATTCTGATCAAATTCATATCTGTTTGATCCCCTTTAAATTGATGTTACAAACATGCTTCATGTACATATACCCATATATTTTAATGTAAAATAAGCAAGATGTAAGTGTTTTTGTGTCCCTGTGGCACTTAAAACAATGCACAAAGATGAATATTCTTATTGACTCCTGGAAATCAGAAGCCAGCTACCCGGCTGGTGATATTCTCAATGACCCATCAGAAGCCAGCTACCTGGCTGGGTATATTCTCGATGACCCATCAGAAGCCAGCTACCCAGCTGGGCATATTCTCAATGACCCATCAGAAGTCAGCTACCCAGCTGGTGATATTCTCAATGACCCATCAGAAGCCAGCTACCTGGCTGGGCATATTCTCAATGACCCATCAGAAGCCAGCTACCCTGCTGGGGATATTCTCAATGATTGTCAGAAGCCAGCTACCTGGCTGGGTATATTCTCAATGACCCAACAGAAGCCAGCTATCCGGCTAGGGATATTCTCAATGACCCATCAGAAGCCAGCTATCCGGCTAGGGATATTCTCAGTGACCCATCAGAAGTCAGCTATCCGGCTAGGGATATTCTCAGTGACCCATCAGAAGTCAGCTACCCGGCTGGTGATATTCTCAGTGACCCATCAGAAGCCAGCTATCTGGCTGGTGATATTCTCAATGACCCATCAGAAGCCAGCTACCCAGCTGGGCATATTCTCAATGACCCATCAGAAGTCAGCTATCCAGCTGGTGATATTCTCAGTGACCCATCAGAAGCCAGCTATCCGGTTGGGGATATTCTCAATGACCCATCAGAAGCCAGCTACCTGGCTGGACATATTCTCAGTGACCCATCAGAAGTCAGCTACCCGGCTGGTGATATTCTCAGTGACCCATCAGAAGCCAGCTATCCGGCTGGTGATATTCTCAATGACCCATCAGAAGCTAGCTACCCAGCTGGGCATATTCTCAATGACCCATCAGAAGTCAGCTATCCAGCTGGTGATATTCTCAGTGACCCATCAGAAGCCAGCTACCCGGCTGGGGATATTCTCAATGACCCATCAGAAGCCAGCTACCTGGCTGGGCATATTCTCAATGACCCATCAGAAGCCAGCTACCCTGCTGGGGATATTCTCAATGACTGTCAGAAGCCAGCTACCTGGCTGGGTATATTCTCAATGACCCAACAGAAGCCAGCTACCTGGCTGGAATACTCTCATTGATCCATCAGAAGTCAGCTACCCGGCTACTGTAAAACACTTATCAGCCATTTCATCTTGATTAACAATAGTAGTTCTATATGATTTGATCAGATAAATGTATATCTGGTATAAAAATAGAAATATTTAACTAGTTTCCATATATTACAAATGCACAGTGGTTTTAAAGTGTTAGACATTTGATATAGAATGTAGAATTTTGATTAACTTGAGGTTACAAGGTTATCAATATTGCAATAAAATCATTTGATTTTACAACATAACATAATGTCACATATGACCTTTATAAAATGTTTCAGATTCTTATGATCTAATTTTCGCATATTAGATAAAGCAACGTACCCATATCACCATATTTGGAATTCATGGGTACTCACTGAGTGGTATTACTGACCATACTTACACAAATGCAAAAAGAAATAGATTGTAGTATGTCATTAAATATAAGTATGTATGTTTGTATGTTCACCTGTTCAGGCATTGGAGGTGTTTCTTGGTAGTTCATATAAATGCATTTATAAGAAAACAAGAATGACATATCACAATACAGAGTCATACTATGAAAGGCACAATAACATTGACAATTGACAAAACTAGAATACAAATTGGACTAAAAGGCTACAAAGATATGTAAAGATACTTGTAATGTGAGCATAATAGTCTACTGTAGGCATCAGTGTGAATTTAGTTACATATATTTTTAAGGACATACTTAACATATATGTTCTCGAACAGTTAATGGATTTGTATAATTTTAACACCTCTACTTGTGTTTGATATACATATACTGGCGTATGGAAGGATAAGTAAGTTTCGATTGTCAATTAACTACTTCCATGTCTATTTCAATATCCTTCTGTAGCATTGGTCTGTTTTTACCTAAGCACCGATTGACACATGGGATGAAATACAGCATTGCACCACTGACGGCGACCACTGTGCCCGCCACGTAAAATGATACGTCATAGCTTCCTGTTCCGTCATACAACCAACCTGGACAAACAAGGAAATATCAACCAGTGATAATGGCATTAGCCGATACTGCTTTAATTAGAGAAACAGATATCTGGTTTATATCTTGAATGATATTAGATTTCAAACATGAAAAGCACAGCACTCGAAGAAGGTCAAATTCCGACTAACTTTGGCGAAATTGATATTGAAGTTGTACAGACAAATTTAATTATGATCAAAATGCAGTGTAATGCAAACATACAAGACTGGATTCAAAACATACAAAAAATTATAAGTATACGCCCACAGCTACAGTGTATGCTTACTCTGACATCATTCCAAAGTAGGTATTTACTAAATTAATTTTAGCACGCTCGTTGGGGTCCTCTTAGAGTGAACATCTATCTGAGGAATGAATGCACTGTGGAATCAATATACAAAGGTACAAGATCCAATGATACGATACCAAATCACCAATTTATATGGAAAAGGGAACGAGGACAACAGAATCTCTAACACCATGGTTTGGGAAGGACAAACTCAAAGAAATCTTAATCTGAGTGCCCATGTCGAGTAATATATATGACGAGGCTTGCCGAGTCATGGATATTAGTCGGCATGGGCACGATGACTGAGATTTTCTGTCCCTCTCTGACGTTTAAACCTTTTTTTCACACCTTAATTTTTCCCATATTGTACTGTAGTCAAAGAAAGGTAACTCTTGTACCTATGTCATGCACAATATTACTACCCAAGAAGTAAAGCTTTTGGACTAGATCTAGTGGTTTTGTAATGTTGATAATTTTCTTTTTTTCCGTTATCAGACAAGAAAAAGCCAGAAAGTTGAAAATCGTAAATTTTCACAGCGTAAACAAAACAGACAATGGAATTGGGTCATGTCTGAAAAGTAGCTCCGGAACTTCCGGTTTCAGCTATTCCATGCCTAGGCAGAGATAACAAAAACTCTTCTAGGAAAATGAAAAGATTTTTCAGTCTTATGTGTGAGAAATTATAATCTCGATCATAAATATGTCGTTCACAAATATACAACGCGGTGTAAATCTCACCTAGAATTACTGTAATATTATTTTATACGATTCTCGATTTAACAGTATTATTGCACTATAACGACGATATCTTCCTGGCGCAATGAACAGAAATTTATACCTTTGCATCGGACCCACCTGAACTAGCGAGGGATCTGTACCACGCCTTCCATTACACCGGACCCACCTGAACTAGCGAGGAATTTGTACCTAGCCTTCCATGACATCGGACCCACCTGAACTAGCGAGGGATCTGTACCATGCCTTTCATGACACCGGACCCACCTAACTAGCGACGGATCTGTACCACGCCTTCCATTACACCGGACCCACCTGAACTAGCGAGGAATCTGTACCTAGCCTTCCATGACATCGGACCCACCTGAACTAGCGAGGGATCTGTACCACGCCTTCTATGACACCGGACCCACCTGAACTAGCGAGGGATATTTTCTTCATAATTTTACATAAAATTGTCATGTTTGGTAATGTGCAATACCAGATGCGCGTTTATTAAACAGAACAAAGTCCCGATTTGTTAAAATATAAGTAAATTGACAGTAACACAAAAACAACACGAGAATCG
Organism: Pteria penguin; assembly: GCA_035048485.1. Taxonomy (NCBI): domain Eukaryota; kingdom Metazoa; phylum Mollusca; class Bivalvia; order Pterioida; family Pteriidae; genus Pteria; species Pteria penguin. The sequence continues at coordinate 49,820,158 of CM068583.1, read as the reverse complement.
TTTTTTAATAATTTTCGGTCCAAAATTCGTTTAGAAATTATGTCTGAGTAACCGAGGACAGTTATTTGTTATACTTATGAAATATAAATAGATAGAACCGCTAAATAAATTTTCAGCAGTGTATTGTAATACTCTGTATTTTTGTTGTTGTTTACTTGTGACGGCTTCATTGTTTTGCTTTATACTTCCTTCTAAATACCAAGTTGTTATCGAATACACCTTTCTAAGCGTTTATAGATATGTCATGTTCTTATTTTAGAATTTACTTGGGGTGGTAAATACAATTGTCATGTTCTAGTTTTTGTATTAACCACCCCCAAATAAATACAAAAATCAGAACATGACAGATACTTCATATTTGAAACACAAAGTCACTCAAGAAACAATCACTATAGAGTTTTACATGCTTTAAAACACTTCGTATGCATTTCCTTTGTTTGTCCATTTTATGGGAGGGTAAAGGTAGGTAACTAACTAAATAGTTCACTTTGACTTCTGCAATTATTTTGGACAGAGAAAACAGCTGTGTATAATAGTCAACCTTTTAATTCCAAGTTGTGTCTTACCTGCTATAGGTGGACCAATCAGCGTAGCTATACCTTGGAACATCAGCAACAAACCAAAGGAGTTGGTTAGCTTGTCAATACCCAAGAGATCTACTAACACCACAGACGTTAATCCTACATAGACACCTAAAACAGATGAACATTGCTTAAGGTACCATTAACTTGCATACTTACCGAAGGCATTTGGTATCATGGTAGTATGAAATGACACCATGCACCAATGGCGACTTTGCACTGATTGTGACTGTTATACCATTAATAGACTGAATAATGCGGCTTCTGAGAATTTTTTTTTAAATTTAAATCTAGTGTCGCATTCCAGAGACCGAATTCTGCATGTCTGAAGAGCCGAAACGCCAAAATGTGATATTTTCGAACTTATTACAACTTATATTTAATCTGTACCATGGAAACTATCAATTTCATATTACACACACACACACACACACACACACACACACACACACACACACACACACACACACGTTTACATCAAAATCTAACCGAATTTCCAAGATTGGTTGGTTGATTGGTGTTTTACGTTTTTTTACGTCGCTTTCAACAATATTTCAGTTATATCGCGACATGGAAGCAGGAGGTTACCAACCTCTTAAACATAGTGATGCAACCCGGAAATCGAACCCGGATCGTCGGCGCCCCAAGCCAAGCGCTTAACCACTACACCAAGACTCCCCCCCCCCGAATTTCCAAGATTGCTAGAGGTTTGTCATATATAAAGTTTGGGGGGGGGGGGGGGGTTGTGCATTTCAGTTTAGAGAAAGTTTTTCGACAAGCAATCTTAATCGAGAAACACAAGAGCAACGCTTTCGTGGCATAATACGTCCGTCGCTTAGTTTGAAGGGATGAAATTTAAAAATATGGAAACATTCCCCTTTGCCAACAATTCTGTAATATATTATTCAAATCCATGCAAAGGGTAAAAGTTATGAACCGGATAAAGATTTACCATTATATGCAATGTGACCTTGTCCTTGCAGATATGACCTTGATTCAAGGTCAAGACACACCCTTGGATCCTGGGCAACAATTCTGTGAAACATTATTCAAATCCATGTTAGGGGTAAAAGGTATGGCCCAAACAAATATGTACCATCATACGCAGTGTATCCTTGACATTGAAGTTATAGCCTTAGTTCAAGGTCATGACACACCCTTGGGTCTTTCACAATTTTGTGAAATCAATCAAATCCATGTTAGCAGTAAAGAGTTATGATCCGAACAAAGAAATACTCATCATATGCATTGTGATCTTGACCTTGCAGCCATAACCTTTGAGTCAAAGTCATGACACATTTTTGCGTCCTGGGCAACAGTTCTGTGAAATATTATTCAAATTCATACAAGGTGTAAAATGTTATGGCCTGGACAAGAATCTACCGAACAAAAGCACTTTGACCTTGACCTTGTACATATGACCTTGAAAATCAATAAAGTTCATCCTCCAGCCATAAGAAATAATTGTGCAAAGTTTAAAAGTTCTAGCACAGACATAGACTTCAATCGCAGGTAGTCAATGTCTCTGGTTCTAGCATAAACAGTTTTGTCTGTGCTTTGTTTACAAATAACAGTCTCAAACATTTGCTATTTTTGCCCCCAAAATGACCTTGGCCTTTGACCTTGATATTGAAAAACAATAAGGTTCGTCCTCATGCCATAAGAAATAAGTGTATCAAGTTTGAAAGTCTATGTCTAAACTGTATGGCCTGTATCGTGTTAACAAGGTGCGGACAGACCCACAATGTCATACCATATTACGTCCATCTACGACGGGTGTATAATAATTAACCAGTATAATGCACAAAGCCTAGAAATTCCATAAAGAAATAAAATGCCGACCAAAATTGATTCTGGAATGAAACTAAAAAACAACATTTCGTAAGATACGCTTCTAGGCCCTTTTAATGCAGCTTGAAGACGATAATTGTCAAATAAGTGCACTTTCTGGGGCCCCGCTCTGGGTCGATGACACTACGGTATAGAAAGTTATGCCGGATGGACAGACGAAGGAAAAGCAGACATCGGATGAAGAGTGGTCACTATAGCTTACTTGAACATTTGGCATAGGTGAGCTTAAAACAACCGAAACTGTTGGGCAAAGGATTCGTCTGACTTCTCCAAACTGAACTGAATTTAGTGTATGGTAGGCCCGCAACAAATTTTTAAAAATTAAACTTTATTTATTTTACAACGATTAAGAAACAAGTTAACATCTTATATAAATCTTGCTCGTTGGCACAAATCTTGGCGTAAGGGTGTCGTTTGTGTGGGAGGAAACCGGAGTACCTGGAGAAAACCCACAAACCCAGATTGGTGACAGCCTCACCATCTCACGTACCACACCGGGAATCGAACCCTAGCCAAAAGGTTCAAAATGGGTTTATATCGTTCATCTTAGCACTTCAAGCAAACATTTTCTTTCTATTTTCAATATCAAAGAATAAGAATAAATTCTTACAAAATAATAATAATAAAAATTAAAAAATAAATAAATAAATAAATAATAACAATAATGATAATAAGAGCGAAAGAATCGTCTAAAAATTGATTTCTGAGTGAAACCTTAAACGACAATTCTTCTAAAGACAGTCGCACCCTTCTATATCACTCTAATGCATTTGTTATGTCAAGCTGATCTGAAGAGAAAAATGTTAACGGAAAATAACGTCTTGGGGTCTATTTTGCCTTGTCCTGGATCCATCTTTTTGAAGGTTCTGACCAAAAATAACAACACTTGTAGGGAACCTTGAATACTTCATTCCTACCATAATTCATCAAAATCGATTCAGTACTTCTGAAGAAGACAGTGGTATAAATCTGTCCGCAGTAAGTTCTTCCAGGGGTCCGTGATTTCCCCCTTTTCGTATTTAGTATTGAAATTTTCGACTGTGCCTCCATTTACTGGTAAGTGTCATATCGCTATACTTCATGTTTCTCCAAAAAATGTTCAATAAACAATATGCAAAATTAATATTCTTAATATGCATACAACAAGCGACATACTTGTTAGATTCTGGATATCTTTTTACCTTATGCGGTGGATAAATTATTTGAATAAGTATTTTATTAATCAAGCAATCTATTTAAAATACTGACTGAAGTCGTTCTTAAGATACTGCACACTCTGAATACTTATATTATTGTCTAAATACTGATAAAGGTTTCATGCATTCATCGGTAAGCTTATATAACCATCAACTTAAAAGAATCAATCAGTACATGATACAATAGACAACACCGTGATCCGACAATGTATGTTTTTTTCCTGTCATCTTATTCTCAGGGTTGTTTATTGCTGCGCTATATTGCTTACGTCCTCTCTTAGCTTTACTCTATAGATGTCTACAAAAATCCCTGGTAGATGTTCTATTCTTGTACCCTCTTGCAGCAATTAAGCCGACGAACTGAATTGTCTCAATGTTCTTTTAAAATAACTAGCATTCTGTACTAGACTGTAGTGATCGTTTGAAGAACAGTGTTTTTGATTTAATATTACTGATAATATTATTGGTATAAATTGATAATATTATTGGTAAAAATTGTGGACTTTTTAATCTTTGAAAAGATGGAAAGAATTCTTCCAATAATGCTTTGAAATACAGTAAATGCTCTTGACCTAAATGGATTTGAAAAAAAAGACATGGAAATAGTTAGTTATCGGCACAATTATCCATTGCTATATATTTTGATTACAATTTAATTAAATCATTTAGTGTACAAAGAAGGAATATCGTAATGCAACTTGATATAATAAGATAGTGTTTTCTTACCAATAAATGCACCGAAAACAGCGGCGTAGCAGACGAGATAAGCATAACTGTCATTAAGTGGACTAACAGCCGTGCCTATTCCACATATCACCAGCGCTGTGCTGTATAACCATAGACGATTCACACCCTTCCGGTCCGCCATCCACCCAAACACAATACGCCCGACGGTGTTGGCAATGCCCATTACAGAGATTAGAAATGTAGCATCTCTTTCATTAATGCCTGCCTCTTTTGCCCGGTCCACAAGAAAGATATAGGGCATGTTAAAACCAATACTAGTGCAAAAGTTTGAGATGACGAACAATAGAAATATGATATCTTTTAATAGTGAGAAGTCCAGCATCTGGCGAATGGCATCTTTCATTTCCGGAGATAAGTTGAGGAATCGGAACACTGCCCAATCGTCGTGTTCTGGGATAACGTCTGGCAAACTTGTCACACTAGTGACGTAGAGATCGGGATTAGATTTATATTGTGGAATGTTCAGCAAGGAGCCACTGTAAAATATATCCTTTCTGTACATAGGACCTGGTGTGAGGTGATGCGACTGTGTTGACGTCTGGCGTCTGAATGTATGGGAAGTATTGGATGCAGATAGTGAGGCATTAACTTGCATTTTATGCAAGGCACCATCACTTTTAGCGAAGTGCGTTGGAGTATTTTCCACCTGAGTTCTATTGACGGTTTTATTTATAATTGGAGTGTCAAGAGAAATTTGAATATCTGGCAAATTCCCTTTGTTATTTGGTTCTTCTAGTATCATCAGAGCTTCCTTTTCTTCTGGCTCTATTTGTCCTGTTTCAGAGTTTGTACGGGCGGAAACCAGAGGTCGAAAGAGGGCACCGCATAATATGCAATTCAGTATAATCCCAGCTTCTATCAATGTGGCCCCCTTCCACGTGTACTCGTCTACCAATAGCTTGGATACCGGAGCAAATATGAAAGTACCGATTCCAGACCCGCATACAGCCAAACCCATTGCAAACGAGCGTTTTTTCTCGAAATAATATCCAACACTGACAATTGCGGGAAGGTACATCAAACCAAATCCAAGACCTACAATAATCATAAAAGCTTTGTAATTCTAGCTTTCAAAACACTGTAACAAAATATGGCAAATTTTAAAGAGACACAGTATTCAAAACTTCCATTATTTCAGACAGAAATTTTTTTTATATATCTATATATATTTAAGGGTTAACTTTGACAATTTTGCTATTTATTGATATATAAAATGGTTTGAGGCGGTGCACACTTTATCCGAACAAATCGAGCTTATAAATGTGATAAAACCGAGTAAATCTTTGTTTGTTTCCATTAAACCACAAACATTTCTAAGCCACAGACATTCTAATATATTTTTCTTGTACAAACCTGATAGAATTCCAAATGAGAAATATAGATAGTAAATGTTGGGAGCAAATAAACTGAGAATGAAACCGACAGCAGCGATCATGGCTCCCACTACTGTCACTTTACGACAGCCATAACGGTTCGTCAATGCGCTTGCTATAGGACCTGTAAATATATATATGTATAAAAGTTCCAATTTCCTTGTGTTCTACATATAATTCTGTAAGTCCTTAAGCAGTTTCAAATTAAACGCACACATCATAAAGCAGTTCGCAGATAGACTAGTTTACTAGTGTTACATTAAGGTTGTAGAATTCAAAGAATTATAAAACTATCTATCACAATCAGATTATTATAGATAGTTTTATAATTCTTTGAATTCTACAACCTTAATGTAACACATGTATATATACTTGTTTTACATGTTATACATGTTTGTTTAACGATTATTGCGAATTATGCCGTTTGTGAAATCGGTTTTAACCTTAAAGTCTTTATAACAGTAAACATAAGTGATGATATTCATCAAATTTCTCACTTTTCCGACCTCAATATAATGTCAATATAACCAAAATTTGTGTTGAATAGTTGGACAACTTAAAAAGGAGAATAGATGGGTGTATTGTTTGTATACTGACTTACCGACACCTAGCGTTACTCCAGGTACGAGTGATCCCACCCATGACGTCTCGCCCTTTCCTTCCCCAAAGTAATTCAGAAATTCAATGTAGAACACGCCAAATGAGTACACAATTCCGTCCGCTATCACGTGAAGGAGAAAAGATCCAAGCACCACAAACCAACCCCACCCACCATCTGGCGGTTTGGGCACTTCTTGCGAATTGGCTACAGCTTTGCCTTTCCCCATTTTAAAACGACTGAAATAGTTACTGCACTGGAAAACTTAAGACTGCTAATTAAGTTAATAGAGTTATGAACAGTACAAGAATTGTCTGCAGGCAAATTGCAGTTCTCTCTACGATATTGCACAATGCGCTTTGCACTCTCCGGCTGCAGACAAATTGCAGGTTTCTCTATAATATTGCGTTCCGTTTTTTTTTTTTCGCAGAAGATTTGATAATATATATAGCTTGCTATAATACTGATAAATGCGATGGCTTTCTGTGATATCAGGCTCCTCCAGTCCGTATGACCTTGAACTTCCTTAACCACCTGCTCTTCTAAAATAGTCACTGGATGATTCACGGTTATAGTAACTTTGAGGAAAATTAGAAACCTTAAGAAATGAGCAAGGAAGTAAACAAATGAAATCTTCCATAAGGTATGAGTAGATATCACAAGGTTTACAGGTATTTCCTCTTGGAAGTTCCTTTGCTTTCTTTTATGTCCGATGCGATGCCTTGAAGTCGTTGATACATAATACAATATATAATGGTCACAATAAAATCTTCATTTTTAACTTGAAAACTCTAAATGATGTCTTCGGAATAGGACCTAGAATACAATCCTTTTCTCCACTTACGACGGTTGGCCTTAGAGTAGGACCTAGAATACAATCTTTTTCTCCACTTACGACGGTTGGCCTCGGAATAGGACCTAGAATACAATCTTTTTCTCCACTTACGACGGTTGGCCTCGGAATAGGACCTAGAATACAATCTTTTTCTCCACTTACGACGGTTGGCCTCGGAATAGGACCTAGAATACAATCCTTTTCTTCACTTACGACTGTTGTCTACTCGGTGTTTCACCTGCCAAGATACGAATTAAACAATAGAATGACTTTGAAGATTCTGCACATTGTAAATTTGCATTGATTTTCTTTTATCAGTAGTCTCATGGCAATGAGTTTGCATATTTTCGTCATTATATCATTGAAGCTGACATGTGGATGCTATTATATGGTCTGTGTTCTGTGTTCTCAGATCAACGATAAACTGATATAATATGTTATAATGTTAAAAGCTAAACGTAAATCTACATGGTCGGATCCATCAATATGAAGAAGGAGAGGAATTTCGAAATGCCGTGCGACAAAAAAAAAAAAAGGGGGGGGGGGTATGTCGTCTATTTTATCAGCTTTCAGACAAACCTAGGAGTGGTACAGTCCTTAGATATCTCCACTTGGATCCGTCACTGCTATAACGATCCCCATGGCAAGTCATTTTTATTCAGCCCAGTGAATCATGAAATGGGGATAGTTATAGTAAAACTTAATTCAGCTAAAAATCTAAACAAACAGGTTAAAATATTTTCTCTCCCGTAGAGTCTTACAATAATTTAGAGTGTCTGATTTATGCATGTATCGACGAGCTTTCAGACGTAGCTTATCATAGCATCCGGTGAGCCGCCTTGATAAAATACTAGTATTGATTTTAAAAAATAAAACAAGTAAATAGATAATCAATATTATTTTACAAGAATAAATAGATAAACCAAAGGCTGTGCCGAGTCTGCTCTACTATAGTTATTGTAAGAGACTGTCTTGCGGTGACCTTTAATTGATTCTAATTGATATTTTGCTCTTAACTAACATTAAATCAAATGCCAAAAGACTTTGTAGATCAAGATTGCATATAAGTTTCAAACTTCACAAAATGGCAACTATGTCAGCCATATTAAATTATGTTGTATAAACTTTTTTATATACGTTTGTTGGATTTGTTGAGTGGTTCATTGCTACAACAAAAGCAACGCCTAGCGTGGCATAATACGCCCGTCGCTTAATTCGGACGGGATCAATTCGCATTTGAGTTTCATGAAAAACATCTGACGTTTACTACATTTAATTGCGTTTCATAGCATTTTATTATAGGAATAAGTCCAAGGGCAATAACTCCTGCAAAAATGGTCCTATCAAACCCATCTTCGAACTTGACCTGCAAAATAAAAATCTTGAATTTTTTTAGTCCAAGCCACCCCCCTTCCTAAATTTATAAATTTCTCAAAAATGAAGTAAAAGATATCAACACCTGTAAAGTATGTGATAGTTGGTACATTGTACTTGTTTCATGCTATATTTCATACTGTTTTTACAAAAGTTAGATTTGTAATAAATTAAAAAAAAAGTCCAAGTCCAAGGGCCATAAATCCGTCAAAAGTAGGTCAATTTCAACTCAATATCTTGAAAGACGGCAAAAAAGTCCGGAAAACATGACCCCGGACGGACGGACGCACGGACGGACAGCGCCATAACATAATACGTCTGGTCTAATGACGGGCGTATAAAAATTCATCATGATTGTTACAAAAACGAGTGCAAAACTGCACTTCAAAAGATTTTCATAATGGTTGTCATGACAGCCATATATGACACTCATATTGGATTACGATACACTATATCTTTTGTAGTTACGTTTATCCGGTATCGTGAGTAGATCATTCACCTAAAGTTTCATCAAAATTCCCGTTAAAATGAGGAAAAATCATGTCAAGTTCTAAGATTTTCAAGACAGCAGCCATATTGGATAACATAATACATCATAGGAAAGTAATGTAATCATCTTCCCTATGCCATCGGTCTCGAATTGGCAATTGACTTTTTTCTACAGTGTTCATTCGTTTCAAAACATGTGTTTTTCTCTTGAATAAAGATCTGCAAAATATAGACCCTAACGAGTCGTGTGATAATTATATAAGGTACATGTATATGACTAAATGGGTTATAATGTACTGATATCAGGTAATTATGGGAATAAATCTTTAATAATGAGATAAATTCGTTTAGAAAACATATTATGTCAGGTATTCCCATGCACCACGCTACCTTTACATGTGCTTTTTTATTGACCTCCTAGCACAATAGACGTAGCATATAAAAAATCCATCTTTGCTCCTGGTGTCTCCCGGCATAAGTCTACATGTCTGTGCGTCGAGAAATATTATTCGTATGACGTAAAACAAGAATCGAAAACAGTACATGTCCCTTTTATAAGATTATGTGCAGTACATTTTTAATAAATGGATAACATTCACTAAATAAAAATACATGTCGCTTGACAAGGTAAAGTAATGGGGGGGGGGGGGGGGGGATAAAGAAAGCAGAAACTTATCAATCGGAGACGAGTTTCCAAAAAAGAAAAAAATAATAAAATAATAATAATAGTAAAAAATAAATAAACATAACAAAACTTATGCATGATTTCATGGTAGAGCATATATTTCAAACTTTACACTCTTTACTCACATTCCTCCATAGAAATAACACATATTGCTCATAATCACCTTTCAGTACTTTGATTTCACACGAGTTCGTCATGTTTCCTGGGTAGATAATTTCTGTAAAGGATCAAACACCAAACCAAAATTGCATATGCTTATCTAGACCTCATACCTGACAAAATGAGAATACATTTGTATAGTCGATTTTTTGTGTTAAATAATCTCCGAGGAGCAGCGATCACAAACAATTAAGGCCGGATGGACGACGGAGAATTGTAACACCTCGATTAGATTTCGACCAGTAAAACTCAAAATAATCTTCTTTGGCAACTAGAACATGCAAGCAAATAATGCTGATATCACTGAATTTTAATCAAAATCTTTAAATTTCGATAAAAGCAAATGAAATTTTGAATTTATTGTTTTTATTCAAATAATTCCTCGCTGAATTCAATGAAAGATACCGCACAAGAATAATGGGTACATAAAAACCTGAACAGCTATGCTTATAACATATGTATGAAAATGAACTAAATGAAAAAGAGATAAATAGATTTAGTTGATGTAGATCGAGCAGATTCGCCCCTGTACCTTGTCATCTTGTCGACACGGGGCTGATTATCTTTGTGTACATAACATATTTAAAGATTACCACCAAGTGGACGCTCACCGGACACTAAGAAATTGAAGTTTAATCAAGTGTGGGAGATTATTCCTGGGTAAATATATGTATACTTGCATGATTATCTCTCATAGGCGAGTTTGTCATCTATTCTACCTTGTGATAAGCATTTCAAGCAGTAAAGCATTCTAAAGTCTACTTAACAGACATAGAGTGACACTAGACTTGGGTCGGGCCCTGGGATATGATTCATGACATCCATTTCACTTAGACAGAGTTGACACAGGAAAATATCTTAATGTCAAAAGCGACGGAGTTCGACACAGAACAAACATAAAAGTTTGCTCAACTTCTCCCGCCACAGAATACAAATGGGAAGATCGAATAAACTTAAATTAAAAACAAAAGAAAAGAATCCCCCCCCCCCCAAAAAAAAAACCAAACAAACAAACAAAACAAAACATAAAACATAAAAAGCCCCAATGAACAAATACAAGGAAATGCACATTGTTAAAGATCTTTCGGGAGAATGTTTAATTCGATAGTCTGTCTTGGGAAAATTACAATATTTTGTAACAATTCGTATTTAAAACTTCCTTCGTTTAATCATTGTTAGCATTCTACATGAGAATAAACTAGGAAATGATGCTAGAATTGCTACTCCATTAATTTAATGGCGGTTACAAATACTATCGGTAAAATTATGTGAGTGGCAAAGGTCATTATCATGTTATTAATACATGTAAAGGTGCTATCAAAATATGTAACATAAATAATAACTATATATATATATATATATATATATATATATATATATATATATATATATATATATATATATATATATATATATATATATCTGTGGTGGGTATAGCTTTCCATAGCAGTATAAAGTGAGGGTATATACATATGTAAAGCTATGGTGGATATAGCTGTAATCATGCGTTGCGTATCTGTAAAGAACTCGTGACATAACATCATCAAATATGGCTTACATTCCGTAACAGTTGATTTCAGTAGTATCCACTTTTTCCGGTAGTGTTCAGAGAATGAATTGTGTTTACTGTGTATGCTCCATACTGATTTTTAAGACTGAAGATTCGTTCATTCCCTATTTATCATATGATCAGAGATTTATGATGAATTTTATTTAATTATTGATGGTACAAAATCAACATCTCCTGTATCTACTCTAGGCTTTTGACAGCGGACATATGATCGTCGATTTATACAGAACTTGCATGTACATGTTATACATCATAGTTCATAGACTTGTTCAAGTCCCTCTATTTTATTCTAAATTTTTCAGTATCAGATACAGAGTATTTGTATTTAATGTATTACTCGTGCTCTCTAATGATACTTTTCTATTGAATGAAATAAAACGATGATAAAATCATGGTAATAGAGGGACTTGAGCAAGTCTACACAGTTCAAAGCGAGCATTATTCAAAGTCAATCCTCTTTCTATTTTCTCACCTCGCCTATCTCTTTATATATGTTCCTGACACTAGGTTACGACGAGATCTGTATGGCAAATGCTTTATTGTTTTCTGCCGTGATATTTCATCAGCCTATTATACACAAGTATATGTGGAACAAAATAAAATTGTGAAACGTCACGAATGGACAAATGGACACAAATGAGATTTTATAACGAAGAGTGATAAGGATTTATGTCTTCACTATTATTGTTTAATGTTGATGAATCTAGACTGTCTTTCCTTTTCTTTGCTTACATCTAGACTGTGTCTTTCCCTTTCTTTGCATGCATCTAGACTGTGTCTTTTCATTTCCTTGCTTACATCTAGACTGTGCCTTTCCCTTTCTTTGCTTGCATCTAGACTGTGCCTTTCCCTTTCTTTGTTTGCATCTAAACTGTGTCTTTGCCTTCCTTCGCTTACATCTAGACTGTGCCTTTACCTTTCTTAGGTTACATCTAGATTGTGCCTTTCCCTTTCTTTGCTTACATGTAGACTGCCTTTCCCTTTCTTTGTTTACATCTAGACCGTGCCTTTCCTTTCTTTGCTTACATCTAGACTGTGTCTTTCCCTTTCTTTGTTTACATCTAGACTGTACTATTCCCTTTATTTCTTACATCTAGACAGTGCCTTTCCTTTCTATGCTTACATCTAGACTGTGCCTTTCCTTTTCTTTGTTTGCATCTAAACTGTGTCTTTCCCTTCCTTTGCTTACATCTAGACTGTGCCTTTACCTTTCTTAACTTACATCTAGATTGTGCCTTTCCCTTTCTTTGCTTACATGTAGATTGCCTTTCCCTTTCTATGCTTACATCTAGACTGTGCCTTTCCCTTTCTTTGTTTGCATCTAAACTGTGTCTTTCCCTTCCTTTGCTTACATCTAGACTGTGCCTTTACCTTTCTTAGCTTACATCTAGATTGTGTCTTTCCCTTTCTTTGCTTACATGTAGACTGCCTTTCCCTTTCTTTGTTTACATCTAGACCGTGCCTTTCCTTTCTATGCTTACATCTAGACTGTGTCTTTCCCTTTCTTTTCTTACATATAGACTATGTCTTTCCATTTCTTTGCATGCATCTAGACTGTGTATTTCCCTTTCTTTGCATGCATCTAGACTGTGTCTTTCCCTTTCTTTGCATGCATCTAGACTGTGTCTTTCCCTTTCTTTTCTTACATATAGACTGTGTCTTTCCCTCCCTTTGCTTGCATCTAGACTGTGTCTTTCCCTTTCTTTGCATGCATCTAGACTGTGCCTTTCCCTTTCTTTTCTTACATATAGACTGTGTCTTTCCCTCCCTTTGCTTACATCTAGACTGCCTTTACCTTTCTTTGCTTACATCTAGACTGTGTCTTTCCCTTTCTTTTCTTACATATAGACTGTGTCTTTCCCTCCCTTTGCTTACATCTAGACTGTGTCTTTCCCTTTCTATGCTTACATCTAGACTGTGCCTTTCCCTTTCTTTGTTTGCATCTAAACTGTGTCTTTCCCTTCCTTTGCTTACATCTAGACTGTGCCTTTACCTTTCTTAGCTTACATCTAGATTGTGCCTTTCCCTTTCTTTATTCATTTGGAAATAAGTACAATCCGATTTGAAGATAGGTATGATAGAATTGTAGATACAATATCAAGAATTAAAATATGTATAATTGATTTTATTTCAAAGACATGTGCAAATGAATTAAATCTATGTCCTATGATAAAGAGACTGAAAATAACAACTACTCCCCTTAAAAACTTTCAATGTCTCATTTATTGTTTCCCTCCATTTTCCAGTCTCTCTTGGAGGGAGTGTTCATTATTTTCAATAAAACAAAAACAAATTGAACCTACGTATATTTGAATTGTACCTATCTTCAAATCCTTTGTGGAGATATTTAATTGTACCTATATATAATTGTACCTATCTATAATTGATTTGTACCTATGTTGTAATATCGTAATAACAGCTTTTTATCTCATAATAACGACTAATTATCTCGTAATTACGACTGTTTAAACGTGTAATAACGACTTTTTTTATCTCGTAATGACGACTTTTTATCTCGTGACTACGACTTTCTCAACTCGTACGAACGATTTTTTATTACGTAATACCGACTTGTCATCTAGTAATTACGACTTCTTATCTCGTAATAACGACGTATCATCTCATAATTACAACTTTTAATGATTTTCTTCCGTACTAGCTTTTTGTAGATTTATAATATCACACGTGTTTAAAAAAAGCAATCAAAGTACGACATCTCGCCTATGTCGTCCGAGTAAATTTGCAATTTCAAGACAATGAAATGCAATATATTAATACCAGAAATGCAATATATTAATACCAATGGCGCCCCCCCCCCCTTTTCGCCACATATTTAGTAGCAAAAATCCAGATTTGGCACAAAAATTACTGAGTACTTAGGCTAAAACACATGTGCCCCTCTTTTCGGAAATCCTGGATCCGCCACTGAATACGGCATCTATATTTCCTGACAAGATTATTACTTTTTTGAAGTTAAATAACAAAGCTGTTAACCTTGAAACCAGATTAATGTAAGAAAAGCACCACGAATAAAGAACGCCGAGTACAATTCAAAGATGCCTCTAAAATCAAAGAACTGCTGTCTTTTGGAAAAATCCTTCTAAACATACCCTTTCCTCCCCCTTTGCCTATCTTGATAATCCTTTTTTCCTATATTAGGACATTGGTCGTAAAGTTATATTATTTAATACTTTGCAAGGGTATTGCCTTTCCTCATACACCAGAATTCGTCTTATAGACAGTAGACATTATACATTATGAAGAATGTTTTACATGTCAATGTCTTTAACAGTATATTTCATTCATTTTCCTACCATTCTTGACTTTTTTTCAGAATGCCTAGATTTATCTCAAGAAAAAAATCTGTTGAGGCAAAAACAAACCAGCGAATGTTTATTGTCCTCTGTTAATTTGAACGAACACATAACATTCTCAAAAAATAACAACAAAATTAAAAATCGAATGCAATAGTTGATCTATTATTCCCCACCTGAGAATAGTCACATTTCATTGAAACCACAAAAAAATACAGCGAAACGTAACACAATCTATGTATTCTAGTCATTCAAGAAAAAGATAAAAGCTAAAATAACTGAAAAGTGCAAAGTAAAACCAGAGACACCTGTCGAGACTGGAGCTCTACTGACACTGGTCTACATGTACTAAAAACACTTAAACCATGAAAGATAGTTGACCACTGCGTTTTTCTTTATTTGTCAGAAAGAAAAATAAGGATGGAAATCCAGATTTAAGATTTTCAATATGGCTGCCATATTGCGTTACCTTACGCCATTTCTTTACAATGTGAGTTAGTTATCATGAGTACGCTATACTAATGTTTCATCCCCTTTAGTCAGGTATCGGTTCATATAAGCTGTTTGGACTTAAGATCACCTCAGCTGTATGCGAGCGAGTGGATATTACACCCAGGCAGTTTATATGAGCCCATAATATCAGCCTAAAGTTAAAATAACACCAGAACATTTTCTCATACAGCAAATCACGACCACCCGCTATAGAACTAACATCTAATGGGCAAAAGCGTCGTTAGGTACCCACGTCTGGTTTCGTACTGAGGTAAGTTAAGAAACCAGACGTGGGTATTGGACGATGAGACCAAAAAGAAAGTAAAGAACAATTAACTCAGTACTCACAAGATATTTGAAAAAGAAAGTAGTCAAATCGAATACATGTTGATAGCATTGTGCTCAGCATCATAGTAAATTACTTATTTGGAAGGAATGAGCCACAAAGTAAAGCATCATAATATGTATAAATAGAGAATATATTACTTTATCGTGAAACTTGGTATTAACCTACTCTGTATGAAACCAGATGAGTCAAATGAATATTTGGGATCCATTGAATTCCATATCATAAATTTATCTAACTTTTATTTAGCGGCGGATTCAGATGTGGGGGAGGGGGGTGGGGTGGGGGTGGAGGGGACGTTCTCCACCCCCTTTCACTCCTAAACAAAACAATACACAAACATAGAGAGAGAGAGAGAGAGAGAGAGAGAGAGAGAGAGAGAGAGAGTGAGAGAGAGAGAGAGAGAGAGTGTGTGTGTGTGTGTGTGTGTGTGTGTGTGTTATCATCTGTAAATATCAGTGCTACAGATAAATATCCGATAATCGTGCATCTACTCTACTTCTTCGGATTATTTGGGCTAGGTTTACTAGGTTCAGAGCTGCACCCCTCCCCCTTTTGAAAAGTATATATATGGCAAGTTGCAATCACTTTTTATAAACTCTGCATCTATGCATTGTAGATTTGCTTCTGTGTTGTCCACTAGAAGTAATGTAATTAAGATCTGATAGCGTATTTCTGCGATGCAGCTGAGTCAGCTATATAACAAAAGCCAACAGGGAAAAGACATAAATAACATCACAAAACTTTCTATTAGATGGCAGCTGTGCTACTAACTAAGGACGATTTTAAGTTCTATAACCATTAATTTTGCAAGCGAGGGCTTCGCCCCCTACTGGTTTCGCCCCTGGTCCCTCATCAGCGGTCTTCAAACTCCTCGTCAGACATCGCCCCTAATTTCAAAACCTGGATCAAGCCCTGCTATATCTACATATACTATAATATTATCGCTACTATATTCATTTCTTGGTTTTATCGGGATTTTAAATGATTTTACCACATATAAGAAAAGCCATTAAAACAGAACAATAAAATATCGGCGAAGAAAGGAAATGGCACTGGACCTACAAGTAATGAACTACATACACATTACTGAATAATTCCAACGTGATAGTGTTAAGAAAACTCCTACAGAAAGGTATTGAAACCGCTTTAATAATTAAGACGTCCTTATTGATTTTGTAATACAGAGAGAATAAATTGATCGCAGAAATTTCTTTGTTTTAAGATTAAAACCTATACGCCACCTGTTAACATCATTGAAAATTAACAAATTTTCCAACCTGGGAGAAGAAGAAGAAGAAGAAGAAGAAGAAGAAGAAGAATACCACAAAGATTCTGTATGATATGGTCGATATATCAAGTATTGAAAACTCTGATCACCGTCTGTTTCATAAGAAACCATTCCAATTTAGTTCTTCCACAGTCTTTACAATACACAGATTTTATTCTAATTATGAAAACGCTTATCGTATGTTTTAAAACTTACATAACCATAAATGATGGATGTTTTAATTATAGTGGAGATTTCCCTAATAACTATACAAAGTGGAAAGAATATATTGATAAAGTATCGATAATGATCAAGCGCTCTTCGTTCGTCGAAAGAATAAACAAGCATTCTGAAAGAATCGCTGGACCAAAACATTTCAACTACCGGTCCAAGAAAAATATGAAACCAAACGTTGGCCAACTGTAACACAAATGTAACACAACTGAGACTCGATCTGTAATTAAATGTCCCAGCACCAGTTTTCCTTAGAATATTTAACTACGTCAAATGAAAATAATACAAACTAAACTTTGCGCATCGTTGATAAGCATAACTCTACGAAGGTCAACCGTATTCAAACTCGACTCTGTCTATCTGTATGTTCGTCTGTCTGTCTGTCCGCCCGTCTGTTTGCCTGCAAGTACTATATATCCGATTTATACCAAATATGGATATTTATAGTGAAGGAAGAAAGATGCTTTTTGTTACCATTATTTTGAACTGACTTTAGATTAAAACAATGGTGAAATTTAAGTCATGTGTAATTTGATATTATTCATTAAAAGCATTACAGAGTTATGGCTCAAAGAGCAACTAAACACTTTGTCCACCTCAGGTCCAACTCATGACTGCTTGAGAAACAGAATCAGTTAGTTAGAGTGTGTGCAAAATTTTATAACGATCAGAAATAGAATTCATCAAAATTATTGCTGTGTCCATAAAGTTATGGCCTTTGCGAGAAATTCTTTACACACCATCTTTGTATATACCAAATACATTTTTTTTCGCCAGAAAATTCAAAAAGTTATTTACTGAACAAAGCTATGTGAAACCTTGAGAAAGTGACTTAACATGGTTATATGCTATTTACTAAATATGAAGTCATAGTGGTTTGTGTGTTTTAGAAAGTTTTCAAACTTGGTCATGTGCTTAAATCTGTTAGTCATCGGGGTAGGTCTAGATTTTGCCACATGACCTTCCTCTGAACAAGTTTGATACAGCATGTTAAAAAGCTGCTTTATAGCACGTTTGAAGTAATTGTTGCAAGTGGTTCTCGAGAACAAAACGTTTAAAGATATTTTCTACATAAACCTATGTAAAAACTTTTGGCTCTTAAAGCGGGGCCCAATGTTGTCGCAAGGCCTGTGTTTGAGCAAACTTGATTCTCCATGCCACAAGCATACTATATACTATATACGGAGTCATTGTAGCCAGTGGTTCTTGAGAAGAAAACTTTTTCTGCATGAGCTTGTCAAAACTGCCCGCTCTTTCCTCTGACCATTCCTAACAGATGGGGCTAAATATTGTCACAGGCTGCTATTCACTAAATATGAAGTCAATAGTAGTAAGTTGTTCTTACAAAGAGGATTGCAAACGGTGTGTTATATTGTTCTTCCTTAGGGCGGTGCCAAATATTGCCACAAAGCCTTCCCTTGGAACACACTTGATAATTTGATTAAAGTTTATCGATTATTTCATGTAGTTTTCAAAAGAAGTTGAAGCACGCAGTACTGGATTTTAAGAAATCGTTGCCACGAGGAATAAAACATTTTAAAATAATCTCATGTTTTCCAAGAAAGAATATCATTAAATGTTTCTTTAGAATGAAGAATTGAAAGTCTAGTCATGAAAGAGCGAGTATTTAACGCGTACCTTAACAGTTTCTTTTTCACAAATGTACATGCTTGATTTGCTTATGTTTTTTCTTTCATCTCTATCTCATCTCTTTCATCTCTCTCCTTGTCTATAGCTAAATTCTAATGCACAAAACAATCTTTCAAATACATGTACCTAATCATAATTTCAGTTAACAGCATTCGGTCCTCTTTATGTACGTAATATCACAGAAGCGTCCCCTTATCACCAATTATGACAATACGGAAAATAAGTCTATATTTATCCGCTGACAAAGTTTCAGAGAGCTCTCATCACGTGAAAGTATCACGTGAAAATGAGACATTTGTTCTTATTTCTTAAGTGGATACTTTATGAAACATGTGTTATTTGTTAAACTTCAAATTAGGTTTTATATAAGTGTGACTGATACAATGTACAATGCATTTAAATTGTGTTATGACTTCATAATGGTTAGTTTAATATAAAATTTCGACTTACTTTGTATGTTAAGTACCCTATCACAAACTTCATATAAAAGGCATACCATGCTATTGCTAAAATAGCTTAACAGTACACAAACAATGCCAACAAAGCACCCAAAACAAGGAATGAAATTGTAAACAAAATCATGAAGTCATGTTACACATTTAAAGGTCGAGAAATATTAGACCGATATATCAAACTAGCAAGACAATAAGAAGGTCTTTATTCGTTGTAAGTTAACGGAGTACAATACTAAGTCTATGAATGAAATACCCATAACTGCATAACATGTCTATAATTATGTATTAGATATAGGTGTGTCAAGTGCAGTGTACACAAAGGAAAATAGTGTATTGTAACATACAGCGTAAATAGATAAAATATTGCACAACGATTACATATTACATCATTCGGTGATTCAGAAGTTTATATATCTATATATCAGAATGCTATTCACAAATCTATTATTATCATAATATGGTTATTTGTGTAGTGTGATGCCCCTTGTGTATAGTTACTGTTTATATGTGTTTCTCCCATTTTGTTTTTCCTTTGTGTTATATCACCAAAGGAGGCAGATGATATATCTGCTAAAACTGAAGGATTTTATTTCAATATTAGTGTCGATGTCCTGTAACAGAAGGAAAGGACAAACATCTTTGTCTTATCAAAGGCATAAAAGCCGTTAATTTCACGAAATTTTTATTTTGTGTGAAAATGCTGGTCGTGTGTATAAAAATATCAGATTTGCCTAAAATGCACCCATATCCGATCATTTACAAAGCCTACGCCTTTGTTTTATGCCTCTAAACAACCAATGTGGAATTCTTATCATCCCACATGAATTCGTTATCAATTATAAAAAAGCAAAACATTAGATCGCTTTTAATGCGTAGAGCATGTGCTTATTGTATATTTGACATATTTCAGTCATCCGGTAATTTTAAACAATTATATGAAGATTACGGATGTTAAGCCTTTAATGTTTAATTTTATAAATTATGTAATCAAGAGAGATATCACAAAAACATTTGCAATCTCTAAACCAGTGGCCGATTTAGAGCCCCCCCCCCCCGCTTTTGGTCACATATTTACTAGTAAAAATCCAGATTTTGCACCAAATAAGGCTGAGAAGTTTGGCTAATACCTATTTGCCCCCCCCCCCCCCTTTCGGAAATCCTGGATCCTCCAATGCAAACTACCAAATAGGTCTCGCTTACACCGGTTTGCATGCAACATTTGGTACAGTCTCTTGTTCATATCACGCATGCTTTGAGTATATTTGAGCTCCACTTTCCTATCTGCGTTGGAATATCTTAATAATGGGAAGCTCAGCATTTAAATCTATCATGCAGATCCTTAACTAAGGATGTCGGTTTAACTTTTACGACAGCCGACATTAGGTTCCGTGGCTGATCAGTCTTCGACAACCGACATAAATCCGTGACTAATCCTGCTTCGATCACGAGGGTGACGGAAGGTCATGTCAAACGTAGAAAAATGCCCTAGGACATGTTTTATGAAAGGACGTGGGCTTGGACTAAAGTTGTTGAACATCCATTTGTTAATGTCGGTCCTAAGAATGAAGAATCATAGACTCAAATCCCTGGTGAGTCTGATTCCCTATTAGTCAAATCGTTGAATTTTATATCTTAGCCAACACATATATACATGTGATGGTATCCACAATGAATTTACACCTCTAGGTAGATATTCAGCCTAGCTTCATTATCATCATTCATATTCTCGACAAAATCAGGAAGGGAATGTAGTTATCGGACTTTTAATCGTTTGTTTCCTGATATTCACTTATATGGTGATGGCGCCTAGGGATTTAAGCCTTAAGCAAAGGACCCATTCGAAGAAGAAAGAAAGGGGTAGAGAGATCTTTGTCTGCCAATGTCTGCCGCAATGCCAGATCTTTTTGGGGTTTTTTTCCTTGTCCAAAAGATTCTATTCAGACAAGCCCAGGTGGGGCTCGAATTCAGAACTTTTCAGCCATGAGTAAGACACGCTACCGACTTGAGCTACATTGATTCCTAAATCGAAATGGATTGTGGAACACTGTATCATAAAATATCATGAATAAAATCATTTCTGAAGAGTTGCCATTGTGGCCAATTTGGTTCATGCACAGGCACTGTGTTACATGAAGAGTGTCATTTTAACTACCCGAATGCCCCTATATCACTGGTGGATTTAGATGGGAGAAGCCACCCCCCCCCCTTTTGGCCACATATTTACTATTAAAACTAGAGATTTTGACATCCCAAAATGGCTGAGTAGTTTGGCATATACTTAATTTTCACATCCCCCTTTTTGGAAATCCTGAATCCGCCACTGTATAGGGAAGAGGGAACGAGACGATACAGGGGAATTTGAATAGTTAAAAGGCACTCTTTATGTAACAGTGCCTGTGGTTCACGTAACACTGTGTCGTATTACTGGTTATTACCACAGGTACTCGAAATGTAATGTTTGAGAAAATCACTCACGTTAAGCTTACATTCCATAAAATGTAAGCTTAAAATGATGGAACATCTCATCATTTTATGTTTCGAGTTCCTGTTGGTATTACGAATAGAGCGTCTTGTAAAATTTCATCGGTTGGTTGGTTGGTTGGTTGGTTGATTGGTGTTTTACGTCGCTTTCAACAATATTTCAGTTATATCGCGACATGGAAGCAGGAGGTAACCAACCTCTTAGACATAGTGGCGCAACCCGGGAATCGAACCCGGATCGTCGGCGCCGCAAGTCAAGCGCTTAACCACTACACCAAGCCTGCCCCTAAAAATTTCATCGGAATTGTTATCAAAATGTAGATATAGACTTGTTAAGGAGGAGACATTTTCTGGAGACAAGCGTAAGATATTACGTACCGGTACGCTTGTCTCGAGAAGATGAGGAAGGTAGTGTGATCGCACCTCCATCATAAGATCCAGAGTACCAAAGCGTAAATAGCACTCCCACAACTTGACCATACACATGTATAGGATAAATAGAGATTATACCAGACATAGATTACTTTCTAGTAGTCTATGTCACTAATTATACTTTTAACCCTTTTATATTGAATAGTCTAGAAGGGGAGCGCCTTCAAACAAATATTAACAACTGGTTGATCGGCTGTTTTCACGTAACAGTGACTGGTCTAGAGCAGCTGAGTTTAAAACGAGTATTACTGAAGAGGACCTACAGAACAGTGTAAGTGTAAACCGATTTTAAATTCGCTGGTAATTCTTCTTATATGCAACGTCGACCTTTTTGCTACCAACTTTGTTAAACGTTTCCTTACACACGTCTTCCATTGCGTAAACAGATATTATACTGTCCTCTATCAAATAACCTATTGAATCTATCTTAGTTATAGAGAATACCTTCCTGACAGAAGCTTTCTGGAAATCCTATCACTCAAGAAATCCTATCATTTAAGATATTATGTACAGGTGGACTAAAAATCGGTGATCTGTTAATGCGCCAAACTACAAGAGTCAATATACACAAAACAAAGGATTACTATTCCTAGTAACTGTAGCTTAATTTACCTCTAAAATAGCACACCCCTTTAACAATAATAGTTTGTAGTCACTAGCTCGGCCTTACCTTGTCGTCGTAGCAGCTGATATTCAGACTCCACGTGACTCAACAAAGCCTTGTAAACAAAAATCAGCTGATTCACTCGTGCATGCGCTTGTTAAATCGATGCATTCGCATCCTCACCATCGATTACTCTATCGATTTGGCATTTGCTCTCTACGCTGCTGGTTGTTAATTGATAAATCAACATTAATAAGACACATGTGCGTCCGTAATCATCGATCTGGAATCAAGTAAACACGAGAGGGAAATTTCCACTGTACTTCTTTACGTGTAGGAAGTAAATTTATAATGCACACACTTACTGCTGCTCTCTTATATATGCTTGACCCTACAGAACCTTGTTGAATATTCATGTTATTGCGTCTCTGTACGATTTATAGGTACACAGTGTGGGTTAAATTGATTATTTCATACATTAAATGACATGGATGCATATTTTGCTGCTTAGTCTACTAGGAATCTGATAACAGGTAGTACCTGTCAGCATTGATTGCTCTAAATGCACAGAAACTTAGTAATTATTCTGGAATAAACACAAACCCTCCCACCGATGTCACGATCTGCCATCCTCTGGCATTATATAGCAGGATTCAGTACCAAAGATGCCCCCCTTTCCTGCCTTTGTTTCATTGTGGATTATTGCTGGTTGGTGCGTGATATGATATCAGTATATTAATGCGAATTTAATGCAGACATTTGTAAACAATTAAGATAACAAATCATAAATAAATATAAGCAGATATGACTGTGATTCGTGGCATAACCCGGTCGAAGTTCTCGCACCTATATAGATATGATATATATATCGGGGCACACTTACTTCTCACTGACAGCTTTGTTTGACTATGAAACAGTGGCATATCTAGCTTAAAATTTCTGTTAAAGAAAAGAAATAAAGCAAAGCGGCAGGGGCTCTGGGGGCGCGATAAAGTCCCAAGTGGATCCAGGGTGGGTAAGGGGAATCAGAGTGTGGAGGCGAAACTCCTAGAAACCTCGGCGATTTTAGCATTTTCATATAAACAAACTCCAAGAAATGATCATAGTCAAATACATGTAAATATTAATCACAAATTTTTGTGTATTCATTTGCATGTCTGCGTAAAAGGCGCTACGCCAATGGGAGCACACATTAGTTTGAAATATTTATTAGTCGTAGATAAAATAACATTACTATATTAACAGCAGTAAAATATAATGGCTCGCGCCTTTGCATTGTATATTGTAATCACTTCTATTGAAATTAGTTGTGTCCCGTTTTCGCTTACCGATGGCGAGAATCAAGGGATTGAACGGTCTGTAGAACTTGTAAGGGTACTCTGATCACCAACAATAGAAGTTATCCAGAGCTTGGTGAACCACTGTATTTTATGACCATACTTTAAAGATTTTGCCTGTCCAAATCAAATGGCTCTCAGTAATCTTAACATGTTTATAACATTTCTTCTGCTACGCATGACAAATGGAAATGCACTACATCATACTAAATGTCAGTGACCGAACATAACATCATTAAAAATAGCATGATTAATGACAGCACAATAAAACTACAAATTAAATCATTTTAGATATCCTCTTTTACTTTTCTTTTTACAAAAACCACAAATGAGTCTACACCGTTCACCACACATTAGAGAATATCTGAACGTTTTCAAATGAGAGAAATTTTCTAGAAAATTTATATCAGAAATGAACCAAAACAGTATCAAAACATTTCAAAACACCATGATACATTAAGTCTTTGTTTATTCTCTGAAATCCAGAAGCATATAAAAAAACCTGTCAAAAATATGATATCAGGAACCAGAAACAACAACACTTCTTTAGACACTTTTGTTTATCGCTCCATCGGTGCTGATCTAGGCAGCTGATTCAAGGGGAAAGCGTACTCTGGGATTATGATGGTTCGCCATTAATCCAACGGTTAACAGATTTGGTGGATAGACATCAACATTTGTAGAATACAAAATTTTCATTTCAGAATGGAACTAAAATTACAAAACAAAATCAAACAGTAGCACTTCGTAATGTACCCGTCTAGATCTCTAGATCACTCTGTTGCCCCCAACTTATTGATCTATGCAGTCGGTCCATAAAATCTGCAATAGTACAAAAGTTTATGCATTATTAAAAAAGAAAAAAATAATAATAATAAAAAAAAACAAACAAAAACAAAAAACCAAAAAAAAAAAAAAAAAAACCACCAAAAGAAAAGCAAAGAAATTCTCTGAAATTTGCGAAAATAACAAGATAAAAAAGACGTCAAAATTTTAATTTCGAAATGGAACTAAAATCAACAAGCAACAACACTTCTTTATACACTATTCTGATGTATTTGGTTTGTTTATATACAGAGCCAGTCTGAAAAGAAGTTTGTCAAAAAAGGGTACCCTCACGGGCCTATGTTCTCCAGCCCAGAGTCATGAGATTATTTCATCCGTATTTCATTAAAATTCCTTTAGCAGTTCTGAAGAAGTTGAAAATGTTAAAAGATAACATACGGAAAACCAATGACTGATTTCGGACGACGGCACTCCCGGGTGTTTCACTGATTCTTTTTTGTGCTCTCTCTCTCTCTCTAAATATATATATATATATAATATATATGGTATATTTGGCCGCCAAAATAGTTTCGTAACAACACAACACAACACCCCCCTCCTTTTCTACACACACACACGTCAGATTTCGTGGACATGTGGCAAAATAAATAATCCTGCTCTGAATATTGGAGGAAAAAATCCGGCTTTGAATTCAAAATACGCTAAAAACCCTTTTCCGGCTCACAAGTCTTCCTGCCCCCGCCCATAACAATCAAATTGTTGCTCCATAATGGCCGTGCCACTATGTTCGGGCATAATCACTATCAAATACGATGATCATTACAGGATTCCGCAATAATACCGTACACATTCTTATTTCAGCAAAATCTATAGCGAAATGTTAGTATCATAGTCGTGAGTCAAGACCTAGGTGTGAACTAGTCATGAGCTACCGGTAAGTGTTAACGTCATAGTGATCAGTTAAGCGTTAATGTCATAGTGATCAGCTAAGTGTTAACATCACAGTCATGAGCTATGTGTTAACGTCATAGTCATCAGCTAAGTGTTAACATCATAGTCATGAGCTAAGTGTTAACGTCATAGTCATGAGCTAAGTGTTAACGTCATAGTCATCAACTAAGTGTTAACATAATAGTCAAGGGCTAAGTGTTAACGTCATAGTCAGGAACTAAGTAGATATGAGCCAAGACCTAAGTGTTACTGAGTCACGAGCTAAATGTAAATATCATGGACATGAGCTAAGTGTTAACTTCATACTCATGAGCTAGGACCTAGGTTTTAACGAGTCACGAGCTAAGAGTTAACATCATAGTCATGAGCTAGGACCTAGGTTTTAACGAGTCACGAGTTAGATGTTAACCTCATAGTCATGAGCTAAGTGTAACATTTGATTGCTTTATTTTGTTTCTTTGGATACATTGTACATTTATAAAAGTGTAGTCATAAGTAAGTTCACAGAAGACAGTGCCTACTGCAAATTATGAATCCCTCTTATAATAAAACAGTCATTACTGGACAATTACTTAAACACCAGGGGCAAGTTGTTCGAAACTTTAACCACTGGTTAAAGTTTTAGAGACAATTAATTTAATCAGTAAGAGTTCTGTATAAAAATCTGAATTACTTTATAATGCTTGTTTCATAAAGCAACAAAGTACACAGACTATGACTTAAAGTCTTCTTATTTCAAAGATATAGTCAGACGAAATTTAACCATTGGTTAACTTAACCAGTGGTTAAAATTTCAAACAACTGGCCCTATAGTACAACTTACTTCACTCACTGTGACCTTGACCTTAGAAATATGACACTTTTGTGTCCTGCGTTACAAATTTATCGAGTATGAATGAAACGATGGATTTATAGTACTGCTACAGTTCAGCCAGATCAATAGAAATTTATTTTTTATAGGATAAAGCAGTTTGTTAAACTTCTTAATCATGTTTACTGTGACCTTGAACTTGGACATATGACCTAGTCAAGGTCATAACACACTTTCATGTCATGGGTAACAATTGTATGAAGGATTAACCAGATCAACATAATATAGGAGTTGTATTTATATAACAAAATTGACGGACAGGATGATTTCTCTATATGGAGGGGGAGTTACTTATAATATGTACAGTAGAAGGATTTATAAAGTAGATGTTTGCCCATGAGATGGATTATACCCCTTGCAACAACAAATTTAGAATAGGATAAGGAGTATTTATACCTCTGTGTGGGATGGTGGGCCCCTAAAATATTCAACTACAAAAAAAGTGACTATTGTCATTTCAGTTAAGTCATACATTTTAAAAGAAATCCGATTTCTTAACCAAATTATTATTAAAGGTCAATGTTCAAGGTCTATGTCACTAGGTCAAATGTCATAGTATCAAAAATGTAGGACTTGTTACGGTGAATGTGTATGTGTGAAATATTGAAGCCCTATCCTTTATACTGCAAGAGAAATCTGCTCACATAATATATAATCCAAATCATTTATACAATACCAAAGTTCAATGTCAGCAGGGTCTAGCGCCACGAAATATTTTAGTCAATTATTTTGTTTTAGTTTGTCCTATTATCAAACATTCAAATAGATTGTCATGCAGAATGGTTTAATTCTATTGAACGATAAAATAAGAGTCAATAAAATCCAAATCCCAGTTATTAATTCATTGTTAAACAGAAGAATTTGAAATACTGAGTATTTTCTCAGTTTATGGTGCCAGACCATGGTCAGATGTCTTGGTATCAAAATATATTACTTGTAATGGTGAACGTGTGTGTGTAAAATTTGAAAACCCTATTACTTATTCTGTAAGAGAAATCTGCTTACACAACTTCTTAACCAAGTTACTATTACAAGGCCAAAATTCAAAGTCAAGGTCATAATTCAACAGTCTTGGTATCAAAATGTAGTACTTGTTATGATGAATGTGTGTGTGAAGTATGAAAGTTTCATCTCTTATACTGTGAGAGAAATCTGCTTACAGATCATCTTAATCAGACCAACAGGCAGACAGGGTAAAATACAATGTATGAAAGCCCTATTACTTCTTCTGTAAGAAAAATCTGCTTACACAGCTTCTTAATCAAGTTATTATTACAAGGCCAAAGTTCAAGGTCAAAGTCACTAGGTCAAATGTCTTGGTATCAAAAAGTAGTATTTGTTATGGTGAATGTGTGTGTGTGTAAAGTACGAAAGTCTTCTCTCTTACGCTGTGAGAGAAATCTGCTTACAGAACTTCTTAATCAAGATATAATTACAAAGCCAAAGTTCAAGGTCAAAGTCACCAGGTCAAATGTCTTGTTATCAAAAAGTAGTATTTGTTATGGTGAATGTGTGTGTGTGTAAAGTACTAAAGTCTTATCTTTTACACTGTAAGAGAAATCTGCTTACAGAACTTCTTAATCAAGATATAATTACAAGGCCAAAGTTTAAGGTCAAAGTCACTAGGTCAAATGTCTTGGTATCAAAATGTAGTACTTGTTATGTTGAATGTGTGTGTGAAGTATGAAAGCCTTTTCCCTTATACTGTAAGAGAAATCTGCTTATAGAACTTCTTATATGGATCAAGAGACAGACAGGGTGATTCCTATATAATTATACAAAAGACTTGCTTTCCTTTGGTTTTTACATATCTAAAATCATATGAGTTGATAAAACATAAAACAGATAAGAATGTAGAATGTTGTGTATTTATCTCTTCAGTAACATTTTTTATCACCATTACAAATACTAAACTACAATGTAATGATCCAAGGAATACATATGTCGCCTGTATAAGCAATTAAAGCTGGAAGTGTGAGAGATGGATAAAAAAACCAAAGTATGAACAGGCCAAAAGACAAAGTGATCATTAAGTGTCATTGAGCAGGTGTCAAAAAAGAAAACAAACTAGTGATACTCAAATTTACATCACAAAATCAATGAAGAATAATCATAATGAAAGGTGTTAGAGAATGCATGCTTAATGAATATACAGGACAAGATATTTCTTACTTCCCTTTTATAATAGTGCTGAGTGAATTTTATATGTCTGTACATAACTGATAAGAGCATTTTACGTTTTTTGTTTCTCAAATATTAATCAGCTTTTCTTCATAGATTCACATGTGTACAATACAACATAAGCATCTATTTATTATAGATAGAGTGGTGCCTTGAACAATAAGATATAAACAAATGGATAATAATCTTAGAAACTGTTACTGTTAATAATTTACCATTACATTACATCCGTTTACACCTGAAGTAGCTACTAAATATCTATATATGTACCACCTGTTCAATTAATTTATTTTTGAAAAAAAAAATATGATTAATGTCAAGTTCTTAGAGTCCCTGGTGGCCTTATAATAGTATGTATTGGCACGAAAGTCAGAAAACTTGGACTTCTTAAAGAACATGTGAATCAAGTTTGAAAAGAGGTTGTGATAATTCCTGATCAATAGTTGAAATGTATCAGTCAATCAGAGACTACTATAGCCATATTAGGATTCAGATTTGCAAGGGAAGTGACGATATTTACATCACTGAGATTACAAGAAACATTGGTGCCACATTTTCAATCCATATTACAATTCCAAAATGGTTTTTTGTTTACATTTTTTTCATTTGATATTTATGTCCAAAATATCTACGAGTATTGTGGAAGATTTTTAAAGATGAAACAGCCTGCATTCAAAGCTTAAGGGCATCTGGTAATGATAATTTTCCATCATCAGTTTGGATACAGATAAAGGTGTGTTATTTTACGACCACTAACTTTTGAAGAAGAAAACTTTACAGATGTACAACAGTGAGAAAACGATGACTGTATGCATGACTGGTTTTGATGACCTTACATAAATGGTGAATGTATGCATGACTGGTTTTGATGATATTACATAAATGTTTGTTAAATCTCAAATGAATGTTTTTATTTATAACATAACTTTTCTGCAATAAATATGGTTTCCAGCCTTCCCTTTCATATTTTGGTTGGTTGGCTGATTGGTGTTTTAGGTCGCTTTCAACAATTTCTCAGTTATATGGAAACAGGAGGTAACCAACATAGTGGTGCGACCCGGGAATCGAATTCATGTAAGACTTTGTGTATGGGCTCTAATTATACACTGTCATTATTTCATGTTTTTGATTGTCTGTCAAAAGCTTCATGTAGCTTGAGATTTTATGTTAGTGCTATCTACTAACGAATCTAAACAAATCTTATCTTTGATGCTTTTTTTTCAATTACCTCACTTTCATTCTACATACATCTAATTACTTATAGAATGCATGGAGAAGTGAACATATTTAAAAACATTGTATAAAGATAAATATTCAAATAAAGACCAATAAGAATTTATAAATAAACATTAATTTAAAAATATTCAAAACAAAAATATGCATACAATGGACTAAACATTGCAATACACAAAGCATCACGTTTACAAAAAACATAAGATAAAACGAATATAATAATATTTGTTAATGAAACAACATTCAAATGAATGATGGAACATGTTTATGACTGACTATTTAACACTGAGGTATGTGTATTTAGAAAGTCAAGCAAGGCTGAATATTGTCTAGAAGCACTCTCAAATATTAAACTCATTAAATACAAAGAAAAATAAATACATAATGTCAATTAAGCTATTTGCCATTTTTGTTTTGGCCGTTTGATGATCCAGATAAAGGAGAAAGCCTTCCTCTTTTAGGAGGAGGACTAGCAGTAGGGGATGATGTAGGAATGTCCGTTTCTGTAGTGTCCGTTGTTTCTGTTTCTACATCAGAATCCTCTTCCTCCTCTTCAAGTTCTCTTGTTGGTGAAATTGCACGATTTATCCACGTAGACTGAAAACAAACAAAAATTAATTGTAACTGTATGTGTAAAAAGTTTTTCCGAGAAGTGAATAATTTCTGTGTTGTAGTGGGTTTAACTTGTCGTAAGACAGATTTTTGCGTATAATACATTTTAAATATTTATACCAGATGTTTATACAAATATTTCTTTGATAACTTTAGATTTAGTTCTTTATACATTTACAGCCAACTTAATAAATACATGTAGTGAACTATGCATTAGTTGTCAATATGACTACATATCATTTTAGAGCATTAGTTTTTATCAAATGCTGGGTTCTTAAATGTAATCTTAGTTTCGTACTGCTTACTCTTCTAGAAATGTACATGAATATAAATTTCATCCATAGAAACAAATTATAAAGGTGTCACTATAATTACTAGATTGATATAATATTAGTTATTTCATATTTTAATATCTAAAGTTGTCTATGTTTATGCATATTATGATCATATGAACATAAAAATGCAACCATTCCATATCTTTTAAATACATGTATAGTCTATTGAGTCTGCGTCATTTTGATATATAGACATAATATTGCAATCATTCAAGAGTCAACTTCTTTATCCTTATATTCGTTATATGTTTATGTCATACTTATGCTTTGTCATTTTGTATGACATGTTTGGTATTATCAATAAAAATTGAAATGAAATGATAACTGGATACCCAAGTTCAATGAGATTTCATTTTAAGATACAAACAAACTTTACACTGCTAGATTTGAGATTATAAACACATTATAAATATGTTTGTACAATTTTGCTATAATATAGTTTGCATTTTATTGGCTTAGCAATTTTTGGTATACCTCCATTAACAAAAATTTCTCCTTTAGCATCACATCACAATGCTTTTTGTGCCTTGATTTTTGGGTTTGGATTGAACAGTTTTCAAGAGAAAAATAACTTTTTATACTGATGTTTGAAAATATTGAAAGGAAAAATAAAATGATTAGTAATAAACCTGTATGATGTTTTTGGGAGATGGAGGTAGGACGCCTTCCCCCCCCCCCCCCCCCCCCCCCCCCCCCCCCAAATGAAAATGATGCATCATGTGCTACTTGCATTGATACATTTGATACAGTTTTCTAGTAAGAAATCGACATCCACAAATAAAAAAAAGTGCCCAAGTTGGCCATGTTAGCAACAATGCCATAACCCATCCCTTGACAGATCCTGACATATAAACGACGACAATGCCATAACCCATCCCTTGACAGATCCTGGTATATAAGCAACAATGCCATAACCAATCCCTTGACAGATCCTGGTATATAAGCAACAATGCCATAACCAATCCCTTGACAGATTCTAGCACACAGGCAACAACACCATAACCATTCACTTGACAGATCTTGGCATATAAGCAACAATGCCACAGACCCATTCTTTGAAAGATCCTGGCATATAAGCAACAACACCATAACCCATCCCTTGACAGATCCTGGCATATACACAACAACAATAGACCCATTCCTTGATAGATCCTAGCATAAAAGCAACAATGCCACAGACCCATCCCTTGACATACTGCAACAATACTTGCTACTGACATTTAATATTCTATTTCTTTTTATGCCCCCGCCATGAAATGGATGGGGGCATATAGTGTTACCCTGTTTAGTCATTCCATTATTCTGTCATTTCATCATCACTCAGTTTCCGCTCATTTCTTCCTTGAAGGTTTGATGGATTAAATTGTGGATTAAATTGACATTGAGTATACAGATATATCAATGGAAGATGCAGGTCAATTTCAAATATGGGAGTGGTGCAGTAATTTTTGATAGAATTACTGCCCTTGAACACAAAAAATTTCTTTAAAATGACAGTTTCTGCTCATTTTTTCTTTGAAGGTTCGATGGATTAAATTGATATTGGGTATATAGATGCAGGTCAAGTTCGAATATAGATGTAGTCCGGTAATTTCTAACAGAGTTATTGCCCTTGAACATAGAAACTTTCTTAAAAATGACCCTGGAGGTTGTTGGATTAATTTGATATTGGGTATATAGATGTATTAAAGAAAATGCAGATCGAATATGGGTGTGTTTCCGTAATTTTTGACAGAGTAATTGCCCTTGTATATTAAAAATTTCTTGAATTTTCAACTATTAGTTCTGTGGCGATTATTTTTCACTACCTGAGCTGCCAGTGGAGGCATTTGTGTCGCACCAACACTTTAAAATTCTAGTTTTGTATTTTAAGTTCTTTTTTCTGGGTGACCTTGACATTTCAAATATGACCTGAGGGATCTTTGTGCAAAAGCTTTTAATCTCAGTGACAATTGTGTAAAGTATGATCAAATTCTGACAAGGGGTTAAGGAGATATGAGATTGGATGGACAGAAAGAGAAAAAGACAAAAGAGTGATTGTAAGCTCCCCCAGAAGTTTTTGAGGAACATGAAAATGCTAAGTATTATTAACAGGGAAAAGTTAAACATTTTGCATGTCAGGTGTATAATAAGTAAGTTAATAGATTCATAATGACAATTTGATTATGATGGGTGTTGGTCCACTTAAAAATTTCTATGATTGAAATTAAATTGAAAACTGTATTAAGCAGTGTTGATCTTTTACAATAGCATCAGACCAAACACTGATATGGACTAGTGGTCAGATTGGTAAAAAATCATATCAAGTGGGATAACTCAAACAGTTAAACATGTAAGGGAATAAGAATTGTAGGCTTGAAAATTAATGTCTGACTAATGATCTTGTCTGGCTTATGATAAACTTACTCTAATATAACATACAAAAATAGTTGCTTCTCTTTTCTTTAAATATCATAAAAATTTCAAAAAGACATAAATTATTTTTGCATTTCAAATTTTTGGAATTGTGTTCACTTTTGTATTATAATTCTGTACAAATACATAAAATTTATGCTTTATGAGCAGTCTACAATAATAGAATCACAGAAAGAAAAAGACATTAACATTGTATCAAAAATTTGATTTCAAAATAAAACTAAAGACAACAACACTTTTTAAGATTCCCTTCTAGACTCTTCTAACTCTGATGCATTCAGGTTGTCAGTCTATGAAGCTTCAATCCTATCATGTTTCATAAAAGCCCATAAGTGGTTCTGAAGAAGTTCCCGACATGAAAAGTAAATGGATAAATGGATCCCAAACAGAAAGCTATGACTTTGTCTCACTTGAGCTTCTGGCTTGTCTGAGCTTAATTATTAGATTCATTCTTTAAATTCTGAAATAAATGCTATGCCATGCCAGAAATTTATCCTTTTGTAAATTAAGTAATTTAACTTTGATCCCATCATATCACTTAAAATGGTTTTCAGAAAAGACCTATACCATGGAATGAATATCGTTATTCATTGCTTATCAGGATGACTCAAATTTAAAATTCTTAACATCTGGTAATATCCTAAATTTCTCACAAACTAAATATACATATTGTGATGAAAATAAATATGGGAGGAAAAAGTTACAAAAAATAGGAACTTACTATTGCACTATCCCGACCAAACAGTTCCAAAAAATTTCCAATAAATTCTTTGGATCTGTCTTCCCAGCGATGAAGGATATCATTACCCTTCTCTCTTGTTTCCTGCCATTTCTCCATCAGCTCCTTTCCTTTGTCCTTTACTCTATTCACTCCTTCTTCAAACTGATACTTCTTTTCCTATTAAGTAGATTATAAACATTTGTTAATTCACTTAAAAATTCAAAGCCCATATCCATTAAAATTTTATTAAAACCATTTCTTACCCTCATGAAGCTGACATTGAGTTCTTTGGCACTGTAACCTCTTCCAAGATTACGTCTCACATAAATGTCGTAATCTTTAATGATCCTAGCTATAACATCAGTGGTAGAGATACCTTCTGTTCTTTTGGTGGCTAAAAACCTGCAACAACAAATATCAGTTTGTAACAAAACATTCTGAGCTGAAAACAAATAATACTCCCGAGTACAAATTTGATGCTACTTGTCAAAACTAGTGTTTGAAAGAACACATGTGTGCCCTGCTAACAAAGTTTTAAAAGTGTGACTCCTACCAGACAAGTGGATGGATGGATAGACAGATGTCCAATCTTGTATTAGTCGGGATGCAACACAAAAATACCCTTTAATGTTTATTTTGTTATATTCTATTCTGTAATTTTTGCCCATACCCTAGCAGCCTTACTCTGATTTTACAGACTGCTGAGTAAGGGTCTTTAATCTTCTATGGCAATCTTGGTCACAGACTCCAGTCTTACAACCAAGTCATCAGACATACACATATCTGTAGATCTGGCAAGTTTAGCACAAGCAAGGAATATGAGCTGAACAAATTAATACCCTAGGTATATCAAATCTTTCCAAATTTTGTTGTTGAATGATGTGTCATTTCACAAAGTCTATTACAGACACAACTGCAAACCACAGAGCAGTACCAGGATGGGGAGTAAACAAATCAACACATCAGAAGTGATTAGCGACAGTGAATTCAAAGTGTACTTACTTCCTCCTACCCTACAGACCTTACATAGAATTATACATAACTTACATGCCCCTCTCTTTTATATCTTTATATACATCTTCAGTAGCCCCTGCGCCATACGGTATATCATCATGAGCAACAAAGTCAATCTATAACACAATGTAAAATGATAATTCATCACTTAGGGTATTATAAGTATTAAAGAAATCATTATCACTGGAAAGTGTGTATCAAAATAATTACACAAAAACAAAATAATTAAAGCTGTATGGTAGTATAATGTTGCAATAAATCTGCTCATTTACATAGGACTCAGTAATATGTGATCTTGAAAATCACCTTGGGTCAATCTCATGACATGTCTTGTATCTTTAATAACAATCAAATGAAGCATGAAGCAGCTTTGATTGTATGGACCAATTTTGATCATAGGCTCAATGTGAGCTTGACCTTAAAGATATGACCTTGGATCTAGGTCAAAGCTCAACATTGTACCATGGTTAACAATTTTGTGAAATAAGCAGCAGATTTAAGGGTACAAACAGTTGTATACATATCCCAGCAATAAGAGTTTTTACACCTTGATGGACTAATGGTTAATATGATTCCTTTTTAATCCCTAAAATCAATACATATACTGAGAAAAACAACTCACAGACAAAACTTTGTTAAGGATGACAACTCAAAGTCCCCCTCCTTAATATATTTAACCCAACCAAAGATTCACATGTGTAATGACTCAATGAGAAACTTAACCTTAAATGTTGACAGGTGGTCAGACAGAGGAAACCACTGATAAATCATTAAATGCTATGACATCTGGCAAATTCACAGAGAACATAAATATTCATACTTTGTGTTTCTCTAGGAAATCACTGGTGACAGTCCAAGGGGCATCTGTAACAAGTTCATCAACGTATCGACAATGTCTTACAGCATCATATCTTTCTGACTCATTCATTACAGTTCTACCCTTCATCTGGTGAGTCAGTTCATCATTACATACTGCAACAGTAAATGCATTAAGTTTAATGTAAATTAAAAGAGATTTTATAATGAACTGAATTCCCATTCACTAGCCCAAAACATGATGGTGTCATGTTATCAAATGTACAGTACATTTTAAAGCATTTTCTCCCTTCAAGAGCATAATGAAATAAGAAATTTGAAATAATATAATTCATCTATTGGCACAAAAAGCTAAAATTTGGAGGTTCTTGATATAAAATTATTGAATGGATATATATACATGTATTAGGACTCAAAAATTATTGTATTGTATCATTATTTTAATAAATAATTTTGTGAAAAGTCAAGTTTCTGAACTTGTCCTTCTTTTTTTTTTTTTGTTTGTTTGTTTCATTTTAACCTTACTGTTCAGCTATTTGAACCTACCAGTAAATGGTTTGATCACATTTTACTTCAATCGTAATTACCAAAGAATTGAGGAGTTAAGGAATGAATCTAATTTTTTTTTTCGAACAGAAAACTGCATCAGTGCACATAGCGCATGATGTTTAAGTTTTCTGTCTTTGTTTTTTCATTGTATACCTCCATCCAACAAAAATTACATTCATTCCTTAACATTTAATTCCTTTCGAACATATCTGATATTCTCAGAAATAATTGGTACATTATGTTTGCACTATTTTTCAACATCTCTAAATTTCTGCCACGGTGGTTTGAATATTGACGTCACAGTTAAAAAAACACACGAAATTACATCATCAGAGAAAAAATTTCACGGATGAGATATACCACTAATTTTTAAATCAATCAAAATGTATGTTGCATGTAAAATTAAATAAAATACCAAACAAACTATGTTTTTATTTTTAGTAAGAGTGACCTTTACCATGAATAGAATTTTCTGGAAAAATGCAATACCCAGTCTATGTGACATGTTTATATATATTTGTTTAAATACTTTAAATATCTAGGCACAACATATTTTCATACAATTATGTTTACTGGTAAACAAACTTGCCATTGAGCAAAGTTGATTACATAAAGAAAGGACAGAATTGGAAAAGATATACCGGTACATATAGACAGACAACAGACAATGAAGAATGAACTGACTGTCAAACTCATACTGGTATCTAAACGGATGAAATTAAAATAAATCTCCTAACAAGTAAAACAGGAATATAATATAAATCAAGACTAAATGTAGCACAATGTGTGACTCCTGAATGAAGTAGCACAATGTGTGACTCCTGTATGAAGTAGCACAATGTGTGACTTTTAAATGAAGTAGCACAATGTGTGACTCCTGTATGACGTAGCACAATGTGTGACTCCTGTATGAAGTAGTACAATGTGTGACTCCTGTATGAAGTAGCACAATGTGTGACTCCTGTATGAAGTAGCACAATGTGTGATTCAAGTATGGAGTAGCACAATGTGTGACTCATGTATGGAATAGCACAATGTGTGACTTCTAAATGAAGTAGCACGATGTGTGACTCCTGTATGAAGGGCAAAATATCAAGTAGCACAA
Organism: Pteria penguin; assembly: GCA_035048485.1. Lineage (NCBI taxonomy): Eukaryota > Metazoa > Mollusca > Bivalvia > Pterioida > Pteriidae > Pteria > Pteria penguin. The sequence continues at coordinate 49,782,496 of CM068583.1, read as the reverse complement.
TGTGTGACTCTTGTATGAAGTAGAACACTGTGTTACTGCTGTATGAAGTAGCACATTATCAAGTAGCACAATGTGTGATTCCTGAATGAATTATCACAATGTGTGACTTCTGAATGAAGTAGCACAATGTGTGACTCCTGAGTGAAATGGCACAATGTGTGACTCTTGTATGAAGCAGCACAATGTTAAACTCCTTTAATAAGTAGCACAATGCGTGACTCCTCTATGAATTAGCACAATGCATGACTTCTGAATGAAATAGCACAATTTGTGAATCCTGAATGAAATGGCACAATGTGTGACTCTTGTATGAAGTAGTACAATGTATGATTCCTGAGTGAAATAGCACAATGCATGACTCCTAAATGAGATAGCACAATGTGTGACTCTTGTATGAAGAAGCACAATGTGTAACTCCTCACAATGTGAGACTTTTGAATGAAGTAGCACAATGTGAGACTCCTTTATGAAGTAGTACAATGTGTGACTCCTGAATGAAATAGCACAATGTGTGACTCTTGTATGAAGTAATACCATGAGACTCCTTTATGAGATGGCACAATGTGTGACTCCTGAATGAAGTAGCACAATGTGTGACTCCTGTATGAAGTAGCACAATGTGTGACTCCTTTATGAAGTAGCACAATGTGTGACTCCTTTATGAAGTAGCACAATGTATGACTTATGAATGAAATAGCACAATGTGTGACTCCTATATGAAGTAGCACAATGTGTGACTCCTATATGAAGTAGCACAATGTGTACTTCTGAATGAAATAGCACAATGTGTGACTCTTGTATATAGTAGCACAATGTGTGACTTCTGAATAAAATAGCACAATGTGTGACTTATGAATGAAGTAGCACAATGTGTGACTCCTGTATGAAGTAGCATAATGTGTGACTCCTTTATAATTTAGCACAATGTGTGACTTCTTTTTTGTATCAATGAGAACTTATGTTTTAGTATAGTCATTAATTAGTGCACAATATATGGTACAGTGCTTACTCCATTAAAATATTACTTCAGCAAAATTGAATACATATACAGCAATACACATACAGTAATAATATTGTTATACAATACCTCCTACAATCAGGTAAACATTTGGGAATGCCATCTTGACCTGCATCAGCTGCCTTGCATGGCCTGAGTGGAACATGTCATATATACCATCAGCGTATACACGAATTGGTCGCGGGGCTGAAGATATACTGGTCATACAATAACAGGAACTCATAACGTACATACATGTATTTGAAAACACAGAGGTCAGCATCTTAAGTGAACTAAATGCAGTGTATCAGTGACTAAAACAACCATCAGGGAAAACTGTAAATTGCTTTCTAAATTGTTTTCAAATGAAACACTTACAAGAATATTACAAACACTAAATATGCTTACAAAAGCCAAATCAGAAACCATTTTACTGACACAATGAAATTTGAGATAATAACATTTTCTCTTGGTTAAAGTTCTGTGATCAATATATGGTTTCTGGTTTTCCATTTTCTCATTCATATTGGAACAAAGTAAGAGAAATCCGTAGTATAGTCAACAAAACAAAAATGCCGATTGATAAATGGACTAGTAGGTTCATAACAGTATGTAAGATAGATAGACCTCATCAGACTTTGGATTATAATACATTTAACTCTTCATTTCAATGTAGTAGGGTATTAAAACCCCAAGTAGTAGTTCTATACACATGTAACTAGAAAATTGACAAGTCAGAAGGCCCCCGCAGAATGCTTGTCACCATGACCTTGTCCTTAATTTGATAACAACAGAAAGGTCTTGTCATAAGGAACGCAGATATCAAATATGAAAGCCCTACTTCTAACGGTTCAATAGTTATGGTCAATGTTTAAGTTTTGGTACCAACGGAAAGGTCTTGTCATAAGGAAGACACATGCCAAATATAAAAGCTCTACCTGTGATAGTGTATTAGATATGGCCAAGGTTAAAGATTTTATTGACAGACAGACGGACGGTCAGTGATTACTATAGGGCATCCGCTTATGAAGCAGGGCCCTAATAACCTAAGCTAGAAACAAACATCATAAAATATACCTTGAACAGCCTTAGCCATTTCCATAGAGATCTTTTGTGTGTAATCAGATCTTTCATTTTCAGCTTCAGCTTCTGGGTCTGTAGAGAAAGGAGCAGGTTTGGAAAGAGCCAACTGAAGACAAAATCATATGTACACTGTAATGATCGCATTGCTTCTGTGACTATTATTGAAATGATAATGACAAGCAAATCTCTTTCTGTGCTGTTTTTATATAGAGCGTTAGAACTATAAATACTTAAAAGATAACAAATTGCAATCATATTTTTTATGTAAGTCATACCAGACAAGCATTTCTTTTTTTCTTTCTCTCTTTTTCATCGGTCAAGTTGTAAATATGACTGTTTAGAGACTTTAACTTTAAGATATAATCTGTTACAATATCTATCTTCTAATATATTGATACATATATATTGATACATATATATTGATACATATATATTGATACATATATAATGATACATATATAATGATACATATATATTGATACATATATATTGATACATATATAATGATACATATATATTGATACATATATATTGATACATATATAATGATACATATATAATGATACATATATATTGATACATATATATTGATACATATATATTGATACATATATATTGATACATATATAATGATACATATATAATGATACATATATATTGATACATATATATTGATACATATATATTGATACATATATAATGATACATATATATTGATACATATATATTGATACATATATATTGATACATATATATTGATACATATATAATGATACATATATAATGATACATATATATTGATACATATATATTGATACATATATAATGATACATATATAATGATATGCATCAAATAACAGTTACAATATATAGTAGTGAAGCAGAATACAGAAATCCACTTCATATAATAAATGTTTTCCTCTTGCAGTATAATAATAAATTACTATTCAGTATGTTTGAATTACGATGCAATAAACTACTTTTAGTTCCAATCTGTCTACACTGGTGATCGCCATGTAAATATTTCCCTCATTTTTAATTTACTGCCCTATCTAAATGACAGAAATTCTGTTAGCGCAGGTGATATGTTAACTTCTAGGTTAGATATATTACCTGAAGAGACCCAATATATCTGTTTAACTCAAGTACTCAATCGATGCATGCAATGCTTTGGTTTTTACTAAACGAAAGTGAAATCGTGAGAAAGAAAACATTGCTCCACTTACAAAGAAATTTTTACAGTGTCGGTCCTAAACTACACTAAAATGTCTAACTATTTCAGAGTGGTATGCCCTTATACATGCGCGGGCCTAGCGGGGTGCACCAGGGGTCTGGATCCACTTTGAGATTCGGCAAAGGTGACTTTCGTCATATTTTTAAATTAAATTAAATTGAGTAATTTTACACACTAAAACATGGTTGGATCCTTTCTCGGAAAATTCAGTGGAGGTGGATCCCTTCTCGACAAAATTTCTGGATCAGCGCCTGATACAGTGTATTACTTTTCCTAGCGCAGTCAAAATTAACCATGCAAAACAATGACACAGCCAAGTTTGAAACATGAGAGAGGTACAAAAATCAAAATGCCAAAAGTCTAACCTCATTTAATTGCGCCCCACTTTTGAAAGTGAGTGGGCACACCCTCCCTTTCCTTGTACTTGTACTACGCCATTGGGGATTTTGAAAACGTATTAGGAATTCATTTTACAAATAAAAACGCAACATGTACAATAATTACTTATTCAGGGAACTATCTTTCTAACTGAGTACTATAACACGTATATCCCTAAAACGTTTTTTCAGGTTTGTCCGTCAACTGATAATGTGTATTTACACATCCTGATAATATGTCCTGGATTTAAGACAAAAAATTAACAGATAAGCGTGATCAGAATTCACAACAAAGTTTAAGCACATTACAATGTCCACTGAACATGTCATGATGTGCTGACGATAACTTAAATCCACTTTCACCTTTCATATCAAACATCATCATCCATGTTATCCCACTAAGGTACAACGTACAGTAAATCAACAAACTGAAATATAATATTTTGCAAAGTCAAATATGATAAATGTGATAAGATATCACAAGTAACATCCCATTCTTATTGCGCCTATTCTTTGCCCCCCCCCCCCTTATCTTCCATTACATCCCCTTAACACGATTTGCTTCGTAAGCCTCTGCATAAAGGAGGTAGGGGTATAAATCTCTGACTCCTACCCCTTTCCGCACTCCTCTTCCCTCGCCATTTTCTCATTTTCTCTCCAATACTTAATGACTTGCAACTGAATACTAATACCCCCTCTCCTCCAAACCCTTGAATCTTCATCCCTCTAACCCTGTCCGCACTTTCTGTACAATGAGAAGTACGAAATCTATATACACGAAATGATGAAATCATCATTAACGAAATCATCATATCATGCCAAGTGCCTTATATATAATATGTATACTGTCAAAGTGTGTTGTAATACCACATTCAGTACGACTGATAAATAAGCATTGCACATCATATGTATATATACATGTATATATATACCATGACTATACACAAGCAGTGGACTCCCAAGCGTATAGCGCATATTTTTACAATTTTCGATTATAATCGCAAAATGTGCCTTTCGATCAACTTTGAATCCGCCATTGTTAAAAAGATCAGAACAAATTTCTTTAAATTATGCTATTGGTATGTCAGTGATACATACTAGGATTTTAGCATAGAAATACGCGGTTAATTTATAGAAGATGGGAAAATTGAATACACATTCCATGAGCAGAGCGACAGATGCCCCCAGATACAGTATGATACACTGATGTATCTGTTACAGAAGACGGAAAGTCTACAGATCATGATGAAGTAAAACTCACACATGCTATGTGAACACGCAACGAAAAGTCGCAGAAATCAGTTTAAAATCCGTTGCATTAATGTCTTCTACTTCAGACAAAAAGTACTTTAAGCATCAACAGTAATTTACATGTATTACATAATTTTAGATCATTGTAAGACAAAAGAGCTTCATTTGCAGATTTGATTTAAATGAAAATGAAACGTATGTTTGGGACAAAGTATGCCCAAGAGGCAACAAAATTCTTGATGACATTTTATAAATGTAGGTCAAAGTTGATGGTCAATGTCACAAGGTCATAAAGGTCTTGCCACAAGAAACATATACGTGAAATATTCAAGCACTAACTGGTATGGTTGAAAAGTTGCGTCCAATGTTAAAGTTGTATACGGACAAACAAATAGACAGACAGATAGACATTTAAACAGACAGGAATAGATATAGATATATATATATATATATATATATATATATATATATATATATATATATATATATATATATATATATATATGCTTTCTATCGATCCGGAGGTGTATGAAGATCGATACTTGTATGTTTCATATATTTGCACTTGTAACATGATGACATTATCTGTTCAAATTTTGACCTGCTACCGAGTGTTCTCGTCATTGATAAATGAGGTGACGATCTTACCCTATTTATCACAGACCTATAAAGCTCTGATAATGTGTCCGACTTTATACCTCAACAATCGGACAAATATCCGGTGTGACTATGTGGCAGGTGAGGTACGAACTCGTGACCTTTTGATCACGAGCAGAACTCTTTAATGACGTGACTATAACACGCTATCTCTGTCTCTCACAGTTTTCTTTTTCCTTTTGTTTTTTTTTTTCGGGTTTTTTTCTTTTTTCAATTGTTTAACGATACATCAGAATTTTTCCACATCTTTGAGGGCGACCAGTTGAGTGGTTGAAGGAAGCCAAATACTTGAAGTAAACCTCCTGTCTTCGGCAAATATACAGGTGGAATTAGCTACCCCAACCTGGATTCAAACTCTTGAAACAGGTGAAAGTTTCCGCTCTTTCAGTCACCGAGATCCCAAAAGATTCGAAGAAATCAATTTACAAATCAATACATTACATACCAGTTAATAAATTATGTAAATTATAATCACGATTCATTAATGATTATGATGAAACAAAACTTGACAACATACCTCAAAACGTTGAAAAGAATGACCATTTGTTTCATCAAGTTTGATATTGTCCAGTTTCGGACAAAGGTTCGAGTGACTATTGTCCATGTTGTAATATAATTCACTTCAACGGTGCCCTCTATTTAATAGTTAAAAAATGTGAATGTCACAGGTTATCAATATCAAACTTTGTACATGTCAAATACAGAAAATGAACTTAGTTATCACTATCTGTTGACAGTATCTCCTCCCTGTGAGAGTAAAGGACAACACCGTGTGCACCCCTACATTTACGGTGTCTACTACGCGAGACACGGTGTGTCGTAAGATTATAATGAAAATGAATTCTCTGACAAATAAACTTTCTATTTGGATTCAAAAAAGATACAATATCGCAAATGTACCTAGATATTTTTGTAATCACATATGTATCTGAGACTCAAAATGGGCTTTTCTCCCCTCTATGGCCAGTTTCTAGTCCTGGATACCGGGGAATTAGGCATGTCTCCGGAACAACTATCTTTGATCAAATTCGTCACCCGCAGACTACTGAGTATCGGCCTCATGATACACAAAATTTGAAACCCCGTGAAACACAATTCACGTTTGTACAAAGGTCACTTCTGTCTAAGGCATTCATACGACAGTAACAGTATAAATGTTTCAGTCCTTATGAAAGTCAGATTGCTCCCAGTAACCTACTTCCGGACATGTATTTCATGTGTAAGAACAAAATTAACACATGAAAGAGAAATGTTTCAAAACGGTGGGTCTAAATTCGGAAGTCTCTGCATGTTGATTGATAGAGAAAAGTAAAGAAAAGTAAAAACTGCCCATGCAGAGTTCGGGGACAACTGAATACATGGAAGTAGTGTTCTGTATAACATCCACTTTTACGATATGTTATCTATTTTGATTACAATTAGGAAGTTTATCTGCTAGACTGAATTAATTTCCATTCCAATCTTCAAACACCTCAACCCGTGTTTTGCACATCAGACATTCTACATGTGACGCTACACACGGTGATCTAAACAAAAAACGAACAGAAAAGGGGGGATTTCTCATTATCGTAAAAGACGGCACGGCATTCCTTCTCGATAAATATCAACAATTGAGAGTCTGTTTTTATTTTGGTTTCTTTTTATTCTATTTTAGTTTTCATCTTCTCCATTTCCCTACGGTGGATTTGGAAGGAGGGTATGGGGCTGTTAAGGAACGGGTTTGTTGTGTGTACTCTGTTATCGTAATACTCGCGTAGTATCAGTCAAGTGTACTAATGTTCATGTATGATATTTACTACAATAATGTACCCCTACCCGACTCGTTGTTATTTTGACGTTTTCAGCTGTCGGTTTAGCAGCTAGTCGGGTATGGGTATATTATCGCTGTTATTATGCTATACCACCTGATGTACAGCTTGACACGCTTACATACACTTCATAGACTACAAACTTAAGAAGGAAGGAAAGCACAGCTTTGTATTCAATACTGTAAGGCCGAATAAGTTTATAATACATTAAGCCTTTCCCTGGTAGAAGTAGTTAAATCTATCATAATCGCATCACAAATCTGTTTAGAGTTGTAAGTGAAGCTGAAAATTTTGAATATT